>LPNX010205932.1:56647-84365 GCA_001517045.1 Pseudotsuga menziesii
AATCCCTTACTGTTGCCGCCTGCGATTTTCCAGGCCTCAACAGGTTGTCGATTGTATGCAGCCCATGTTTTGAAAGCAACAGAAAATGAAACTACTAAGTTGGAAGACTATCCGGTATTGCAAGAATTCAGGGATTCTTTTCTTAATGAGATTCCATGACTTCCTCCAAAGAGAGACATTGATTTTACAATTGACCTTGTGCCGGGAGCTGCACTAGTGTCCAAGACACCCTATAGCATGAGCACACCAGAATTGCTAGAGCTAAAAATGCAGTTACAAGATTTGTTGGAAAAGTAATATATCAGGCCAAGTGTATCCATGTGGGGAGCACCAGTTCTATTTGTGAAAAAGAAAAATGGTACACTCAGGTTATGTATTGACTACATGCAGTTGAACAAAGTTACTATGAAGAAAAAATACCCATTACCTAGGATTGATGACCTTTTTTTATCAAATGAGAGGAGCAAAGGTATTTTCAAAGATTGACTTGAAGTCTGGTTACTATCAGGTAAGAATCAAAGAGGAAGATATTCATAAGACAAACTTTAGAACAAGGTATGGGAACTATGAGTTTGTGGTGGTACCAATTGGTCTCACAAATGCACCAGCTACATTCATGTGTCTCATGAATAGTGTTTTTAGCAAGTATCTAGAGAAGTTTGTTCTTGTCTTCCTAGATGACATTTTTATTTATTCTAAGAATGAAGATCAAGAGCATGAAGAACATTTGAGAATGCCATTACAATTGCTAAGCGACCATAATATGTACACAAAGTTGAGGAAATGTGACTTTTATAAAGATAAAATTCATTATTTGGGTCACATTATCTCAAACGAAGGAATATCTGTGGACCTTGAGAAGATTGAAGCCATTATGAATTGGCCAACTCCAAGAAATGTAACAGATGTGAGATCCTTAATGGGACTTGTTGGGTACTACAGGAGGTTCATTGAAGGATTCTCCAAGGTCGCACATTCAATCACTTCCTTGCAAAAGAAGGGAATAAAGTTTGAATGGACTCCAAGATGTGAGGAAAGCTTTCAACGACTGAAGAATCTTCTTACGAGTACACTAATTTTGAAAATTGTAAACCCGGAAAAAGACTTTATGGTGTGTACCAATGCATGCATTCAAGGACTTGGAGGAGTTTTTATGCAACACAACCACATGGTATGCTATGAGTCAAGAAAGTTGAAGGAGCATGAGAAGAACTATGTTACTCATGATTTAGAACTTGCAGCCATAGTACATGCTCTAAAGATGTGGAGACATTACTTAATGGGAAGGAAATTTGAGCTAAGAACATACCATTGTGGTTTGAAATACTTGTTTGATCATCCTACTTTAAATGCTAGGAAAGCTATATGGTTGGAATTTTTATGTGAATTTGATTTTGAAATCAAACACATAAAAGGAAAAGAAAACAAGGTGGCCGATCCACTCAGCAGAAAAGTACATGAAATGCATGTGGTATCTCTTAGTACTTGTCAACCATATTTGAGGCAACAGATTATCAACCATGTTGTCGAGGATGAAGTGTACATGCAGATAAAGGACACATTGCAAATAAGGGAAAAGAAGTATGAAGGGTATCAATTGGAAAGAGATGAACTTCTTACTTATAAGAATAGAAATTATATTCCAAATGTGGTAGACTTGAGGGAAATTGCTATGAATAAGATCCATAAAGCTCCATATTCTAGTCACCCAGGATATCAGAAAACAATTGCTACAGCCAGAAAGCAGTATTTTTGGTCAGGAATGAAAAAGGACATTGCTGAGTGTATTTCTAAGTGCATGAAATGTCAGCAAGTGAAGGTTGAACATCAACACCCAACAAGCTTATTGCAACCTTTGTCAATCCCATAATGGAAATGGGAAGTCATTTCCATGGATTTTATTACAGGGTTTCCAATGACTATGAGACAACATGATTCCATCATGGTTGTGGTGGATAAGTTAACCAAGGAATCACATTTTATACCGCCCAATTCCACATATAAATTCGATGCCATTGCAAATATTTTCATGAAGGAAATTTTCAGATTGCATGGATTTCCTAAGGCAATAATCTCTTACAGAGATACCAAGTTTACTTCCAAGTTTTGGAACGGTCTTTTTGCAGATTTGGGTACGAAGATGAACTTTAGCACCACCTACCATCCTCAAACCGATGGACAAATAGAGAGAGTAAATATGGTGCTTGAAGACATGCTTCACATGTATGTGATGGACAAACCATCCAAGTGGGAGGATTATTTACACTTGGTAGAGTTTGCATATAATAACGGGCAACAAGCATCACTGGGAATGAATCCAGATGAGGCTTTATATGGAATAAAGTCTAGGACACTAGTGACTTGGGATAATCCAATGGATAGAATTGTGCTTGGTCCAAAATTGCTTAAGGAAATGGAACAAGAGGTTGCAAAGATAAGGCAGAACTTGAAAGCGGCCCAAGATATACAGAAGAGATATGCAGATAAGCATAGAGTGCACATGGAATTCAGTGTTGGGGATCATGTTTATCTTAGAGTGAGGATAAGGAAGAGTTCCTTGAAGCTTGAGAGTTGTGCCAAGCTATCACCTAGATATTGTGGGCCATTTGAAGTGCTTGAAAGAATAGGGTCAGTTGCATATAGAATTGCATTGCCTACTAGTACTAGAGCTCATAATGTTTTTCATGTCTCTTTGATTAAGAAATATGTGCATGATCCTAGCCATGTGATAAATTGGGATGTGATCCAGGTGGAACCCGAGGGAGAGTTCCAAACCGAGCTGTTGCACATCCTAGACAAGAATGTCACAGTGCTCTGGAACCGATTCATTGGACAGGTAAAGGTGCAATGGAAGCACTACGGTCCTAATGAGGCTACATGGGAGCTAGAGGATTCCTTGCGATTGGCACATCCATTTTTGTTCAATTTTGAACAACACTAAGGAAGGGGGAGGGGAATGTAATATCCCGTTTTTAACCCCAATTGCATTAAAATTGTGTATGATGTAAATACCATTATTAAATCATGGTGAGGAGCTAAAGGCCAAGGCCTTACCATGGATTTAGCATTTTTTATGTATTGACAATTAAAAATCGATACCTATGGTTATAGTGCTAGCCAGACACAGTAAAACTAGAGACATCATGTAAATATGCAATTTAATGAAAATACCCACAACTAGCTATGTCAATGCAACAAAGAGATGGAGGCATGATTTCACAATGAATAGGGAGGGAAAATATTCAAACCCTTGAGCCAATAGTGTTCAACCAAATGTCAAAGGGAAAAACCATAAAGTTGTCAACTACCCATTTTGTCTTTGGTGCCCAATCATTTATTTCTTCCAGAAATTGGTTGAGGTAGTTAATGCCTTGGGATGGGAAGAGTATGGCAGTCAAAGCTGAAGCCACCCATTTTAGGAAATCAATTTTTTACTTATGGGGAAAGAAAACACCCATGAATGTCTTCCCATTCCATTATTCACCCATACGTTTTGCTCTCTCACGCAACTGGAGATAGTTGGGTCATTTCCCTCATGATTTCCTGCATTTTCCTCATTTTTCCACACCCAAAAATCTGTTTTTGTATTGTTGATTGAATGGGAAGCATAGATTCATGATTTGGGGGTCCAGGGAGGTCTTTTTTGCCCATGTAATTCCCAAGAACGTTTGCTGAAATCGTTTTTGGTTCCTAGGAAGTTTTCCCCCATTTACCAATTTGTTTTTGGTTGCGAAACATTTTCCCTTCATGCCCAACATTTATATTTTGTTGTGATGTGCATCCTTGTGTTGGTCTAAACTGATTAGGAGTGGAAGAGGCCTTGAATTGGCTTGATAAACCTATTGAAAAGAGGAACCTCACAGATAGATCAAGAGGGGCTAACTAATATTCTATGCACACACTAAAGAGCACTAGAAGGGAAGGTATGGCCCGAGGGACTGTGTAGCAATGAAGGGGATACTTCCTTGTGTTGGGTGTGTAGGTATTTTGGAATGCAGCTAGATAGATCTAGTGTAGGTGTACATACCTTGTGGTTGAGATCACTGGCTTAGCAATTCTACCTTTCCACTGCCTTAGCAGCTTGATAAACCCAGCTGTAGATTGGCTTAGCTGAGTTTTGATATGTTTTGACTATGTGTGAGCCTGTTGTTCCCTAGTTCCTTGTGGGAATCATGCCCAACCGGGGGTAGCAGTGGTGCTGAGATATTGATGAGCACATTAGACTATGGTTGGGTGGAACATTGCAGCGACATAGCTAGTTGTGGGACAACTTATTTTCAAAATACGTATTCTTTGTGAATTTAATCTCTGCAATTGTATTTGTTTGTGAATTATTATGAACATGTTAAATGCTTGAAATGAATTTGCTTATGTTGTATATCATTGCATTATGCATCTGCATATTTATGTTTTATTTCAATGCATTTGTTTATTATGTTCATGGGGCTAGATTTCCTCGATTTGACAGAGCAGATCAGTGTAGTCGAGTCATCTCCATTGGCGAGTAGAGGGGAGGGGATGTGACAATTTTACATTGTTATTTTAGATGGGTTAACCTAAACCCGTTGTTGTTGTTTTCTATGTAAAAGCATTAATGGTTATTCCCTTGGATTTTGTTTAAAACTAGGGTTTTACGCTTGTAACCATAGCTAGGTTTTTAACTGGTAATGGCTTCAATTTATACATTTGAATAATATCCAATCCCGTTTTGGTAAATAATAATCATTCATGATATTGAATAACATAATCATCTCAAGATTCTTAAACCATACCCTGAGTAAAAACAAAATGAATACATGAACATAGATTCGATAAGTCATTCTAGCCTTAGCTGTAACATTTAAAAGGACTTACTATACATATTATTTTACTTGCATTGATATAACTCAAAACAGGTTGCATGATTATAATCAAATAAGAGTCAAGTTTTCTAGTAAACATATATGAATCCTGTCTGGAACTCAAAAGACAACATCCACGCACCACCTGGCCTTAGGAACCTTGAAATGTTACAGTCTGCGAGAGTTCCACCCCCTTGCCCAGAACCCTAAGTATATGACTCACTTCCTATAGCTCCAAGTCACCACTAGTCTAGATATGGAAAGTTAATTATCACAGAACCTATCACCTTAATGTGTTTGCGGACAGTTCTATTTAAAAGCCTTGCATCTCTCAGATGCTCACTGGCAGCTTTGTGCTATTCCTTGTTATTTCCTTAGAGCCTACACCCCACTTGGGGATCACTAGCATCTCTCCATCTTTCTTTTCTTGATTATTTTCTCATTTATGCCCGTTGTTTTTCCTTGCCTAGGACTTTTAATAGTTGATAACTAACTTTCCCCAAGACTCGCCACTTGTCTTCATAAAGATGGGTGACGATTTAGTTATTTCCCTAAACTCAGGTTTATGTCAATTAACTGTGTGGCTGCCTAACTTTTGTATTCAGATTATCATATTTGTATTAAAGAAATAAACTTCTACAAATTATTAATTTTCATCACATAAAATTAAATAAAGTTACTTAAAATGCTACCATGGGTATTACATTACCAGAAATTGTATTGTTGAATTTGATTTTTTTTAATAATTTAGTATTGTAAAAATGGTTTATGTATTAATAATATTAAATATTAATATCAAAACAATACAAATAATTCAACAAACTTACATCTATTTATTTATATTGTAGTTTCAAAAATAAATATTTTTTAACTTATTTAGATTCACTTTCTTTATAGTATCTTTATAGTATTTTTAAGTTTGCAATTTCACAAATTTTTAAGATTTTTAGATATTAGCACTTAATACACTATTTCACAATTTTAAGATTTGTAAATATTAATATTTGATATATATTAATATGGATATAAAGCATTTTATATTGATATAATAATTTTTTTATATTTATATAATAGTTTACTTGGATTTTATTTTTATTTTTTTAATTAATTTCGAATATTTTTTTTTAATTGAAAAATAAGGACTAAGATGCATGCAGCTCTTGTTAAATTATATATCGTTTTGATTTGATGAAAAAAAATACTTCATATTTTGAAAAAAAAACTCCATACATTGTATCTAAAATTAAGATGAAAGGTCATATTCCAACAATTAAGATTTAGTAAATTGAAATTGAATTATAAATTTAAAAAAATATATATGATAACAAAATAAAAAGAATATATTTTCTATTTATATATTCATTATTGTAAATTTATATATAAAAAAAACATATGTAAATCTAAATATGGAAGAAGCCTAGTTTATGTCATCATCATTGCAAAATGTGATATTGAAGAAGCCTAGTTTATGTCACCATCATTGTAGAATGTTCTAGTGAAGATCGTTTTGTTATAACTTTTAAAGTGTATAATTATATTCTCTGTCATGAACAAGATTAGTATTCAAGTTTGTTGTTTTAAGTTGAATTTAATGTATATAAATGAGTATAGATTAATTTTTAAAATGATTTATCAAAGATTTAAAGGAATTAAATTTTTTTAAGTGTAAACCTTTTTTTGAAGTGGAAATGTTAAGGAAATATGAACAAAATGTTTTTGGTTTTAATTTGTAATCTTATATATGGTGGCTCTAAAAATTATTTTAAATCTAAATTGAAAAGACATGCTACTTTTATAACATTTTATTATTTTTTATAAAGAACATCTTTCAACTGTAGGATGAGTATAGAAGGACTTCACGTCTTCTTCTACTAAGTTGTAGAATAGAGCCAATACCATAAGTATTTTATTAAAGTAAGTTAACAAATAGATAAATTTAACTTTTTTCTTAAAATAAAATTCAATCTTAATTAACTCATTTCTTTTTCATTTTAAAATAAATTTAAACCTCTCTTAGTGTCAAAGTTCCAAACAATCAAGATTACTTAATTTTTAATACTTAAAATGAGTTTAAACATTTTTCATTGTCAAAAGGTTTCAATCAAAATAAATCTCCATATCTTCAACTTCTTATGATAAGGTTGATACCAACCAAAATGGCATCTTATATATTTGATTCCGTAGCAATCTTTATTGAGAAATAATTTTAAATGGAATATATCTCATGCTCAAATTCCCATCATTTAGCTTCCAAGTGCAAATAGGCCATCCCTAACCTTTGTTAATTTGATTTGAGCATTATTATGAGATTGGGTTATTGAAAATAGATATACAAATATTAAATATTAAAATGTTGAAAATTTTATTTATTAATTATTTATTTATTTCATTAATATAAGATAGTTAAGTCAATATCATGTACTGTGTAACAAAGTAAGAAATATTATACATTTATTTCAAATAGATAAATTAAATGTATCTATGTACACACACAAAAATTACTATAAACATTATCCACATTTCTATAACCTTATATTATAAAGTGAAACTTGGTTTGATTTCTCTAATAATAAATGTATAACCTTATATCATAGACTGAAACTTGGTTTGATTTCTTTAATAAATATAGATAAGTTAAACAATAAATACTGATGAAAAGACTCTATGGGGACATTGGTCCAACACTTGATGTTTCTTATCTTTCTGGTTTCTTCGATGATGCTGTAGCTTCAAATGTTGGTGGTTCTAGTTTCACACTTTATATCAGTTCCCCTCATTACTTTTTGGTCAAACTGGGTTGTGGTGTCGGCATCAATACTCGGGCTCAAATGTTGGCCCTTTGGTCTCTTTTGGTTTTTACGGCTTCTTTAGGCTTACCCTCTACTCTTTGTATGGGGGGACGCTCAAGTAGTTATTAATTGGGCAAACTCAGAGGCCTCTTTAGATGTTGTGGATCTGGAACATTGGTGCGAGCTCATAGCTGAGGTAAAGTCATCCTTCCTCGCCTTAAACTTTCTGCACTATCCTGTATTGAAATGATGGAGGGAGAGTTGATTGGGAGTGATACCATCCTATTCTTTTAATGGATGTGTATCTCTTTTCTGGATGTGGCTTTTTCATCGTTATTTAGTAAAGATTCTAGTATATTCTTCTTAAAAGCCTATGTCTTTGTTTTGAATGAGTTTTTTTACTCATGGCATCCTTACGCCTTAGTTCTTGGGGATCCTCTTTATCCCTTGAGTGTTTCCTTAGATAAAGCTTCAGTGTTCGCTATGTGCTTCATGGGTCTGTGTGGAATGTTTCTATTGGTGATGGATTGAGACTCTTGACCTACTATGGGTGATGTTTTCTTTGCCTTTTGATATTGGACTGTTGGCCTTTTTTGGTGGGATACTTTGTATATGGCAGAAGTAAATGATACTCCATATCATAGCATTGTAATTGTTACCTTTGATTCAAATGAATATCAAGGAACTGTCATTTTTTTTCTTGAAAAAAAAAATGAAAACAGCCCATAAAAAAATAAATACACCTCTTTACACCAAAATTTACTATAAACAAATTGTAAGTTTTATATCTTTAATAAAACTGGATTAAAAACTCAATTACTAAATTTAAAATAAAAAAATATACCCATTAAAACTAAAACATTATCCACAAAATATGAAAAATTCAATCTTTGTCTTTCCATTTTACAACTTTCTAGACCAAATTTACAATAAACATTATCCACAAATATGAAAATTGCAGTCTTTTTCTTCCCATTTTATACTTTACAATAAACATTATCCACAAATATGAAAATTGCAGTCTTTTTCTTCCCATTTTATACCTTTCTTAGCCAGACCAATCATCATAATTATGAAGGCTGTTTTGATTGATGTGAAAATATATTGATGATGATCATAAGAATTTTTTTTTCCATTTTTAAAGGTAATGGTAATTGGGCTTCTTTACAGTCACCCGTTTTGTATTTTGCTGAAGTATATCATTTTTGGGTTTTTTATTTCACTGATAACAGTTCCAAACAGATCCATTCATGCAGGACCGACATTCTTCATGGTAGGTCGGTTTACCGACCATCTGTATGGGGTTAACTTGGTCAAATCCTGTAAAGTTGGAGGACAGGTTTCAGACAGGGAAAGGAAAAGGAATCAAATGGGAAAAACAAGAAGTGTCCCCAGGAAAACCTAGGGAAAATCTAGTTAGAATGACCTAACCAAATTACTGTGTACAATTACAGGATGACCTAAATGTTGCCTTTATACTTTCTTGTGTCATGAATGACCGGTGCACATTTTGCCAGAGATAATTGGTATGTCAGACTGTTGGGATTCCTCTCAGAACCGCCTTGCACTGTTTGATATAGTCATCTTCTTCTGGGATTAGAGGTGACATAGATTTCTAGATTTTGAGAGTTCCCTGTGTTGGGGTTTTGCTATAACAATGGGGAAACAGAAAGAGAAGGAATCTCGGGTGCCTGGGTTTATATCAAGCTGCGTGGAGGCTAAAGTTCTCACGAGAACAATTATAATTGTGGGTGTTTTTCTTATAGCAGGCCACTTTTTGCCATTTGGAAGACAAGATTTCTCCTCCTGTAAATATCTGGCACAAGCATTTCTCAAGGGAGATTCGAACCCGGGAGCATACAGTGTTGAAATCGGCTCAACAGAGCTGAAGGAGATGCCCAAGGCAAAGGCAAATAGCATTCATAATAGCACCATTGCCATTAACAGCACAGGCACTGAGCTAATTCATGTGAAAACAGATCCCAACAAACGGGTGTTTCGTCCATATGGGAATGCTGCATACTTGTTTATTCAAATGGGGGCATACAGAGGAGGTCCAGCCACGTTTGCTGTAGTTGGGCTTGCTTCCAAGCCTCTCCATGTTTTCGGGAAACCACGATTTGAATGCGAATGGATACCCAAGAATTCATCTGCTGCTGCAAGAATGAAGGGCAAGGCCGTTAAAATGCTCCCAGATTGGGGCTATGGCCGAGTTTACACAGTCGTGGTTGTCAACTGCACGTTTTCTCAGAGCGTTGGCACCGATGGCAACGATGGCAATGGTGGAGACCTCATTCTTCACGCAATCCATGGCGACGAGTTTGGGAAACCAGAGAGAATCGTTGCTCTCACAGAAGAAAAAGGTAGCTACAATGGCTCCCTTTACAGCCAGGCTCCTCCCTATGATTATCTCTACTGTGGTTCTTCACTGTATGGTGACCTGAGTGCTCAGAGAATGAGAGAATGGATGGCTTATCATGCCAAATTCTTTGGGCCTAGATCGCACTTTGTTTTTCACGATGCAGGTGGAGTGCATCCTCAAGTTAGAAAAGTGTTGGAGCCATGGATTCAAGCAGGTCGTGTGACGTTGCAGGATGTAATTGAGCAGGAACAATATGATGGGTATTACCATAATCAGTTCCTTATTGTGAATGACTGTTTGCACAGGTACAAATTCATGGCGAATTGGACATTTTTCTTCGATGTAGATGAGTATTTGTATATTCCTCAGAGAAAAACACTGCAATATGTGTTGAAGGAGCTCTCAGGGTATACCCAGTTTACCATTGAGCAATATTCCATGTCCAACAAGCTCTGCTTGCAGAATAAATTGCACAGCACCTCAGCAAATAGTACTTATTCCAGGTAACAATTTGGTTATGGTTTCATTTTTTTAAGTGGGGAATGGGCAACTTGGACTATGATTTTTTGGGTTTGGAATTGAATTTGATAATTTTGTTGTGTAGGGAATGGGGATTTGAGAAGCTGTTATTCAGGGACGTGAAGAGAGGGATAAGGAGAGATCGCAAGTATGCAGTGCAGGCAAGAAATGTGTATGCGACTGGAGTTCACATGTCTGAGAATGTGATGGGGAAAACACAGCACAAGACAGAGGGTAAGATCAGATATTACCATTATCACAACACCATAACCAGTAGAGGAGAGCCTTGCAGGGAATTTGTGAAGCCATCGATGAGAAACAATGTGACTTGGGTAGGAGGCACGCCGTATGTATACGATGGGACAATGAAAGCGCTTGCTCCAGTCATTAAGAAGTTTGAGAGAGATATGGTGGGATGATGATCTGAGCTTGCATCCATTTCCCATTGAACAGGAAATTTCTTCAAATCCATGAAAGCAATTAGTATTTATGAAAGAGAAAAATCATTGCAAGAGCTTTGATTTGTTCAATAAATCCGAATTTCAGTATTTAGATTTCCATGATTGTTTTACCGCACAGGTCGGCAGGCATGGCGTGGCTTGGCTGGGATGAATGTATGATTGCTTGTACTGTATTCTTCTTTTATAATTTATAGCATTTTCATTCTTTTGTAATGTATAGCATTTTCATTTTGAATGGACTGTGCGGCTCCACACAGTTAAAGCTCACCTTATTTTTTTTATATATCCTTCACACAACGATAAATAAAAGTTATTCAGCTTGCTGCAAAGCATTTAATGCGCCTGCAACAGGCATGCTAACTTTGGATTAAAGTTGTCGATGTTTTTTTGTGGATTGGATATATATTTATTTATTTTCAACCATGAGAAGCTTTCCATTGTCGTCTAGCGGATTCCTAGCCATCACACCCCTCACCATGAGGTTTAAACATGAGATTTTATGAGGACCAAACCCCATAAGGTTTGAACATGAGAAGACCAAACCCCACAAAGGCCAATTGATCTACACCTCATGGCTACATGATATATATACTAACAAACATCGTAGAGAATGTTTATAGGGATCAAATGGTTATCTAGTTATGTATTTATCAATTGGTTATTTTATGTATTTTTTTTTCATTCTTTTAATTATTTGTCATGAATTGTTGGTTATCCATTCATCAAATACCAGTACTTTTTTTTTTTTTGTTATAATTGTTTATTTCCAATTTTGAACAATGTTATACAATTTTGTATTTTTTTTATCTAGCATTCTTCTAATTATCTGTCATGAAGTGTTGGTTATCCATTCATCAAATACTAGTAATTTTTTTTTTTGGTATAATTGTTTATTTTGAATTTTTAACAAATGTCATACAATCAATCTCAATAGTGATGATGATGATGATGGTTAAGGTCCAGTGAAACCAAACATTGGTCTCTCTGACCTAAAGAAACCAATTATTTAGTCTATTTTAAAATTGTATTTCTATGCTCAAAGAGCTTGGAGAAAAGCGTCTCGAGCTCACTATAATTTTGACATGTTAAAAGACTAGGAAAGTCGGCATTGCAACAAATATTATGAAACTAAAATCTAATGTGGCTATACGCAGGGCACTCTAAGATGAAGTGATTTTCATCCTCAATGTCCATATTCTCACAAAGATGGCAGATCATTTCCACCCATGGTGTTTTAGGAATTGCCCAACAACCTGTTTCACTATGGAGCTCATGAGAGTTAGTTCTTATCTTGGCTATATATTTTTTTTTCTTTGAACTAGTTAAAACAGAGAGATACTTTTGATCTTCTAGAGTAGGGTTGATGACCTCCTTATAATATCTTAATTTTCTTTTAGCCTTTAAATCTTTTTCACACCACATTTTCTCTTTAAACTTGGAAGTAACAATATTTTTAATGTTATTAATATTTTGCAATGCAACATTTTTGTTGATTTTCCAATGGTCTAACCAGGCCCTGGTATCTTTATACTAACCTCGCTTGAGCCTTAGGTGGTTTTGGCTAGAATTTCAAGCTAGCTTAGGAAGTCTAGGGTCTCCCATGTTATTGATTTTGTGCTTGTACAACAAGAGCCTAGTCATAGCTAGGCTCTCGATAGGGGAAAGACTCACTTCTATAAGGAGAATGGGAGGTAGAGTGTATTTCTTTTAACTTTAAGGTTATACATTATTAAATGCTTCTGGATTTGCTCAATCTTTCTCCAGGATTCTCTAGAGATGTTGCAACCCCAAACCTCACATCCATACAAGATAATAGGAGTGACTAAAGTTTCAAAGAGGAGCTTCATTTTATCCCACATCACAAGGTTTGTTGCTTTACAATTATTTTCAAGACCAAAATAATCTTTCCACCCTCTATTAATCATTTTCTCAATGGTATAGTTCCAGTTGAGCTTGTGATGAATATCAATTCCTAGGTATTTGTAAAAAGACACTTTTTCCAAGTTGCTATTGTCATACAAAAGATTAACATAAGTGTCCTTCTTGGATTTGATAATCATAATTTTTGTTTTGTTAGTGTTAACAGTAATACCCATGGTAAAGCAAAAATCCTTAAGAAGTCTTAGTTGCTTATCAAGATCAGATGGACACCTTGCCAGAAGAACAATATCGTTAGCATAAAGAAGAAGGATGATGACTATTCCAGCGAAGATCGTTCCAACACAGCCTGCTTCCATAGATGAAAAAACATAGGCCGTAGTCCACCCGAAATCTCCAATAAAAAGGCCTATCGATCTAATTATATAAATTAATTGTTGTTTTATATATATATATAATATTAAGCCCCAAGGGTTAGCTCAATTGGTAAGACGTGCGCACACTCTCCCGGTTCGGGGGGAGGTCACGAGTTCGAGCCTTGAGTCCTCTGGGGTTAGGCCTTCTGCTAGGATGGCCGGCAGTTTACCACCTCTACCATCCACGAATGTGGGGATGTATTGCTGGGTTTCCCGTGGATCTTTCCATCTGAAAATATATATATATATATATATATATATATATATATAATATTATCACTTAATTTGTGGTTATTAAATATTGATAGACTATAAGTTAAGTGCCACCAAAATAAGTTATTTATACTATAACTCTTAGTTATCCATGTTTCAATTATCAATTATTTATTTTATATTCAATCATGTTTACAAAATCAATATAAACAGTACATTTTCTTGGTCGTCATGTAATTTAGAAAAAACATACTAGTTCACTTTAAATTCTAAAATATCATCATCACGTCTTTTCAGGCATTTCTTGTTTTTTGGATGGCAAAGTCCGTCAAAAGTATGCAGTGTGGGTACTCGTTGGATACGGAATTAAATTCCACATCCAACGAGCTCTCCCTCTTGGAATCTGAGTAAAAACACAGAGAGATATGTCGAAAATACGAACAAAAAAATAGTTTTCTTTTATAACAAATATGTCAATTCAACCATTATGGTTGACTCATTTTATTGAAATTCTATTGATTCTTGAATTCCAACTCACATAAATATAAATATAATTTTAAATTTATTTTTATTTTATTTTATATAAAAATTATTTAATATTTATAATGATGAATAAAAAATTTATCAACATTGAAATGTTTCAAAATTTGTCAAATTCAATCATATCATTAATCTCTATGTTGGAAAAAATTCACATTATTTCTTGATTAATCTTATACTTAATAGATAATTGAAATTCAAATAATTCTTCACATCAATTCGTATCAAAGAATGATTAAGTGTCATGAAATGAAATGAAGTACATTGAATTTAATTAATACTATAATATATTATCTTAAATTCATTGAAAAAACAATAAATAGTACCTCTAACATAGGTGAACTTGGCTAGCTAATGCATATCTCTTTTTTTCTTTCCATTAAAGCTCTACAAGAGAGAAAACAATATTAATTGTAATGAAATAAATGTAAACATCTTACTTTGTATAACATTAGTATGTAATTACAATATAAATGAACACTAACTTTAACTACTTTTTCTTTCTTCATTTTTCTTGAGTAGTTCTTCTATGTTTTAAGAAGCTTCACATCATATATTGATCCTTAAAGGGATATGTTGGGTAGATGTATAACTACCATGATATAAACGAGGTAAGTACACAAAATTTATGGAATAAGACTGTAAATACATAGGATCATAATAACATATATTATTATGAGCATTAAAATTGTAAATGCATAGCATGAACCTATATTATTTTTGTAGTTTTAAATTATGCATTATTTGTGGTGTATTTTAGTCTTGAAATTTGAAACTTAAAACAATACTAAATATATAGAGTTTAAGAGAGTTTAAGATGCTATAAACTAGAATTATAGAATATAATAAGGAACATTAAACAATAGAAAGATAAATATAGCAGGAATAAGTTTTATATAATGAGAATAACTTTGAGAAGCAATGTTTACATGCCTCTTAAGGTAGGGTGACCTTTCACTTAGGAAAGATCCATTTCATTAATTCTCAACCAAACCCGTCATAACCTTGTATCTCTTTAAATAGGCTTCCCAAATCCAAAACTTTAACTAGTTGACATGGTCAAATAGTTAACCAGTACCAACTTCCTAGTGGGTTTTAATTAATAAAGAGACATTTGTACATTGATTGTTGACCATTAACTTACTTGGCCTTATTTCAAAGAGATGGTTTTATACAATTTATGGCCAATTCATAAAGTAAGGCAAGTTAGGGTAGGACCCTAACATAATCTCCCCCTTCAAAAGTAATTGTGTTCTCAATGTTGAAGGTGTGGAAATTGTTGTAAAATGTTTGTTGGTTCCGAAGTGGCATTGGTTAGCATCGTATCTTTAGACTGTTGCAGGATGGAGCCAAATGGATCCTTCCTCATGTAGTTTGAGTAAGTTGGTATGCACTAATTACAATTAGACCCCGCCACTTTTTTGAGGCAAGAGACATGGAAGACAAGGTGAAACTTGGATTGGTTTGGCAAAGACAAGGAGAAACTTGGATTGGTCTAGAAGACAAAGTGAAACATTGGGCCACATGTCCAATGTTTTGGAAGATGGCGTAGGGTCCATAGAACTTCAAAGCTAGCTTCTAATGGAAATGAACCTTGAGGGATGTTTGTTTATAAAGTTGGAGTCAAAAAAATTCCTAATCCTCTACTTCAAAGGAGCACTCAAAGCGATGTTGAACTACCTATCGTTTCATTATGTTTTGAGCTATTAACATATTTCCTTTAACAGTGCGTAGAAAATGACCTCTAGTGTGGTGTGTTGTCCATTGCTTGAACCCTAGAGATACCTAATAGATAGGAAATCATTGATAAGGGATTTTGGCCATACACTGCTTCATATGCTATCATTTTGGTGGAGTTGTGATAAGTGTTATTATACCACCATTCGACCAAATAAATCAATTAGGCCCACTGGTGTGCCTATCTAACGCAAAGAATCACAAATGGGTTTCCAAGCATTTATCGACTGCTTCCATTTGACCATCTATTTGGGGGTAATATCTTATGTTGAGATTCAACTAAGATCCCTAAAGTTTAAACAACTCCTACCAAAAATTGTTGGTAAAAGTGGGGTCACAATTAGATATAATCACTACAGAGTTTGAGGCCAAAATCTGTCGGATACCATGTCTGAAATTCGACACTAACCTATCGGGTATTCGACACATACACTTTTTTTTTTGTGGTCGTTGGCGTAACGTCGGATATCCGACTATCAACTAATAAGGGTCGAAGCTCCAACAGACCATTGTGTCGCATATTTGACCGTTATTCCTTTCGAAGTGCCAACCAAAATTGCATAAACCGTCAGAAATCCGACGTCCTCCGACCCCTGAAGCGTCGGCCGTCCGATGGACAAAAGTATCTGAGAAATGGCAGTGTCGTCGGTTTTTAATTCAGACAGTGTTGGTACTCCGACGCACTCCGACACTAGAAGAGTCGACCTTCCAATGCATTCCAACACGTTAACCGTCGGTCGTTCGATGGGAGGAAGCGTCGGAGTCATGGCACGGCCGTCGGATGGGTTCACTGGAGTGTTAAAAGAACGTCGTAAAAGTGACACCTGTTGATGGATTTTTTTTAAAATCCAAAGATTTCACTTATGGCCACATGGTTTCAGCCTAGAATTTGACTACTGAAGGAATCCTGGTAGCAAACTAGAGGATTCTATGTCAAGTATATATTTCATCCTTGCACATATAGTTATCACAACTACTTTACTCTTAACTTTACTTTTCGCAAAATAGAAAACCCAGTATCCTCAAGAGAAGCACCCTCCTTTCTATTTTTTTTTCAGAAAAAAAAATACCAGACCTTGTTATTCATATTTGAATCAAAGGACATCATATACATACAGACAACAGAGGGCTTTCAGGCTTTAACATGAGCAAACTGATATGTGGATCCCACTAAAAACTAAAAGATCAGAGACACCTCCAAACAGTCAAAATCAAGGAGACAGAGAAGCATGAAGTCTGTCTTGGACAGAATTTCTCATCATTCCTGATAAACAGGTCAGAAAATGCTGAGAAAAGATCGAGGCAGACCACCAAACAAACTAGTCCTAAGCAAAACAAGAAGGCTGAGAGTTGCTTCAATGTCAGCTAAGAACTAATTCAAATCAACATGAAAATAAGTGCCAAAATAAACATGAGCAAATTTCTCAGCACAAACTAGAAAAGTTTATAATTCCCATGATCAATGATCACACCATCTAAAGTTTCAGTAAAGTGCCCAAGACCCGGGTCCAACAACAAAGCCTGCTTGGAGAGACCATCAGCCTGCTGGTTATGCTCACGATAAATGTGTTTAATGGTCACCGGATGGACATATTGAAGCAAAGAAAGAATCTCATTACACCAATGACTCAGAGATGGTACCTTTAATGTTGCTAATCTGTTGACCCAAGAAATAATGACAAGAGAGTCACCAAAAATAGTAATTAATGGGATCCCCATCTGTTTACTCACCATAAGGATGGCCCACAGAGCCAGAAGCTCAACTCTGGTATTTGTACTTCTGCCACAGCCCAAAGAAAAATTGATGGAATAAGAAGCATCCATAAGTATCACAAATCCAGCACCTCCAATATTCTCTACAGCTGCCCCATCAAAAATTCCACATGGGTAACTGATCAATGGACCTGGACCAACAAGCCTCATACTTCTCCTTTTTTGTGGGATCAGATACAAATGAATGAGATCCTTAATTTGTTTTAGAAGAGCACGAGTAGAGGGTTGTTTATTGTTAAAAATGCATCTATTTATTTGTTTCCTGATACACCAGAAAAAGTAAAGAGGAAAATATCTGAAGTATGAGCAAACAGAGATACCTCTGAACCAAAAATCCAAAAAAGAAATGACAATACAGTGCTGAACAAGGGGAAGCTTATAGTGGTCAACAAAAATGGAATAAATTTTTCTAGAGAAGGAACAATCCATGAAGAGATGTTGAGTTGTATCTTCACCCTTACAGCATAGTACACACAGACTCGGGCCCTGTCTACCACGACGTTGAAGTTGATCCCAGGTCAAAATCTGATTCCTTAACATCAACCAAATAAAGCAGCAAACTTTTTTGGGGATTTTTAGATTCCAAAGTAAATCTAGGACCTAGGACTATCCCACCGAGCAAAAAGAGGAGACAATACATTCATATCCCTGTGCAGTAGTAAGAACGCCCACATATTGATAATGAGACCATAGTAAAGAATCACAATTTTCAGAAAGATGAATCCTTCCATACTCCAGCCTAGCTATATAATTCTCCCAAAGGGTCTTCCAATCACCACCCAAATCTAAGTCTACTGCCGAAAACCAATAATTTTGAGCAAATGTGGTAAGGTTTATGGCTTGATCCAGAGTACTAATACCATAATCCTCCAAGTATTCACGTAGGTCAAGTGGAAGCAGGAATGATGAACCCTGACCCACGATCGGATCCAGTCCCAGTCGTATGGCCCTCCCATTGCCAACCTTCCAGATGAGTCCACCTCCCAGCCACAGAAGAGTATGGAGAAAGCCCTTCCAAATCACAGAAGCACCTCTAGAGATGAAGGATTTCCTACGAAGCCAAGATACCAATGGAAGTCTTTTCATATACTTTACTGTCAATAATTTAAACCAAATACCATTACCATTTATTGCCTGCCAGAAAATTTTAAGACGCAAAGAGAGGCTGAACCAACACAGCTGCTTTATACCCCAGCCTCCTAGAGACGTCGGAAGCGCCAGAGAATGCCAATTTGCAAGGTGGTATTTTTTATTTTTCGCAGAAGAACCCCACAAGAAATTGAATATCATACTTCTAAGCTTATCAAGAATGGACTTGTAAGCATGTATCTAATCAATTTGAATTTTTGAGGTGTGTAAAATCCTAATAGAGCATGGAGTGAAATTTAGGGTTTCTTCCCGGGAACTGGCATATCAAGATCCTTTTCGAGGGGGGCATAATATCATCCATTTATGGGTCAAGTGGAGCTTCCATGGTGTTGTACTCATGGGTATTATGGAATTTTCCTTGATAGAATAACTTATTTTCTTTGCATCTATGCCCTATAAATTATTTTTCACCACTGTATAGCAAAGGCCCATGCATTGGTGTTCATCCATGGAATCCAGGGTTGACTTGTGGATTCGTAAAGGTGGTGTGGTTGATTTACTGGAAGTAGGATCCATGGGAGACCCAGTATGGATGGGAAAGGAAGGACATTTGGGTTTCGACACTGATCATCAGTTCAACTTCTCTAGATCCATCATAGGCTTCCAATCAAGTGGAGGGTCGTTGCATATGGACATGGCATGAATTGTCACTTTGAGGTCATTGATCAAACATTCTCAAAAAATAATCAAGGATACCTTTTATGTGAGTTTCCAATTGTTCAAATGTTGTAATATAGTCCAAAATAGTGCTAGTTTCACACAATTTGGTCAACTCTCCCAAGTAGTGAGCGTCTTGGTCAAAACTCTAATGAAGGATCTTCACAAATTGGCTCAAAGGGACATATTGACAATAAGGTTTCTGGTACCATTTCCATTGTTTAGAATCTAAATATCAAACCCAATTTTCAACTTCTAAACATCATCTTTAAAGCCATGGAGATAAAAATAGTGTTCCTTTTGGATCACCTAACCTAAGGGATCAGGGCCATCAAATTTACAGATGTCAATATTTGGAAATCTATGCCATGAATCGTTATCCTCAAAGGAGCAACAATGTGTGTCTGGGAATAGAGTATGAAATCCTAGTCCTTCATTTTCAACATGATTCATATGTGGGTTCCTCACATGTATGAACATATCTAACATGTTGAGCTATAACATCTATCATTATCTTGTCATTAATCATGTTGTTGTTTAACTTTTCCATGAATCGCTTTAATGAATGAAACATGGCTAATATGGTCTCCATGTTGGCTTGTGGTGGATTTTACGGTTTGCTACCTCTATGTCACCATGTTTGTCCTAGTTTCTTTAGTTGTGGGTGTGTACCATTGTTGTGGAGAGATATGAGTAATGGATCCACACAAAAAGGGGTATAAGAGATGTGTATCAAAATGTTCAACACGAAGCAATGATTTTGTTGATATAGGCCATGAATAATGATTTTTGAGAACATCAAAAAAAGTTATATATATATATATATATATAGAGAGAGAGAGAGAGAGAGAGAGAATGAGCATGATCCAAGGATTCTTTTGATATGCATCTCAAATAAGGGATTCCACGACCACCCATACTTTTTTAAAATCTAGGGGAACTATTACTCCTATTTGAATGTTATAGCACTAACATCATTCCTAAAGTTTTTCTAGATGCAAATATGTGGGAACTTTCTTCAGTCTCAAATAGACAATTTAGGTACTGAACTAACCACTTTAATAGAATGAATCATTTTCAGTGGTAGTTGACAAGATAAGGGTTTCCAAGGTCCTGAAGACAAGGTATCTCCATGTGGTATAGCTCTCCGATATGCATGTAGGGTCCAACAATAGTATTTGGTTCAATCTGTCAGGGTGCTAATCAGGGAGGGTAAAGTGTGCCCTTAGTCATACTAGCTTACTAACCAAGTACGCAAGAGTATATTCCTGATTATTTTCCTCAGTGCCACGATTGTAACAATATGGATGATGGGATGATCTACAATTGGTTTTAGGAAACCTAGGGAACTTTTGATATATTGAAGGGTACGTGGAAGTGATATTTTGTGTATGCGTTGTATGAAATGGTACTACTTGAAGGGGTAGCTACAAGAGTTATGGCATTGTCGAACAATTTTTCCAACCAAGGGGACAATGTCATTAAGTACCAATTGTATTCATTGTGTGTATTGTTCCTCGACCATGGGTTTACCCATTGAACGACAAATATCGACCGTTATTTAAAGACATTGAAACACATCTTTAGCCTATAAAAAAATATATGAAATATCATAGTTGTACTGGCTCAAGAATGTGGCTCTAACACCACTGTGACGTTCTTTATCCTTTAAAATTGAAACAACACTAGATATACATAGGTTAAGATGCAATAAATTAGAATTTAAAGAGCAGGATAAGAATTAGTAGACAATAGAAAGATAAATATGATAGGAAATAAGTTTTATATTATGAGAACAACCTTGCGAAGCAATGTTCACAAGCCTCCTGAGGCAAGGAGACCTTTCACTAGAGTAGAGATTTGTTACAATAATTCTCAACCAAACCCTTCATAGCCATGTAGCTCTTTAAATATGCTTCCCAAAATTAAAACCCTAACTAATTGACATGATCAAATATTAACAAGTGCAAACTTCCTAGTGGTTCTTAATTAATAGAGACCATTTTTACATTGATTATTGACCACCAACTTACAGGGCTTTATTTCAAAGAGAAGGCCTTATACAATGTATGACTATTTCGTAAAGGTGAGATGGGGTAGGACCCTAACATTATACACTGTACTTTTAAGGTCTATTTTTCTTCTTCCTAGATTAAAAAGGGAATTGTAGCAGTGTTGCAACCATTTATTATGATCTAGTGGTTCATTCCCCTCAAATAGAAAACAATATTGTTTTCAACTTGGTTAATGTTAATATTGGTTACAGCAGAGGTAGGGAAAATATGAGGATATACAATTTTGTTTGGGTTGTTCTCTCAAGCATGGCATAACTCAAGGTTTTGGATTGATCCAAATCCTTCTCTTCTATTTGGCTACAATTGAAATCTTAGTGGGATCTCCATAACAAGGATGGATATTATAGTTTCCAACATTATGTTGTCACATTTGTCTTCTCTTGAGACCTTTCATTTATTCAATGACACTAATATTTATAGTGGGCATGGATGGGAGTGGTAGGTCACCTAAGAAAAATTATGTGCATGATTACATTACTTTCCATGGAATAATGTCCAATGCTTCACTCTCTGAGGGAATTGGAAAAACAAGAATGTCACTTCTACTCCCCTCCCTCCTTTTTTCATTTATTGCTACACACATCTCAATGTGCTTACAATTACCTGCATTTTATCGGTTCATTTTCTAATGCATTTCCCTAGCTTCATCCATCTCATTGCTTGCAACTTCAATTTATGGCCTTCACATATGACTATTTGTTTTACTTAATTTCACATTACCGTGTCTTTATAAACTTACCCTAAGGTGTTTTCATGGTTCGTGGAACCCTAACATATCTATCCTTAACCTCAAACATTTAGAAGTTCAAACTAATGAGATATATGTTTTAATTGTAAATTTTCCTGAACTTATAACTCTAGAGGCACCCAATTACTAGATAAATGATTTGAGAGTGAATGGGACATTGTCTCACAATTATTCAATTATGATTTGTCCAGTATAAACAAATTTTTAGTCTATCATTCTCTTGTATATGTTGGATGTTGTATCACCATAAAAAACTATGATATGATAGAAGCTCAGCATTGCCAAAGATATAGAGATCAATTTGGCTCTAGAGAGTGCAATGCATATTATGTCGGCAATGTTGAGGAAACTTATGGTTTGTGTAGTATCAAATCGTAACCATCGTCGTCATAATTTCCTTTAAGAGATGATCATGTGTCTAAGTAGAGAGTGATTTTATAGTGCCATCTTTTCCCTGGAATTATTCCACACTTTTTATTTTTGGAATGCACTATTCATTATGTCTTTCTTGCTACTAACTAGTGACTAGGACATTTTTTAATATTGTCTCCTTGGAAAAGAAAAAAAAATGTAGAATTGATCTTTCTCAATATTTATTTTTCCTATGATATGCACATGCTCAATATTTTGATATTCAATGGCCTTGTACCTATGAAAATTGGTTAAGTAGAAGCAATAATTGTGCCATGTAAATGCCCTCCTCCATGATAATCATGTTGATGCATCTAGAGTCAACTCAATCTTCATTGTGGTCGTATATGAAAACCATGTTTCTATTAAATCCTCTCATGTATTTGAATTAGCTACATTATTAACGATAGGTAATCTACCTACCTCCTGTCAGACTTATAGTTTTCCTTGCCAAATTTTTTTTTCAATACTGAAAAAGCTATACTTTATATTAAGAAAGTATATGTCTATCTGGTCAAAAGAAAATACAACACAGAGTAGTCTGAAAACATAGTCCCCACTGAGAGTCATAAATACATTAGAGAGTCCATAAGTAGTCCACATATAGTCCACTAAAAGCATCAATCACAACATATAGTCCCATAGTTTATCAAATCAACAAAAATGCTAAAATGACATGTTCCAAATATAAACATAAAAGCTAACCTAGAAACCTATATATGAACGCATCTATAAAGTAAAGGCTTGAACAGTAATGGTTCTCCATATCTACATCTGATTCAATAAGATCTTGGAAATCAAATAGTCTTCATCAAGGCATCTTTGTCACATATAAACACGTATTAACCCAAAAATATGCCTCCTATAATATGAGCAGTCCAAAACTCAAACCTCAAAACTATATGAACCTAAAATAATCACCATGTTGTAAGCATTCATGAAAAAGGAGGAAAGTTGATTGTTGTGTTCAGATGGGCTTGTAACGGTTCTTGACATAAGAGGCTCCCGTTGCACTTTAATATATCTTTAATTGTCCCTAATCCACAAGCCTGCAATACTGAAATAATTGGAAATATATAATCCCATCTGATATCCTAAGTGCATTATTTGATGACGAATCAACTACTATATTGTGTTCTCTGTAAATATGCTCAAAGATAATTCTTAAAAAAGTGTGAACCAACTCTTTAATTTTGTTTAACCAACTATTCAGTGTAACCACCTGTAACATATTCTTTTCATGGACCTAAAAGCATAAAATTGTCAACAAATAAAAGATGAGTAATTCTAATGATTTTAGATATGTTGATGCCTTCAATAACCCCCTTCTCCTAGTCAGATTCAATCAGCTTGCTCAATCCTTTAATGATTAACATAAATAGTAGCGAAGACAATGGGAATCCCTGTCTTAAGCCCCTAGAACCTTTAAAGAAGTTCACAGGAGACCCATTGATATGTACTGTATAACTAACAAATTGAATGCATCCCATGATCCAGTTTGTTGATGCCAAATCCAAGCCTATCTACAATAAAATCAATTTGAGGAAGCCCTAGTTTGTAAAACCCCCAAAAATTTCATAAAAATTTAAAAATTTTCTGCGACAACTAATGTTTCAAAATCATCGCTTAAGTGAGTGACTTAACTGCTAGTAGTTAACACTTTTGAAGATTTCAATATAGATACTACAACCATTTCATTTATCAATTAATACAATTACATTTGTTACTAATTGCCTTCAAAATAATATCATATGATAATCAAGCTCTAAGTTAAAAGAAACTGGAAATAAAAATAAAGATTTGAGAGCAATTGTTTATTTATTAGGGAGTACAAGGTACTAAAGTTTGTCTCATGCTTAAATGAAGGAACTTCTGGTCATGTCGAGGCTGACTTAGCTCATTGAAGCTAATGCAGTGTAATGATGGTTCTTGTTACAGGTCTTCTTATAGGTAAATCATTTTGTTTCCACTTTCAATCGAGATTAGTTATTTTGACTGCAAAAGTAAAAAAAAAATGCTAGAGTACTTTATATAAATTAAAGATTTGAGTAATGAAAGTATTGCAAAACCTGTTCCTTTCTATACTTGAGTTTGTTATATTTAAGCAGTCATTGGGGAAAATACTATTATCCTAAATCTAGGCTTGATGACATACTAGATTTGCCTAATTTCATTTTATGGCTTAAATAATTTAAAAATACAAGCAATTTATATAATGCTTAAACCTACACTATATATATTTTATTTCTAAATATTATATTAACCCTATATTTGGGTACCATGGTACCATAATCCCATATGTAATGTTATGGCATAACCAAATAAGGGTCATAAAAATTGAATTTTAAATTATGTCAAAGTATTAACGATTGTTTTTCACAAAATGCAGGCTTAACTATACCACGATGTTGGACTATAGAGAAACTCATATCAAAACCCATAAGATTTATTTCTTGGTGGAATCCACGATTGGTGAGTTCGTTGGATAGGGTTTTAAATGTGTAAACCCTAGCTATATGTCAACCCATATCTAAAATATCGCTTGTTTCTTCATCTTTTTCGTTGCTTGAGTGCAGAGTCGAGAGGCTCGCAGCCGCATGGGCCTGCGTGGCCATAGTTGAAGTTGACAGTGTAAAACCCATTTTTCAGTTGAGTTAATACTCATTTGCATTCATAGAATGGCTACTGAGATAACTCTCGTCTGTGGTCTTCCAGCTCTCGTCCGTGGTCTTCCTAGTTTGAGTTATCAACAAAAAACATAGCTTCTGTTTGTGGCATTTTCAGTACTGCTTCCTTACTTCGTGTCGTGGTCGTAGACTGAGTGTTCTCTCAAAAGGTGGCTCAAAGATACGGTTCCTTTGCCAGGGTTTAAGTGGGTTCAAAGAAATCCATACCGCGGCTATGACTGAAAGGTAACTTCTTTCATTTCTGCAAATTTTACTTCTTTTTACAGTGAGAAGGTTTTTAAAAAAATCTTAATGCAAATCCTTTGGTTTGTACAGGCTTGGCTACGCCTGAGACTCGTCCTTCCAACGTTGAATGAAAGAGTTTGCTTGGCAATTACAGTCACAAACTCACAATGAAGACAATGGCATCTATACACAGTCCCAAAATAGGGACATCGTTGATGACAGGCAGCGGCTCACTAAGAATCCATAGCAGCCCAAAACACAGTTGAACACCACAGCCAACAAAAAAGTGGGGAAAATGACAGTCCCAAACAAAATCAGTGAGCGCGGCTCACAACATGTGGAAAAACAACAACCCGTCCTTGGGCAATGAAGTCACCAGGAAAACATACCTCGACCATGCTGAGGAAGAGATTACAGCCTCCCAGCCTGTTCGCTGCGTGCACAACCCAAGATGAATTCCCCGACTAGTGCACGAGGAAGAACAGGACAGACAATCCCCGCCTGCGCGTGAGGAGAAACGAACAGAACACAACCGTGGGGAACCAACAGACCATCCGAAATCAGGGGAGAACGAACAGACCCTAGAGAGAATGGCTCTACTTATGCGCGCGGATGAATAGACCAAATCCTGCGGAGGAACGAACAGACCACAAAGAGCACGCACGGTGAGGATCCAGGCCAGCTGCCTGCGTGAGGATGAAAACAGACTTCAGCTCTTGCATGAGCATGAACCGACCAGGGAAGGAGTGGAGTGAATGGAAGGTCGTGGAAGAATGTTTCTTCTGCCCCACGCGAGATAAGAGGAAGTCCACTGGTGGAGTGGATACGTGGGCAAGGATGGACAGTCCTGCCACAACCACCACCACTCAGCATTAACTGCCCCCAACTACCTCAACAAAAAAATAAAGAGGTTGACAAGGGTGAGACAAGGGAATATGGCAAATTAAAAAAGCGTAACACATGGATTTCCCCCATAGATCAAGGTTTGACATCCCCCACCCCCTTATCCTTTGGAATCATGCCCTTTTCATTCAACGTTGCACTGCCGTAGCTGGTTGTGGTTTATTTTTAATTGATGTGCGTATTTACATGATGCCAAATTATAATGTGCTACATAGCACGATAGACCATCGGCAACTACCCCTATTTCCGAAACATACACAACCAAATCGATGGTGGGGCTTTTGCCTTAGCTCCTCACCACGATTAATTACAATATATACATCATGCAAATGGGATCAAAACCGGGGTGTGACATTCCCCTCCCCCTTGGAATAACACCGTCCTCGGTGTTCCATCACATATATACAATACATATAGAATTGCACATCAAAATTTCAAAATTTGCAGATCCGTTCCACGTTCAACCATCTACTTTGAACGTTCACGACCAAGCCCCTCGGCTTCCATGGACTTGTCCTGCTGGTTCTCAGCTTCCAGCTCATCCCGAAGTCTAGGAAATTTGCGGCTATTGCCCTCATCATGTTCCCTCATTGGGCAGTCCCGGCGTAAATGATGTCCTCCGCACCTCCAGCATTGCACTGGCTGCTTCATCTTTACCTGCTCAATTTCTTTTGAGTCCTTGTGCCTGGACCGTTTCTTATCGGGTCGCTTGGAAAATTGTCCCATTGCTGATCCACCTTTCTTTCCATTGTCGATTGCTCCCAGAAGGCTTTTCACCTCCCTTTGCAAACCAATAGAGTCTTGCAAAATCTGGTGGTTCATTTCACTCTGCCTTTTCTGTATCTTGAGCATCTCCCCAATATTTTCTTGGGTCTTGGCAATCACGTGAAGGAGACTTCCATCTAAGTCCAGCAACTTTTGATCTGCTGCCATGATCAATGTGCACCACCTGGTTTCACTTTTCTCACCTGTGAAATGCACCATTGAAATTCTATCAGACCAAGCATAATATAGACATTAAAATCAGTCTGTTAATTACCCAATTGGCATGACAGTCCAAGTCTCATCAAGGAGGCTTTCATATTTTTCATGCCTTCCCCAACAGGAACATGAGCTCATTCATGTCCATTCCTGGGCTGGGAATTAACCACTCCAGCATTCACAATTTACCTTCAGCAAAACACACATTCCATTTTCAGTCATACATGCATTCAACAATCTTTTGTTTTTTTCACAATGCATAAATATATATATATATATATATATATATATATATATATATATAATCAAAAGGCAAGAGAGAGCAACAAGAGTTTTTCCCTCTTTGTTTTGTT
>LPNX010205932.1:84718-142205 GCA_001517045.1 Pseudotsuga menziesii
GTCTGCTCCACAACATCAAATATTTAATGTCTAGCCAGTACACACTCATGTCGACTGGGCTTGGAACTTTACCATGACCATTTCTAGGTCTAGGATCTACTATGGATCCTTAGGCATATAACAGCCCAACATACACTCATGTCAACAATAACACATACACTTATACCAACAGTACACTTATATCAACATACACTTATATCAACAATAACACATACACTTATACCAATAATACACTTATATCAACATACACTTATATCAACAATACCCCTTACTCCGCAACCCCTCACAACATCCATTTTCCTTTTACCTTTTACCTTTTTACCTGCCAACACAATAAATACAAGCAATACAAGAAAACTCATCAGCGTTATTGCTCTAATACGGCAGTCGTATTTCATATCATTCACTATCAAGTATTGAGACACCATGAGTGCGTCCACTCCCTAGAGTGTAATCAATATTGAAAATCCTTTCATGACTCGACATCGAAAAAGTGTGCACTCTTTTTCGGTGTGTGCCATGTAGGCCCTAACCATACTCAAGCAATCGGTCATTATGGAAATAAAATCAAACATGTTCTGCATATGGAATTAAACATGCATATTCTTAGCAAGGGTTACAGAACACTTATCCATTTGCCGACGCAGTATGCCTTTGTTAAGGAGGAATGGAGGCTCCTTCCCTGAGTTAACAGTCCCTCAGTTAGCCATCCCAACTCCTTTTTACATTTCACATCCACACATGTCTTACCGACATGATTTATACCATCTCACTCATGTTACTACCAAACATGCAGTGCAGATGAGACATTTCCAAAATGTCAAATGGCATTTCACCCGAAACCCATTTCTAAGGGAAAACCTTCCCATGAAGTTTGGCTCTGCAGGTCGTCACACATGATCTTCCTGCAGTGTGTATCCCTGACACATTCATCAAATAGCCAAACATTCAATCACTATCTGGTAATACAATCCAAATTGATTGTTCCATAACCAAACAATGACATTAGTAATCAAATTCATTAGGAATTTACAATTCTATCTACTACAGAAATTGACTTGCTCAATTGTGGGTTTCTTGTAAGCAGCACTACTATGCCCATTATAATTTCATGCTTACTATCATAACATGAATACCCACTTACCATGCGTCCACCTGACACAATCTTATACAAGCCAACAGTGATTAGTAATCGTCAGCAATTCTTAAATCCGAAATCCACAATTCAAATTTAACAACCCATACCAACTACTTTTACAACTATGAGACTCTTCTCATAAGGTTTGGCTCCTTTACATGGTAGATTCTAGCATTGGTCAGGGTCTTACCTCTCACTGCCATGCTCGAAATAATTTACCTGAAACCTGAGCTTCAATCATCCAACACAAGCTTATGCAAGCCAATAGTGACTAGTAGTTGTCAGCAATTTCTCAAATCCGAAATTCACAATTCGAATTTAGCAACCTATTATGCATACCATATGGTAGATTCTGGCATTGGTCAGGGTCTTACCTCTCACTCCCATGCTCGAAATAATCTACCTGAAACATGAGCTTCAATCAACCAACACAAGCTTATGCAAGCCAATAGTGACTAGTAGTTGTCAGCAATTTCTTAAATCCGAAATTCACAATTCAAATTTAGCAACCTATAATGCATACCATATGGTAGATTTTGGCATTGGTCAGGGTCTTACCTCTCACTTCCATGCTCGAAATAATCTACCTGAAACATGAGCTTCAATCAACCAAACACTTGGTAAGTTTGGATGCATATAACTTTTTCATTGCTACAACCATCACTGAAGCATTTTCAGAATTTATAAAATTCAAATACTTCTAGCTGTTAGTCACATCCATGTATACCAAAACTCATTTACTTCATGCAATCATCATCATACTACCATTTGCAAGGTATAGTCACATCATTCATGCAGTTAAATGAAGTGTTTAGATACTCCTTAATTCACAAGCGTATCATTCATACCACCTTGCTCTTCCATAGAGCATTTCTGGCAGCCAATTGATCATGACTATCCTGCATTCATAACAACCTTTGAAATGGCTCCTGAATTGTCATCACTTCATCATTTCAGTCATTAGTCATTCATAATATCACATGCACTCATCTCAATGCATTCAAAATACCATGCATGGCCTAACCATGTCCACTTCATATAGGATGCATTACTATAATCAATGTCATCAACATATATAGGCATGACACCTTTCTATATTCAAATATTCACATGGTATGAGGTCTCTTACCTTTACCACTTCATGGAATTTGTCATAAGCAAACTCTTACCTGCATGGGTCGTACTTACACCCTTGACATGGCCAATTTCGTTGGTCCTTTGTAGGAGATTGCAGCATTTGTTCACTAACTTTTGTTATGGACTTGTTGCCTTATCCCTTTCTTCATAGGGTTGCTGGTCACATTTGTCAACATCAACAACATATTCATCCGGGTCCATGTCATCCGGGTCCACTAATGCCAACATCAATGCAATGATTATCATTAGTGGTTTATTATAGATATATAATTCCCAATATTCTATGCATGCACAACATATCCTCATACATTTCAACTATAAAACTTAGGAAATGTAACATAGTTAGCAAGGCAGGGTTTTAAGGAAAACTTCCCTTTTCCAAATCCCTCCTCCTTGCATGGAATTCCTCTTCCACGCAACAGTTGGTTAGCCTTCATAGTCCTTGCTACCCCTGGGCATGCAATTGTCCAGATTTGTCCATTTGATAGCAGCGGCCATCATTAGCACTTTGCTTCTCCATGCTCAGATTCTGGTGACTTACCCTCGTCCCCTACTGGATAAGCTTTCCAACGCCTATCCACGTGCATCATTCCGACCCTGGGTGTCAAAACCACACCACTTCTAAGAATGAGGACTTTCACCAAATCTTTGCATTTTGGACTGGGTGCCAACTTCAGCCAACTATAAACCATTGAAAGACAGCTGAAAAATCCTGCTGGAGCAGACGAAATCTGCTGGAAAATCCCACTCGAAAACTCAGAATTTGCCCTTGTAGAATCGGTTCACGTTCCAACTAATCTCCCGCAGAATCGACTCCCATTTCCACTAATCGTTCCACAGAATCGGCTCTCAAAACCACTAATTGTTCCGCAGAATCGGCTCTCAAAACCACTAACTGTTCTGTAGAATCGGCTCTCAAAACCACTAACTCCTCTGCTATATCGGCGACTCGAACCATACTCCTTTCCGCTACGTCGGCGACCCGAACCACTAAATTTGTTCGACGTAGCTCATCGGCAGTCCTATCCTGTAAGTTTCTCCGATGCTTGCTATACTTAGAAAATTTTTCAACTTTTCCAAGTTTTTCCCTTTCTACTTCCTTTCACATACGGCATCGGAAGTCCTTTCTCATCGGAAGTCTAGTTCTTGAGGCTTTCGCAACGGCGGGCGCATGAACAGCTTTCTTCTTCCAATGACCTTATATACTTAAACAAAATTTCAACTTCCTTCTCATCGGCTGTCGGATGTCTCGTGCTTCGGGTGGTTAGTCATTCAGGCAGCCGCAACAGCGGCCCACCAACTTCATTCTTCTTTCGATCGGTGAACTAATTCTAACCGGCATCGGCGGTTTCTTCTTGTCGGAAGGTTAGTGTCTTTGGCTTCCGCAACGGCGGAACGTCAAACCTCTATCTTCTTCCGATTTTGGGCCTTAGCGAAATTTTTAACTTTCTTTCTTTCTTCCCGGCATCGGCGGTCTTTCTCATCGGACTCCTATTCATTTCTCCACCCGCAACGACAGCACTTGTTCATCCTTTTTCCGCCGACGATAACACTTTAACCATTTTTTTTTTCAAAATCTTTCTCTTCTTCTTTCCGCGGATTAGAACATCTATCGAGGTTCGGAACCACTAACTGCTATGCATCGGCAGTTTAGTCCCTTCGACAGCCGCAACGGCGAACTGTCAAACGCTAAACTCTTCCGCTACAGCGGAAGTCAATTCCGCTAAGTCTTCCGACGACCTCCAACACTTAGAAAATTTTTCGACTTAACTTCCTTCATGGCGTTGGCGGTCGAATGACTTTTCCGTTGGGTGCGTAGTCATTTAGAATTCCGCAACTGTGGATGCTCGAAGAGTTATTTTCTTCCGACGGACACTTAGACAAGTTTCCATGATTTTCTTCAAAATATTTCCTCCGTTGGGTATGCTTCTGTCTTACTCTTCCACTGCATCGGAAGTCTCTTCCACTAAATCCTCCGCTTCATCGGAAGTCCAAACCACTAAGCATTCCGATGAGCCAACTGTTCAACACTTAGAAAAATTTTGTGGAATTTTACAGTCATTCAAATTATGACCTCTGCTGGGCAGAATGAAGTCATGCCTCTGTCAATGCACCTTGGTGGTCCATCCAGGCCCATGTTGCAACATGAGCTCTGATACCACTCTGTCACGTCCCCATCCCTTAAACCGGCGAAGAGGAGGCGACCAACACACCAAAACACGGCAAACAACCCCATGAACATGAACAAGGGTTAAATGCCGAATTAAAACTTAAACATAACATATACAGGATGCAGAACCAGATGCAAAGATGCATAATTCATCAATCATACATTCAAATATCAAAGCATAATTTCTCATCAATCAGCGAGAGCAACAGATACGTTCCATGCTTAAACACAATGCATACTAAGATGCATTCCATCATGCAAAGGGTTCATAATCCATCAGCATACAGCAGAAGCAAACACACATATATTTCCAACATTTACCAGGTTCATCACAACTCATAAAACAATAGATGTAATTTGCAGAGATGGAATCGCAACAGTACTTATCTTTTGATGAAGAACTTGTCCCGTAACCAGCTACGTCGCTGCAACGTTCCACCCAACCATAGGCCAGCGTGCTCATCAATCTCTCAGCAACACTGCCACCCCCGAGCTGGGCATGATTCCTCCAAGGATAAGGGTCAATGCAAGCTTACACATAGCCAAGGGACACAATCAGCAAACCAACACAGCTGGGTTTACCAAGCCATCGGCAAACCGGTCAAGCCAGCACAGTCCGAAGACCAACCACTGCATACACGCAGCAAAACAATCCCTTCACAGCCCTGTTAAGAAGGCAAAGACAACCGACAGGTGACAGTCCCAACCAACAGGTGAAACACGGCTCAAGCCACAAGGCAACTCAGAGTTGTTCTTGGCCCTAGCGTGGCCAACACAACTCAGCTGCAACACCCAAAACCAGGGTACTTCAACAACCCACACTCACAATGCAAACGATGGCAACAATCCACAGCCCACAGTGGATAAGAAACAGAACTCCCAGCATAGCCATGGGAAACTCAGCCGACGGATGTGGCAATTACAGTCACAAACTCACAATGAAGACGATGGCAGCTATACACAGTCCCAAAACAGGGACATCGTTGATGACAGGCAGCAGCTCACTAAGAATCCATAGCGGCCCAAAACACAGTTGGGCACCATAGCCAACAAAAACGTCGGGAAAATGACAGTCCCAAACAAAATCAGTGAGTGCGGCTCACAACATGTGGAAAAACAACAACCCGTCCTTGGGCAATGAAGTCACCAGGAAAACATACCTCGACCACGCTGAGGAAGAGATTACAGCCTCCCATCCTATTCGCTGCATGCACAACCCAAGATGAATTCCCCGACTAGTGCGCGAGGAAGAACAGGACAGACAATCCCCGCCTGCGCGTGAGGAGAAACGAACAAAACACAACCGTGGGGAACCAACAGACCATCCGAAATCAGGGGAGAACGAACAAACCACAGAGAGAATGGCTCTTCTTATGCACGCGGATGAACAGACCAAATCCCGTGGAGGAACGAACATACCACAAAGAGCACACGCGGTGAGGAGCCCGACCAGCTGCCTGCGTGAGGATGAAAACAGACTTCAGCTCCTACGTGAGCATGAACCGACCAAGGAAGGAGTGGAGTGAATGGAAGGTCGTGGAAGAATGTTTCTTCTGCCCCACGTGAGAGAAGAGGAAGTCCGTTGGTGGAGTGGGTACGTGGGCAAGGATGGGCAGTCCTGCCACAACCACCACCACTCAGCATTAACTGCCCCCAACTACCTCAACAAAAACAATAAAGAGGTTGACAAGGGTGAGACAAGGGAAGATGGCAAATTAAACAAGGGTAACACATGGGTTTCCCCCATAGATCAAGGTTTGACATCCCCCACCCCCTTATCCTTTGGAATCATGCCCTTTTCATTCAGCGTTGCACTGCCGTAGCTGGTTGTGGTTTATTTTTAATTGATGTGCGTATTTACATGATGCCAAATTATAATGTGCTACATAGCACGATAGACCATCAGCAACTACCCCTATTGCCGAAACATACACAACCAAATCGATGGTGGGGCTTTTGCCTTAGCTCCTCACCATGATTAATTACAATATATACATCATGCAAACGGTGTCAAAACCGGGGTGTGACAGGTTCTGTTATGATCGGTTGTGCTTATGTATTTTAGGGTTTTGCAGACTTGTACATGTTGGATAAAATTTTATAAGCTGTATGGCTCAACAATTTTGGTTGTTTAAGGACTGTTAATGGATGGAAAAATTTTTGGTTTTTAAACTTGTTTTGTTTTAATAGATTTTACAGTTTCCATAGTATTAAAGATTTCAGTTCTGAGATTTTTGTGTTTGATTTAAATTCTATTTTATTATAATAAAATTGTAGGGATTTTACTATAAACGAATGTTTGAGAAAATAGAAGAAAAGGAAAGTCTTCTTGGTCGAGAGGTTCGAGCTTGTGACCTGTGAAAAATGTATAAAATGATTTAGAGAGATTTTAATTTTATTTCTTTTATTCTATTTTTTTTTATATATATACTAAACAGATCTTACCTTGTTTGTGTACAACTTCAATTTAATTTAGGCAATTATAAGTTGGATATAATATTTATATATTGAAAGATTTGGAACAGTAAGGGTTTGGAGTAAACTGAGAAATACATTATCCTAGAAGGAAGAAAGGAAAAGAAAAAACTTAGTTAGACAGGTTTTCTTATTTAGCGTTTAACCCAAAGTGAAATTTAGTATTTTCATTTTAATTTAGATTTTGCATTGTTTATTGTTTTTACTGTTTATTATTTAATATTTGATATGTGCAATTAACATAATTATTATTTGTAATACCTAAATTATTACTACAATTTCATTATATTTTTTATATAGTCTAATGTTGCTCCATTTGCATTATCTTCCTGAATGAGTTAATATATATATATATATTAAGTTAAGCCTTAGAGATAGTTACTTTTACTGTGATAAAAGAACACAGTTACACAAACTGTATACTTGTTTTCTTAAGTAAAACATTCTTTTAAGGTACTTCTATGATTATAACTAAATAGATGTATTAGTTAACATAAACTTCTAGAGTGAGAAAATTTTATGTTGAACATTTCTAGAATAGATTAACTGTAAAAGATAAAAGATCAGATTCACTCACATCTTCACTTGATTTATTCATCATTCTTAAATTTACCTATTGCAGTAGAGTACTACCTCTACAGAGGTGTGGAAAAATACAGCAAGGAGTTTTCTTTCATTCTCTTAACAAAATATTTGAAACCCTAATTCAATCATTCGAATACATATTTGACCAGAATTTATTTATCTTTGAAACATAAGAGATTTATCTAGCTAATTTTTAAAAACAAATGAGTCATTCATATACATACATCAACTCCTAAATTCATACAGTCCAGTTACTATGCTTGCATAGAGAAAAATTAATAACATTTAGAACCTGGTAATATTGCAGAGGAGACAACAGTCTAAGGAGCCCGATCCACCCAACCAAATTCTGGAAGATAGCTTAGCAGCTAGGCTTAGGACCCCCAAGCCTGTCAACTGGTCCACCTAGTTGAAAGCACTAGATGAGAGAATGGGTTAAGAAACCCCTACAACTCCACAGAGTAATCAATAGAAAAACTTCTGCCTATAGCAGTAAGAAATAAGCCAAAATAGTTGCACTAGTTCAGTAAATTAGCACTTTCACACTAAAACACTTCTACCTTTCCCCTCCATCGAACCTCTTGTGCACAAATTTCACTCAAAAATTTCACAAGTAAAGATTGAACAACCTCAGTTGAATTCGATGGGTAGTTTATAAGCATGCCTAGGTCTTTTGGGTCAGTTTTTCACTTAATGGGCCACCTACTCTTGTTTCGCTTTCTTGGGGAACATGACCACAAAAATTGGCAAGTTGCCTCCTGCAACAGCTAGAAGTAGTTTGAGGATGTTTCCAAGTGTCAATCTGCTCTCAACCCAGCCTATTCCACCAAGTGGCCAGTAGACACTCAATTAACAGTCACCTTAAGCTGTTGTCTGATCTTTTATTTATTAATTAATAAAATATTCAGCAATTAAATACAATCATCCTTGACCCCACTTGGTCAATAATTACAAAGTTTACAATAAAATTAAATCATAATGTCTTCTCAAACATAAAATGTTTTTGCAATCTAGGGTATGTGACATACACACCCCATTAAATATAACATCATCCTCGATGTTATTTTATTCATTGTCCTCATGTTGCCCTGGAACAGAATTGGATATGATGCCCACATATGACTCTCCAATTCCCAGGTTTCTTCTTATAGACTAAGGTGCTTCCATTGCACCTTCACCTGTCCAATGGTGCGATTCTGAAGCAAGATCTCCCTCTTGTCGAGGATACAATCCGGTTCCACCGGAAAATCTCCTCCGGGTTCCACCTGCACATCATTCCAATTTATAACATGAGATATGAAAAACAGAGATATGAAAAACATTATGAACCTTTAAATTCGGTGGTAAATCCAGTTGGTAAGCCACCTATCCCATTATGCACAATATTTTGAAAGGCCCACAATATTTGGGTTCCAACTTAGCACAACCTCCTAACTTTAAAGAACTTTTTTTAGGCCTTAACTTTATAAAAACATGTTCACCCACCTAGAACTCTTTCTGAGTTCATTTAAGATATGCTTGATTTTTATGTCTGTCTTGTGCACCTACTTTACAATTAACTCCATCTCCTTTAATAGCTCAGGTCCTAGTACTAACCTGTCAACTGGGTTACTCCATGAGATGGGCGTATTGCACTTTCTTCCATACAAAATTTCAAATGGGTTGTATCTTGTTGAAGCTTGGTAGTGGTTGTTATATACAAACTCTACCGAGTGTAAATAATCCTCCCATTTACCTGGTTGTTCTATAACATACATCCTTAGCATATCTTCCCATATTTGATTCACCCTTTCAGTCTGTCCATTCGTCTGGGGGTGAAAAGATGTACTGAAATTTAAAGTAGTATTCAGGCCTTTAAATAGAGACTTCCAGAAATTTCCTGTAAACTTAGGGTCCCTGTTAGAAATTATAAGTTTCGGTATCCAATGTAAACGAAATATTTGTTTCATAAATATTGCAACAATATTAGTAGCCTTGTGGGTGGTCTTTACTTGTATAAAATGAGCTGCTTTACTTAGTTTATCAATGACTACCTTAATCAAATCATTCTGATTCTGATTTCTAGGTAAACCTGTAATAAAATCAAGACTGGTTATTTCCCATTTCCAGTTAGGGATGGGTAGCGGTTGTAATAAACCGAATGGATCCTGGTGTTCAGTCTTAACCTATTGACATTTGAAACACTTGGAAATATACTCTGCCAACTCATTCTTCATATTCGGCCAAAAATAATCTTTCCACAACATGGTTATGGTCTTTTGCTAGCCAGGATGTTTTAAGTAAGGAGGCTTAGTTTTAGGTACATTAGGTATATACAGCCTATTTTGATAAAGTATTAATCCTTTATCATTTACATTATACCCTGTACTTAAGCTTTCAGTTAAATTTTCTACCACTTTAGCTTGTATTTTCTGATCATTTTCATCCAATTTTACTCCTTCCTCCAACTGATCTTCTAAATCTATTTTATAAGTGTTGATTGCTGCCACAAAGTTCAGTCTTGCATTTCTACTTACAGCATTAGCGACTTTATTTTCTTTTCCCTTAATATGTTGGATCTCGAAATCATACTCGCTAAGAAAAGCTAGCCACCTATCTTGCCTTGCGTTTAAATTTGGTTGATCCAACAAATATTTTAAACCCTTATTATATGTCATTAACATAAATTTCCTTTCGATTAAGTGATGGCGCCACATCTTCAAAGCATGTATGATAGCAGCCAACTTTAAATCGTAGGTAACATAATTGTTTTCATGAATCTTAAGTTTCCTAGACTCGTATGCAATTACGTGTCCTTCTTGAGTTTAGACCCCACCTAGACCACCGTTGCATGCGTCAGTGCATACAACAAAGTCCTTATTAGGATCAACAATTCTTAAGATTGGTGCCGTAGTTAATAATGTTTTTAATCTCTTAAAACTTTCTTCACATTTTTATTCCACTCGAAATTATTTCCTTTTTTCTGTAAAGAAGTTATGGGATTTGTGATTCTTGAGAATCCCTTAATGAATCTTCGATAGTAACTAGTGATCCCCATGAATGATCGCACGTCAGTCACATCCTTCGGGACTGGCCATTTTTCAATTGCTTTTATCTTTTCTGGATCAACCGAGATCCCCTCTTTAGATATCACATGACCCAAGTATTGTATTTTATATTTAAAGAAGTCGCACTTATTGAATTTAGCATAAAGCTGATGTTCCCTTAACACTTGTAAGACAATTTTTAAGTGCTCCTCGTGTTCTTCTTTAGACTTAGAATAAATTAAAATATCATCAATGAAAACAACTACGAATTGATCGAGATACTTACGCAATACATAATTCATTAAACACATGAATACAGCCGAGGCATTAGTGAGCCCAAATGGCATGACAACAAACTCATAGTGACCATCTCTGGTCCTAAAATTTGTTTTAAAAATGTCTTCATCTTTGATCCGGACTTGATGATAACTAGATCGTAAATCAATCTTTGAAAATATTGTTTCTCTGCATAGCTGATCAAACAGATCATCTATGCAGGGCAACGGGTATCTATTTTTAATGGTCATTTTATTAAGCTGACGGTAATCAATGCATAAGCGTAGAGTACCATCCTTCTTTTTAACGAAAATGACAGGTGCTCCCCAAGGAGACACGCTTGATCTTATATACTTTTTATCAATAAGATCCTTTAATTGTGATTTTAATTCGTTAAGTTCCAAGATATTCATCCAATAAGGAGCTTTTGAGTTGGGTACTGCACCCGGTACCAATTCAATAGTGAAATCTAGTTTCCTTTTCGGAGGCAGTCCCATAATTTCTTGCGAAAATACATTTGAATAACCCACTCAAGATTGGAATATCTTCCAGCTTTAGTTTATCTTCATTATTAATTTTTTCTTCATAAGTTACAGTTATAGCTAAAGCTTTACATCAGTTTCGAATAGCTCTCTTCAACTGCAAGGCAAAAATTTGTCTGATTGTTGTTTTCCTAGGAATTCCTATTATGGTTACTATTTCTCCTTCATTATTTACACATGTAAAAGTTTTATCGAAACAGTTCAAAACTACTCTATGTAGTTTAACCAATCCATACCAATTAACACATCATAAGAGCCTAACGAAAGTACATTTAGCTTCACAGAAGTTTCAAACTGATTCATAAATAAAGTACAGTCTTTTACAAAATTAATCACTTTTCTTTTTGCTCATGTAGCTAGTTGAACCAGCCATGACTTTGTAAACTTTTCTACTGGTAAATTGCATTTTTCTACTAAACTGGGAGAAACAAAACTCAGGCTAGCCCTTGGGTCAATTAAGATAGAAATGGGTGTTTGATTCAGCTTACCTTCTACTTCCACCATGGAAGTTTGATAATCAGCCTGCCTATTTTCCAACGCTGCGTTGATCCTGGGCATCCCCCTTGCTAAGTCACCAATAGTCATCACTTCCTGCATTGTATGAATGTTGTTGACGGTCTTCTTTCTGTTAGGGCAGACTGATGCATAGTGAGGTCCATTACAATCCCAACACTTTATTGGTTCTTTACATTCATTATTCTTAACGTAGTTGTTGTGATTATTAGCAGGTTCTTTAGTTCTAGGGCCATTAGGGTTTAGCTATGAGTTACCTTTATTTCCTTAAAAATTCTTTTTAGGAAAATTACGTGCATTATTATACCAAAATTGCGGTTATGTGTGAAACCCTTCTTCTTATGTTCAAAATTATTAGACCTCTTGGCCTTCCAGTTTGGCATGTTTTCCCTTTTTCGGTTCTACTCATACAAAAAATTTGCCTTTCGCATAGACTCTTCAATGGTTTTAGGATTATCATATTCAATTCTATCTTTAATGTGAAAAGGTAAACAGCTCAGAAAACGCTGCACCTTGAGCTTCTCATCCACAAGGTAAGGCACATAACGTAGTAAACTTTAAAATTTATTGTTTAATTCCTTCATGTTCATAGTTCCCAACTTTAGTTCGTAGAACTCTCTAGCTTGCTCTTCATAATACTGCTCCGATAGAAAATTGTTTTTAAAGTATTTTTTAAAGGTACTCCAGTTAATATTCCTATCCTTTATACCTTTTACTCATTTTAAATCCTGCCACCAGATATCTGCCTTTCCAGTTAAGTTGTATATGGTCATTCTAGCTTTTAACTGATTGGAGTAAGTATAGATTTGGAAATACTTCTTCATTTCAGACAGACATGCTTTGCCTTCCTCCCCTTTCTCTATCTCACCATTGAAAGTTGGTGGTTTTATCTTTTTAAATTCTCCCAAAATTTCCTCATAAGGCTTATATTTTCTTTTTCTAGATTGGTAATTATCTTCACTGCTATCGCTAGAGTACCGACGATTCTTCATGTGTGAATCACCATAAATTTCAGAGGACAAACTACTTTCAATTTTAGAATGTTTGGACTTTTTACTTTTATGTTTGTAGGACGTATTGTCAAATCCTGTCTGTTTTTCCTTCCCTTCACTCTGGAATTTGTCCATCGGTATATGGTTTAGCTCCTCTTGAGCTCTTAGAATTCTTTCGTTCTCTTTTTTAACTGTTTCCATTTCAGTTTTTAATTCTTCAACGATTTGTAACAATTCAGAAGAATTGTTAGTTATTTCTTCTTTAACGGGTTCTTTTCTAGAATTACTTTGTTCGTTTAATGGGGACCCTTCATCTGCATATTCCTCGAGTCTTTCCATACCTGCAGCTCTAGTTCAGAAAAATTTTCTGGTAACAACATTTCAAAAAAATAATAAATCAGTACACATGCATTTTATTTACTGTTTGTCTATGCAGGTTGAGCCGCATTCAGGCCTAGTGTCTGAACGTGTGCTCTGATACCATATGTAAACCCCCCAAAAATTTCATAAAAAATTAAAAATTTTCTACTACAACTAATGTTTCAAAATCATCACTTAAGTGAGTGACTCAACTGCTAACAGTTAACCTTTTAGAAGATTTCAATCTAGATACTATAACCATTTCATTTATCAATTTATACAATTACATTTGTTACTAACTACCTTCGAAAGAATATCATATGATAATCGAGTTGTAAGTTAAAAGAAACTGGAAATAAAAATAAATATTTGAGAACAATTGTTTATTTACTAGGGAGTACAAGGTACTAAAGTTTGTCTCATGCTTAAATGAAGGAACTTCTGGCCATGCCGAGGCTTACTTAACTCATTGAAGCTAATGCAGTGTAAGGATGGTTCTTGCTACAGGTCCTCTTACAGGTAAATCATTTTGTTTCCACTTTCAATCGAGATTAGTTATTTCGACTGCAAAAGTTAAAAAAATGTTAGAGTACTTTATATAAATTAAATATTTGAGTAATGCAAGTATTACAAAACCTGTTCCTTTCTATACTTGAGTTTGTTATATTTAAGCAGTCATTGGAGAAAATACTATTACCCTAAATCTAGGCTTGATGACATACTATATTTGCCTAGTTTCATTTTATGGCATAAATAATTTAAAAATACAAGCAATTTATATAATGCTTAAACCTACACTATACATATTTTATTTCTAAATATTATATTAACCCTATCTTTGGGTACCATGGTACCATAATCCCATATGTAATGTTATGGCATAACCAAATAAGGGTCATAAACATCAAATTTTAAATTATGTCAAAGTATTAACAATTGTTTTTCACAAAAAGCAGGCTTAACTATACCACGATGTTGGACTATAGAAAAACTCATATCAAAACCCATAAGATTTATTTCTTAGTGGAATCCACGTGTGGTGAGTTCATTGGATAGGGTTTTAAATGTGTAAACCCTGGCTATATGTCAACCCATACCTAAAATCTCGCTTGTTTCTTCATCTTTTTCGTTGCTTGAGTGCAGAGCCGACAGGCTCGTGGCCACATGGGCCTGCATGGCCATAGTTAAAGTTGAGAGTGTAAAAACCATTTTTCAATTGATTTAATACTTGTTTGCCTTCGTAGAGTGGCTACTGAGATAGCTCTCATTTGTGGTCTTCCAGCTCTCGTCCGTGGTCTTCCTGGTTTGAGTTATCAACAAAAAACTTGGCTTTTGTTTGTGTCATTTTCAGTACTGCTTCCTTACTTCACGTCGTGGTCGTAGACTGAGTGTTCTCTCAAAAGGTGGATCAAAGCTATGCTTCCTTTGCTAGGGTTTGAGTGGGTTCAAAGAAACCCATACTGCAGCTGTGACTAAAAGGTAACTTCTTTCATTTCTGCAAATTTTACTTCTTTTTACAGTGAGAAGGTTTTAAAAAAAAAATCTTAATGCAATTGCTTTGGTTTGTGCAGGCTTGGCTACGGCTGAGACTCATCCTCCCAACGCTGAATGAAAGAGGTTGCTTGGAAAAACTACGAGTTTTGAGCTGAAAGCTCACTATGCAAAAGGCTTGGTAAGCATCGGCCTTACCACCTGGGGTTTCTCCTTCGGCGATGAGTAGGGTTCCGCTAGCGATGGTGGTCGTGACTTGCTTGTTTGATGTATAAATTGTAAAGAGCCATACGGTCGTGGTTCTGTTATGATCGGTTGTGCTTATGTATTCTAGTCTTTTGTAGACTTGTACGTGTTGGATAAAATTTATAAGCCATATGGCTCAACAATTTCGGTTGTTTAGGGACTGTTAATGGATGGAAAAATTTTGGGTTTTAAAACTTGTTTTGTTTTAATAGATTTTACAGTTTCCATAGTATTAAGGATTTCGGTTCTAAGATTTTTGTGTTTGATTTAATTTTTATTTTATTATAATAAAATTGTAGGGTTTTTACTATAAACGAATGTTTGAGAAAATAGAAGAAAAAGAAAGTCTTCTTGGTCGAGAGGTTCGACCTTGTGACCTGTGAAAATTGTATAAAATGATTTAGAGAGATTTTAATTTTATTTATTTTATTCTGTTTTTTTATATATATACTAAACAGATCTTACCCTATTTGTGTATAATTTCAATTTAATTTAGGCAATTATAAATTGGATATAATATTTATATATTGAAAGATTTGGAACAGTAAGGGTTTGGAATAAACTGAGAAATACTTTATCCTTGAAGGAAGAAAGGAAAAGAAAAAACTTGGTTAGACAGGTTTTCTTATTTAGGGTTTAACCCAAAGTAAATTTTAGTATTTTCATTTTAATTTAGATTTTGCATTGTTTATTGTTTTTACTGTTTATTATTTAATATTTGATATTTGTACAACATTACTGCAATTAACATAATTATTATTTGTAATACCTAAATTATTACTACAATTTCATAGTCTAATGTTGCTCCATTTGCATTATTTTAAACATTTCTAGAATAGATTAACAGTAAAAGATAAAAGATCAAATTCACTCACATCTTAACTTGATTTATTCACCATTCTTAAATTTACCTACTGTACTAGAGTACTACCTCTATGGAGGTGTGGAAAAATACATCAAGGAGTTTTCTTTCATTCTCTTAACAAAATATTTAAAACCCTAATTCAATCATTCGAATACATATTTGACCAGAATTTATTTATCTTTGAAACATAAGAGATTTATCTAGCTAAATTTTAAAAACAAATGATTTGGTCATATATAAACATCAACTCCTAAATTCATATAGTCCAGTTACTATGCGTGCACAGAGAAAATTTAATAACATTTAGAACCTGGTAATATTGCAGAGGAAACAACAGTCTAAGGAGCTCGTTCCACCCAACCAAATTCCTGAAGATAGCTTAGCAGCTAGGCTTAGGACCCCCGAGCATGTCCACTGGTCCACCTGGTTGAAAGCATTGAGTGAGAGAATGGGTTAAGAAACCCCTGCAACTCCATAGAGTAATCAACAGCAAAATTTTTGCCTATAGCAGTAAGAACTCAGCCAAAATAGCTGCACTAGTTCAGTAAATCAGCACTTTCACACTCAAACACTTATGCCTTTCCCCTCCATCGAACCTCTTGTGCACAAATTTCACTCAAAAATTTCACAAGTAAAGATTGAACAGCCTCAGCTGAATTCAATGGGTAGTTTATAAGCATGCCTAGGTCTTTTGGGTAAGTTTTTCACTTAATGAGCCACCTGCTATTGTTCCACTTTCTTGGGGAACATGACCACAAAAATAGGGAATTTGCCTCTTGTAACAGCTAGAAGTAGTTGAGGATGCTGCCAAGTGTCAATCTGCTCTCAACCCAGCCTATTCCACCAAGTGGCCAGTAGACACTCATTTAACAGCCTCCTTAAGTTGTTGTCTCATCTTTTATTTATTAATTAATAAAATATTCAGCAATTAATCACAATCATCCTTAACCCCACTTGGTCAATAATTACAAACTTTACAATAAAATTAAAGCATAATGTCTTCTCAAACATGAAATGTTTTTGCAATCTGGGGTATGTGAAATAGTTCACCCAATCATATGCATTCACAAGGTCCAATTTTAAAACCATTTCCTGCATCTTCTTTGTCTTAGTGTTGGAATATTTCTTGTTCAACCCCAACTGCATCTTGAATTTGTCTATTTTTTAGGAACTTGGATGGTTCCTCCTACCCACTTGTTCTTCATTGTCTTCATGTGTGTAAGAACAAGTGTATTTGGAAATGGCCTATCATATGCAACAACATTATAGAAGCAGATTGAAGAGTTGGTGGCTACTCACTACCTATTCTGAAGGTCGAGGTCAGATGGGAACAATTGGAAATGATATAGGATGAGGAGAAAAATTGTATAGTTGAGACCTCCCATAGTAAAAATCCCTCCCTTATCATGTGGAGGCAATGCTTGCTGTAACAGATCTATTGTAAGAGGGAAAGGTCGAGGCTGGAGTTCCACTTTTTACCATCCTCTTGACACTAATATAGCCAGTTTGCAACTTTTAGTGAGCTTGGGATTTCGCATAGATTTCCTAAGATTCATGTGGTTTCCAATGAGAATGAGGAGCTTTGTTTCAGGATTCAAGCATCTCTCAATTTTGGGCTTTTAGTACCTCGTTAATTTCCTCTACCACTATGATCACAAATTTCATGGCAACAAGATAGAATGATTGTCATCATTTCCAAGACCTTAAATTTCCTTAGTAAATAACTAAATATCTATTTTTTCTTAAGATTCTTGAGTAACAACATTTGCTTACAACCATTTAAGCTACACCCAATTGACATTATAAACCACTTTTATTATCATCCATTAGGTCTACATTTATTGTATACAAAGGTGTTTATTTTTCTGATGCATGATAGTTATTTCTTCGCTTTTCAAATTATTGGAAGATAACACATTTAACCAAGAAATTGTTCATGAGAAGTTTTGATTTTCTCATAATCGACTTGGGAACCATGATAACTATAACATTATAAGTTAAACAAAATATCATAATTATCACCAATGTGGCATGTTTTCAGGGTAACATATATAATTTAATGTGCATACTTGAACACCTATAAAGTTGGAAGGGGAGTGCAATGCAATAGACAAGAAGGGTTAATTTTACAATTTATTAAAGGGAATACAAATAATAACAATAATAATTGTAATCACTATTGATTAATGAATTAAATTATTTAGGGTTGAGATTAGGACATTTGTTTGGGAAAGGAGGAAAAAGAAGAGAATAATTTATTTAAGAGAGAGAGGGGGGGAGTAATAGGAAGGGGAAAATAAAGTACAAGAAGAAGAAAAGGAAGAGGAAGAAGGATAATGAGAGGGAGAAAAAAAGGCTTTGGGGAAGAGGAATAAGGAGGAGACAAATAGGAATATTGAGGAGAAGACGAGCATGAAGAATAAAAACATATTGGAGAGGGGGGATATGAAGGGGAAGATAATGGACAAGAATAAGAAGACAATGAAGAGGGTTGAGCATAGAAAGAAAAATAATTATCTAAACTATAAACTTTTATTATGTTTGTTTTATAATTTAAAATTTCATTTCTTAAACCATATAGTAAAATCCATCCCACATCTCCAATTCCAAATATAAATACCTACATCAATCTAAAATCTCATCCCATAATCCTAAATCAAAAGATTATATATATATATAGTTTAAATTTTCATTTTTAAGACTGTAAAATACATCCCACATCTCCAGTTCCAAGTATTAATACCCACATAATTCTAAAATCTCCTCACATAATCTTAAATCAAACAATAAGGAAAAAAAAAAAACTTACCTTGTAAAATCTCATCTCATAATCCTAAATAAAAAAATAAGAAAAAAAACTTATGTTCTAAACTCTCATCCCAGAATCCTAAAACATAAGATTAAAAAAAAAATCTTACCTTTTCTTGGGTGAGGATTCATTGATAAATTTGGTGAAAACCCCTTAAATTAATATCCTTTGGATTTTCTCATTGGATAGTACCCAACAATCCTCTCCGAGGTCCAACAAGCTCTATCCACAAAATTAAAGAAAATGAAACGAAATTGAACCACATTCTTCACTTTATTTTCATGATTCAAAGGCAATCCAATGAAACTTTCACTTTTGCATTTTTTTTTAATTCAAAATAAGGATTTTTTCACTTTATTTTCATAGTGCAAACGCAATCCAATAAAAAAATCACTTTTTGCATTTTTTTAATTCAAAATAAAGATCATTTACATCATATTTGTGACATTTCTTTGTGTATATACGTTAAGATTTGCATAGTCCATCATTAAGTTAGTGATTAATACTTAGCAATTTAGTTAGCGATTAACAATTAGTAATTATGATTAGTTGTTATTTATTATTATTGTTAATAATTATTCTTCTCAATAAATTAAAGAAAATGAAATGAAAATGATTTATGTTTTTCACTTTATTTTTATAATGTAAAAATGGTTTAATATGGTTTTGGAGTGTTATTTTTTTCCAAAATAGAGAACATTTATATTATGTTTGCATCGACTTTAGGTCAATCATCTGTAAATGTACATCAAGATATGCATCATATTTGCATTGATTGACTTTATGCCAATCCTTTGTATATGTACAACAAGATTTGCATCATAATCAATCATTAAGTTAGTGCTTAATAATTTGTAATTCTAATAGGGGTAGCAGGTGAGGCTAGGGGATCAGGGTTACTTTATGAGCCTTAAAGAAATATTGTAGTCCAACTCTCATGGGGGATAGCATTCACTTTGAATAACCAAGCAAAAGTAATGCCATATTGCAAAGATCAGTCATCCCCAAAGCTCTTCGGGTAAAAAGAGTTATAATATTTGGAGACTTGTTGTAATAAATAACATACGGAAAAAAGTGTAAAAGAAGGGTTGAAGCTAAGCACGATCATCCAAAGAACTGTTTGGAACCTAGACTAGTTGGATGAAGTAAAGACACTCCACACTTGTCAATTAATCAACATGTGAATAATTCGTTTATTTGAATAAAAGGACCATCATCAAAAATGCCGACCCCCAAAAATGGTTTGGCTTCCATGATATTCCCCATCAACTTAGAAATGAAGTTCCTAGTAATCATGCCTCAAGCAATGAATGTTGTAAGTTACAAGTGGTAGATAGTTGGATCCATCAGGCATGCAATTGATTCAACTTTTAAAAAGCGTGAGGGAGACTTCATGACCCCTTATGCTTATGGTCTCCTTGCTTGTTGGTTTACTCTCTCTAGGGTAAATTAATTTAAATCCCATTTAGTTAAGCATGTGAGTAGAGGTGGGATAAATCATGTTCAAGCTATGCATCAGTCTAGTATCTGAAATAAGGGGAAAGGATTTGAGGGAGGTTGGATTAACTCATGCATAAATTTTCACGCTATAGAAGTAAGGTGCTCATTTAGTTGGTTCCTTTCAGTTCCTAGTCATTTTGAAGTAATATCATCCCCCTTCCTGGGATACTTGATCAAACTGGACAATTCTCCTTCCTATGTAACAAAGGAAAAGGTTTATATCCTATAGCGTTGGCACATTTGGTTTCCTCCACGTATTTCTTTTTGGGTCTGTCTTTGTTATCGTATAAGTGGTTGTATTATTTTTGTACTATAGATTTCAAACCCCTCCTTGCGTGGTATGTCTTCTCTAATTCAAGGAATTTTTGTTGTTGATATCTGGTCTTATTCTGGGAATATAATTTGCATTAGGGAATATACCAGTTTTGATCCTTCTCTTGTATCAATGGAAAACATCACTTTCCATGGCCTTTCTAGGATAGATAATATCTCATGCATTAAGAAAATCATGAGGATAATGAAATCCCAACTTGAGGGCATCAAGCAATTCATTAATTGCCTAACTAGCTATTAGGAAGAGCAAGAGATAAAACAAGTGGAATTGGAGGCTAGGATGCAGGAGCATGGCTTCAAAATTGGAAATTTTAGTGAGTGACATTGGCATCTACTATAATATTATCTTGGGTTTTTCTTGTGGGACTCAATTAGTAGTAGGTCAATCCCTGTTTTCTATGAGGTCAGTCGCAGATAAAGCAACTAAAGAGGAAACCGTGTAGCATATAGCTATTACAATAGCAAAACAATTGCAACTTCATGGATATTGTGTTCGAGAGAATGAAGATGTCCTTATGGAAGAATCCATTAGTGGGCACTAGTTTGGCTAGTCTTTTCTTTTACGATGGTTTGTGCATGACTTTTGTTACTATGAACTTTCGTAAAACAATTCAGTTATAGATTTGACATGAAAGTTTAGTGTACTACATTTTTAGAAACCCTTAAAAAGAATAATGTTTGAGATTTCAAATAAAAAAGAATGGTTTTGCATAAAAATTTGGAACACTTTGTATATTTTGATTGTTTGGGGATTACCACATCTTTTCTTTTAATCTCTCTCTCTCTCTCTCACACACATATGTTTATTATTATTAATAATTAAATATTCTTAAAGTGCAATTTTACATTTAAAAGCCTTAATATATTATTGCTTTTTAGATGGGTTTAATAAATTAATTGTTAGATGACCCTAACCTAATACATCTGCATGCTTAAACACCACCTAAAATAAGGAAATTAACATAAGTAACACACCTAACATATAAACCTAGAAACATAGCTATAGTATTAATAATTAATTATTACTAATAATAATTCTCAATTTGTTATAATTGTTTTTTTTTCATTTTTATTCTTAGTGCGATTCTTATTTATTAAATATAAAAAATGTTTTAATATTATTATATCAATGACTTAAATATTTAATAATGAATCACAAATGTTAAGATATTAACTTTATATCCACCATCCTTCTACATTCTCCAAATTACAAGAACCCATTAATATAAGTGTCTAATTCCTCACTTAAGGAAATAAAACAAATTATCCTCTAGGTTAGGACCTTAGAGCTGGGTATTCATGTAACACTCCATGGTAATTTCAAATTAAAACAAAGAATTTGTTCCATATACCTTAAAATTCCTTTCTAGCCACTGTGTTTTACCAATTAGCTGATATATCATTTTTTTTTAATGCTTAAGTTGGATCGAAACTACCAACTCATTTATGTTTATGCAATATTTAACTTATCTCCAGAATCCAAAATTCAAAGAAAAATTTGAAAATTAAAAATATGAGAAAATAAGAAACCATCTTACCTTTTGTGTGATAAGGATCCATTAATAAATTTGGTAAATAACCCTCAAATATCACTTTAAAATATGAGAAAATAAGAAACCATCTTACCTTTTGTGTGATGAAGATCCATTAATAAATTTGGTAAATAGCCCTCAAATATCACTTGGATTCTCTCATTGAATACCCCACAATCCTTTCCTAGGTCTAACAAGCTCTACCCCACCACATTAAAGAAAATGAAAAGAAAGTGAACCATGTTTTTCACTTTATTTTCTTTTTTTCAGTCAAAAAAAGTAGTTCCTTGATATTCTATTGAATCAAAGGTAACCTTGTACATCCTCAGACAACTGTTCATACCCCAATGGGTCAAACAGATCAGTAAATATAACATTACAATGACAGTTCAAAACAGAAATATAACTATACCTAAGATGTGTAAAAAATACAATCAGCACTTGGGTATCAATACATGAATAGGTCCTCTCATAAGTGAGCATTATATACATCAATCAGAGAAATGTCCATAAAGAACATAACAAGAGCCCAGACACCTTATCCAAAGCAAGTAAGTGACTCTCAAAATTCTTGTAACTGTTGCTCAGCATAACCAGAAATAGCTCAAAAAATACATGAGATAAATAACTGAAATAGAATGAGCAAATTCTAAAAAAGTTGGATTGAGTTTTCCCCAATAAGCTCATCATTATATGATTCAGTAAGTAAGAGATGACCAGGATCCAAACACAACCCCTCCTTGGATAAGATGTTTGCCCTCTTGTTATGTTCCCTATAGACATGACTGAAATCCACTGAGGTGAATGAGGACATGAGAAATCTGGTGTTGTAGCACCAAGCCTCAAGGTTCACCATGTCAAGGGTGGATTTCCCCTTTGCCCAATTTATAATCACTGAGGAGTCGCCAAAGATATGTACGTAAGGCATCCCAATATCTTTGGCGACCCGTAATGATGCCCAGAGTGCTCAAAGTTCTGCTCTAGTATTAGTGTTGCTCCCACATCCAAGCTTAATAGAAAAAAGATGGTGATCATTTAACCAAATACATATACCCGCTCCTCCAATGAATTTTTCTACAGCTCCATCAAAGAAAACCATAGGAAATTTTGAAACAGGAGGCTCACCAATGTCATGGGTTTTATTCCTAGATTTCAGCGGTACCTTATAATAATTTACCTCATCAAGGATGATATGTAAGAGACTGGCAATATTAAGAATCAGATCTTCAAATAAATTTTGGTTCCTAGCCTTCCAGATAATCCAGATGAGAAAAAGAGGCAAGAACTGAAGGGTTCCACCCTTTGATACCCAGTTTATGAGATTTTCCATAAGGGTAGGAGCAGACCAAAGTAGGTGAACATCAAATAGACAATTGAGACCCCATATCATCTTCTTCACAAATGGGCATCCAACAAAAAGATGTTCCACTGTTTCAGGATCCCCTTTGCATAAACAACACCTATTAGGACCGTGCCAACCTTTCTTGCACAAAGTATCCCAAGTGTTGATTTTCATCTTACAAGTTAGCCAGATAAAACACTTCAATTTTTGGGGAATATTTAATTGCCAAATCTTTAAAAGGAAATCATTTGCCATGATAGTCCGATGTTTAGAGACAATAAGATCATAAGCTTTTTTGGTTTTCACCATACCCATCTGTTTGTCATACATCCAAAGAAGTGTGTCTTCAGCAGTCCCAATCCTTATACCACCATGAGTCAAGCCTTTAACATATGAACACTATTGATCAGCCCAATCACCTCCCAAGTACAGATCATATGCAGTATACCGGTTAGAACCATTAATACCACAAACATCCAAATTTTGTGCATGAGCAAGATTTGATATCCCCAGGTCATAAAAGTAATCTCTAAGCTCCTTTGATAATAGATAGTGCGAGTTGTGCCTAGCAATAGGGTCCACACCCAACCAAATCTTTAAACTGTTCCCCACCTTCCATCCCAACTGGCAAGTAATCCAGTCAAAAATCCTAATAAAACCATTCCAGAAGTAAGAAGTACCAGTAAATTTGAAATTTCGGGCACGAATCCAGTCTTCTAAGGATTTGTTCTTGAAGTATTTATGGGAAATTATTTTGCTCCAAATACCAGTACCATTAAGAAGCTGCCACATACATTTCAGTCTCAAAGATATTCCAAACCATTCAAGGTTCTTTATATCCCAGCCACCATATTCAGTAGGTGAGGAGACAGTTTCCCAATTGACCAGATGAAAATTCTGATGATCAGCAGAGGACCGCCACAGGAAGGAGAAAATAGTTCTTCTTAGTAAATTCAGAATAGATTTAGGACATCTAGCCAATGCAAACCAGTAGACTGCCAACCCCATGAGAACAGCTTTAATAAGTACCACTCTGCCACCAAGAAAGAGTAACCTATAGGTCCAGTTTTGGATCTTTTTTTCAAATAAATCAATCATCCATCACCAATCAGAGGTACGATACCCCAAAGGTTTCAGGCCGTATCCCAAATACTTAAAGCCCGATGTAAGTGGAGCCATTCTGAAAGGGAGCAACTCCACAATTTTGCTCTTGATATCAACATCCACGTTCTGATATAGAAAAGATTATTTTTCCAAGCTGACAGTCATCCCCGAAGCCGAGCAAAATAAGTCCAATGCATCTTTATAAGCACTCCACTCACCAATAGTGCCAATTCCAATTAAAATAACATCATCAACAAATAATAAGTGTGTTATTGACAGATCAGGAGAGAACTGGAAGCCCTTTATAAGACCTTTTTGTTGAGCATCCATAATAATTTTGCTGAGACTCTCAATAATCAGTATGAATAATAGGGTGGACAAAGGACATCCTTGACGTATTCCTCTGGAAGCAGGAAAAAAGTCCGAGGGGGATCCATTAACTAAAACAGCAAAGCAGGAGCTAGATACACAGCCCATTATCCAATTTGCACCCAACAGGGGAATGCCAATCTGAATAAGCAAAAGTCTAAGAAAAGTCCAGTTACTCTATCAAAGGCTTTAACCAGGTCAAATTTTAAAACCATGACGCTAGAATTCTTAGTCTTGATGGAGTGTAATAATTCTTGGGTAATGCCTACAGGTTCAGTTATCTGTCTATCCTTGAGAAAGCCAAATTGTTGGGCAGATATAGATCTGTTGAGGATAGGCTTCAGTCGAAGGGAAGCAATCTTAGAGATGACCTTGTAGACCAGGTTACATAAGGAGATGGGACAGAAGTCAGCAAAAGTCGAGGGCTTTTCACACTTAGGTATCAGAGTCAAGAAAGTAGAGTTTAGAACCCCAGAAATGTTCCCATGTGTTCTAGCCTGCTCCGCAGCCAAGACCAGTTCCTCCCCCACCAAGTCAAAAAAGGCCATGAAGAACTCGACTGGCCATCCATCAGGGCCCGGCCTCTTATCCTTCTTAAACCCTTTTAGTACAGGTTCAACTTCCTAGATCGATATGGGCTTAAGAAAACAATCAATATCTTCATCAGTAGTCATATTCAGGAAGAGTCTGATAACTCTAAGTTAGTCAACAATATTAGTAGACTTGTCATCACCAAAAAGATCACTAAAGTGTTGTTTTCCAAGCAACTTTAGTGTTGGGTCCTCAGAAACAAGATTACCATCCTTATCATTTAGAGACCAAATAGTATTAGTGTTCCTTCTAGCATATACATATGAGTGAAAAAATCTCGTGTTTGCGTCCCTTTCCTTTATCCACTGGACTCTACTGTGAGCCTCTGAGTGGTAATCTCATGGGCTCAATATTTTCACTTTATTTTCAAATGCAAAAGAAATGAAAATTTCACTTTTGCATTGCTTTTTATTCAAAAATGAGAATTTTTCACTTTATTTTGATAATGCAAAATTTTACTTTTGCGTTTATTTTTTATTCAAAATATAGATCATTTACATCATATTTGATCGTATTTATGCCATTTCTGTGTATAGGTATGTCGAGATTCGCATGATAATCAATTTAAGTTGGTGATTAAAAAATTATTAATTATTTTTATATATTACATATTATTATCCTTAATCATTATTATCATGTTATATTAAAAAAATAAAATGAAAATGATCTTAGTTTTTCATTTTATAAAGAAAATGAAATGAAAGTGATGTTAGTTTTTCATTTTATTTTCATAATACAAAAGCAGTCCAATAAGCTTTTGCATGATTTTTTACCTGAAACAAAGAACATTTGCATCATGTTTACATCAAATTTACATCATTCCTTTGGATATGTACATAAGGATTTGTATCACAATAAATCATTGAGTTAGTAATTAATAAATATTAGTAATTATAATAGGGGTAGTAGGCACAGCGGGGGAGTCACTTTACGACCTCGAATGAAATATTGTAGTGAAATTCTTTCTCATGGGGGATAGGATTTGGTTAGAATAACTAGGCAGAAGCATATGCCCCATTGCAAAGATTAAACATCCTTCAAGCTCTTCAGGTAAAGAAAGTTATTGTATTTGGAGACTCTTTTTTTAATAATAAGGTAAGGAAAAAAAGTATCAAAGAAGTATCGAAGTTAAGCACAAACATCCAAAGAACTATTTGGAACCTGGAGCAGTTGGATGAGGTAAAGACATTCCACACCTGTCAATTTATCATCAAGTGAATAATCAGTTTATTTGGATAGGAGGATCATCATAAAAAATGAGGAACCCCCCAAAAAAATGGTTTGGCTTCCATTATATTCCCCATGAACTTAGCAATGAAGTTCCTAGTAATCATGCCTCAAGGAATGAATCTTGTAAGTTACAAGTGGTAGTTAGTTCGATCCATCAAGCATGCAATTGATTCAACCTTTAAAACACATGAGGGAGACTTCATGATCCCTTATGCTTTTGGTTTCCTTGCTTGTTGGTTTACTCTCTATAGGGTAAATTGCTTTAAATTACTCTTCAAGCATGTGGGTAGAGGTGGGATAAATCATCTTAGCGTTATGCATTGGTCTAGTATCTGAAACAAGAGCAAAGGATTGAGGGTGGTTAGATCTAAAAGGACCTAACCCATGGAAAATAATTTTGGCTACAGAGATGAGGTGCTCCTTTAGCTTGTTCCTTCGAATTCTTGGTCTTCGCAGCAGTATTCTCCCCCTTCCTATAATACATGATCAAATAGGACAATTCTCCTTCCTATTTGACAAAGGAAAAGGTTTATACCCTGTAGTGTTGGCGCGTTTGGTTTCTCCGGCTATTTTCTTTTTGGTTTGTCTTTGTTATCGTATAAGTGGTTGTATTGCTAGTGTACTATAGAATTCAAAGCTCCACTTGCGTAGTTTTTCTTCTCCAATTTAGGGAATTTCTTTAGTTGAAATTTGGTCTTCTCCTGGGAATATAATTTGCATTAGGGAATATACAAGTTTTGAGCCCTCTCTAGTATCAATGGAAAACATTACTTGCATTGGCCTTCCTACGACAAATAATATCTCAAACATTAAGCAAATCCTAAGGAGAATGAAATCCCATCTTAAGGTCATGAAGCAATTCATTAATTATTTGACCAGTCATTTGGAAGAGTAAGAGATAAAACAAGTGGATTGGAGGTTAGGATGCAGGAGCATGGATTGAAATTGGAAATTTTGGCAACTGACATTGACATCCACTCAAATATTATTTTGGGTTTTGCTTGTGGGACTCAATAAGCAACAGATCAACATGTGTTTCAACAGGATCAATCATACATAAAGAAACTAATGGGAAACCATGTAGCATATAGATATTGCAATGGAAAAACAATTGCAACTTCGTGGATATTGTGCTCAGGAGAATGAAGATGTACTTATGGAATAATCCCTTATTGAGCACCATTTTGGTTAATCATGTCTTTTTCTATGGTTTATACATGCATTTTGTTAGTAGGAACTTTTGTAAAACAATATAGTTATAGATTTGGTAGGAAAGATTCATGTATTATATTTTTTAGAAACCCTTCAAAAGAATAGTGTTTGAGGGTTCAACTCAAAATAGTGGTTTTGTATAAAATTTCGAACACTGTTGTTTGGGGATTACTGACCCTTTCTTTTAATATCACACACACACACACACACACACATATAGATATATAGATAGATAGAGAGGGAGAGGGAGAGATAAGAGATAAGAGTTTTTTTATTATTAATAATAATTAAATATTCTTGAAGTGCAATTTTACATTAAAAACCTTAATATCTTACTAATTTTTTGTTGGGTTTAATTAATTAATTGTTAGGTGATCCTAACACCTACGTGCTTAAACAACACCTAAAACATGCCAAATTTACATAAGTAGAACACCTAACATAAAACCTGAGAACACAGTTGTTACTTATTATTAATAATTAATTATTCTCAATTTGTTATAATTTTCTTTTTTCATTTTCATTCTTACTATTATCTTACTTATTAAATATAATAAATGTTTTAATATTATTTATATCAATGACTTAAATATTTAATATTGAAGCATAAATGTGAGGTTGTTACCTTCAAATCCACCCTCCTTCTACACTCCCTAAAAGACAAAAGGCTTGGTTCATGTCACCAAGCCATGACTTATAAAATCAACCCATTAATGTAACTATCTAAATCCTCACTTGAGGAAAGCAAACAAATTATCCTCTAGGTCGGGACCTTGGAGTTGGGCATTCGCATAACACTCCATGGTAATTTCATATTGAAACATAGAATTCATTCTATATAGCTTAAAATTCCTTTCTAGCGAGTGTGTTTTACCAATAAAATGATGCATCATTCTTTTAATGCTTAAGTTGTACTGATATATTTTCATGGGATTCCCAACTCGTTTAAATTTGTGCAATCCCTAACCCATGAGGCTAGTAGCCCCTTGTCTACAATTTGTGAAGAGGCATCGTAGCGGCTAGTGGTAGGTTTTTTACCGTAAATACCTTGTGGGATTGCCAAAGCACCCAATATAGAGAGTGAGAGATCCCTTGGATTTCATCACCTTGGGCATAGCTTATTAAATTTATTCATGTATACGTCAATTTTCTTACTTGGTGGATTTAATCATCGTCATTTGGAACATTTGGAAGGAAACATTAGCTCTTACAAATTGCTTGTGATTTCTTACCATATCTTAGGAGTCTTCTTTTTATTTTCTTCCCCATCGAGAAACTTCTCCCCAAAACCATATTTTGTCACCATTGGATCATTCACATTATTGCCACTTGTATTCCACTAGAGACATTATTTCATAAGCATATTACCTATCATGTTTCTCTTAAAACATATAGTTGATTGCAATTAGATCCCAAGACTTAGGACCCCATATTCGCTAAAATCGTAATTTTATGGTATTCCTTTGAGACCAATGCCTTTTTTTCATAACCTCCCTAACACCTATAATCCATGTCCCCAATTACCCTTATATTGATTTACCCCTTTAACCCATATAACTCTTAACCCTTACTCATAATCCCCGCAACCCATATTACATTACCTAAACCATGTAACCCATGTCATCCCTAATCCTTGTAATCCTTAGATCCAAAGAACTATAAATTTTCTCCCCTCCAACCTATATAATCCCTTTAACTCATACACATCGACTACCACTAAGCCTTGTAACCCCCAAACCCACTCACCCATAGCCCCTTTAAACCCAAAACCCTTAACCCATAAACGTTAGGCCCTATAACCCTTATCCTATGTAACCCATAATTCTTAGGCCCTTAAATTATTTAACACCTAACAACATATGATCCCATTAACACCTATAATCCTTAACCCAAACCCTCACTCCTTATAATCATAATCCCTTGGAAATGTATATCCTCCCCCATATAGCCCTTCATACTTAAACTAACGATAATAATTTATTTTCCAAGGAAAACCTTGGGGAGAAACCAAAGGGATGCTTCACCACATTTGTGAATGGCCACCCTAGTCAACCCGTCAACATAGATTAGTTCCCCTCACTCAATGAGAGTTGAACCAAATATTTACTAGCATTGAACTAGCCACATGCCCAATAACATTGGCAACAACAAATTGAGTTAACCCCTTGGGATTTAAAATGTTTGGAACATATGATCCCACCCTCAAGCACTTAAGAAATAGTGAAAATGCTTGTACTTTGATGGAACTCCCGAGGGACAAACATGTCATAAGCAAGAATTGAACCTATGTGGAGGATAACATTTTCTCCTTGAAAACACTCAAGATAGACTCAATTGACACGCATAATAATATTAATTGCTCATTTACTTGAATAATGATTTATAACTATAATTTAAAGTATTTTTTACTAATTATAAATTATTATTATTATTATTTATTAATAAGAGTCATAAAAATTATAACTTATATTTTTTTTGTAAAGTTGAAATATACATATATATTATAAAAACCGAAAAGAAAAAATTACAGTCATGTCTTCATCTTGCTTCATGATGACCTGAGAGGGTGGAACCGTCCCAACCAAGCAAAAATACTAATTGTTCTATCAAGTTCAGAAAAAAGAAGTGGTCCTCCCAACAAAGGGAAAACATGCCTAGTAGTAGCTTAAAAACATAGAGTTTTAATACACCATCCATGAACTATAAGGCCTACTAGATAGCATCCTATTTAAAACGTAAAACCAAAAAAACTGAAAGACACTGGAATTTCCCAAAGCAAAGGAGCTCTGCCTAGCTAGGGTGTGTACCATGAGAAGAGTCAACATGCTCTTTGACGATCGGGAAGGCCAAAATTATGAGTCTGGGGACTCTGCTTCTAGAAGGTTCACCGGAAGCGGCTCTTTATTCCTCGGTAGTACCAGGTCCTCCAAATCCAGACAGTGTATCTTCTTCGTTGATCCAGTAGGAGGATCAATGGGAGTCAAAGCATCCAAGCGACCATAAAAAACAAAGTCTCTAGGATTTCCACTTTGTCCCACCTACCCAAGCGGCCCATCAAAACTCTTTGCAAAACCCCTTCAATCACATTTTCCTTAGAAGGGCCATGCCTCTATGCTACCACCGCCTTGAAACATTTATCGAACAGAGCATGCCCCCAATCAAATCTATCCTCAACATTGTTCAAGCCATCCACCGTTTTCTCCATGGTAACCTCCATTTCTAAGGTCATGGCTTTGGAGTTTCTCCATTTGGCTTGGACATCCTCCATCATTAAGCCATCATGTTCTTAACGACCCAGTGATGGTTTATTTTACCAGTTGTATGTGCAGAGGACAACTGTTGGGCTACAATGCTAGAATCAAAGTTGTCGATTAGGCGACGAACCGATGATGAAATTGAATTCACATAACCTCTGCCCCCATAACCACCAGACCCCCTTCGACCTAAATCCACACGACCACTACTTCCTCTCTTTGGCTTGCCCCTCTGGCATGTAGCCATAGCTTTACCACCACCGCTCCTAATGATCTTACAGAACGATAACCTCTGGAATTGAAAACAAAAAACTACGATCACAATTTTTGGCTCTGTTCCAAATTCCCTCTCCTCATAAATTCTACACCCCACATGTGAGAGTTTCCTCAGCATCCTCCAAGAATCAATGAGCTCTGCCCTACTATCCATCATTTCCCCAGTGCGAAGAACCATCAGCCAGAGAGCCATTAAAATTGCATTAAGGATTGAATTAACCACATTAAGTCTCTATTGGCATCCCATCCACGCATTGATGTAGGAGCTAGTGTTTGGCATGTTCCCCACATGCTAGCACGTGGCTTCCACCCGCATCTGGGGAAAATTATAACTTATATTATTTAATTAACATTTTGAAATGTTCTTTAAAAATTCTATATTATAATTTATATTATTTAATTAACTATTTTCAAATGTCTTGAAAGAATCTATAGCAACTGTGAGTTAATAGATTCTTCATATGATTGTGATGGATAAGTAATAAATGAACAATAAGGTTGGGACAACTTTACATAAGATCATGTTTTTTTGAGCTCTTTTGATATGAATATGTGATACATCTATTTATCTTGCAAAAGCATATAATAGGAATTTAGTAAAGCTAAGATACTGTTATAATGATGTTTTATGTATGGTTTTCATAGCCTATAAGCAATATGGTTCAAAATTTATCTTAATAAAATTATGGACTATGATATTTTTTTCTTGGAAAAAAAATCCAATAATATGTATTGAATTCGTATTGTTTCTTGTGTAGAGGAACCCTCTAAGCTCTCATTCAATATGAAGTACTTTCTACTCCCATACAAACTTGAAGTAGTCTTCTAGTTCTCCCTTTGGCCAATATGTAAGTTCATTCCTCATGATAGATATTTAATTTTTAATTACACATATAGATTTAAATTCTTGTGCTTATTATATATGAATTCCAATAATCTCGCAATGCAATGCAACATGCTAAAAGAATGTATGTAATTAATAAATTCAAGACTGCAATTTAAGAATTTATCATAAGATTTATGACCAATTATGTGATTACTTTGTATGTGTGTAGGATTTGTAGGAGATTAGTGTCATCTCTATATCTTTGTATGCATATAGGAATGTAATCAAAATTTGTAGGGTTGTAACCAAAAGATGTGTGCACAATAGATATCGTAGACATAAAATGCCTCAAGATCAATGTTTGAATCCTATAGATTTTGATATGCCATATTATAATAGAGTTGTGAATTTAAAGGTGAATGAAGATAATCTTTTGTATATGTACATGATGTATCAATGGTGTGTGGTTGTTTAAATGTGAAGGAATGAAGGATTGTAAATGACTGTTGTCAATGTAACATTAAAAACTTGATAAATTTCTTGTTGGATGTTTACTTATTATGATTATTGCAAAACCTATAAGTTTTGTAGATGTAATTATGAGGAATTAAAGAACTCTATATGAATCTCAAAAACTAAAAAGGGGTAGATAACAATGCCACTACAAAGGGAAAACCTTTGTTACACTTTTTGTTTTTCAAGTAATTCTAAATGAACCATAAAAGTAGATATCCTTGGTATGTATAGGAAACAAATGGTACAATTGCAAATAATTAGCCAAAGGCTAGTGACAACAATAATATAACAATAGAAATGTAGTAGCCCAGGACCTAGGGGCTTAATGGACATTGCCCTTTCAAATAATCATTTCCCTCAATGATTGATTAGTTGTGGATGCTTTTGTAAGAACAAACATCCTTCCAAGTTTCATCTTCTTTCATTTGATTCTTCCAATATATGAGGAATTCCAAAATTGAATTTGGCATGTTCTTCGACTTTTGTTACTCCTACCAACAATATTATTTCTAATTATAACATACATCTTCCTAAATATCACTTGCTAATTTCTTTTTTAATATTTATTTATTTATTTATTAGAGAAGACAATATGTTAGTAGTTCTCCATAACATGTGATCCTGAGCATAAACATGTTCCTTCTCATAAACTTGCAAGTGACCATTTTATATTATAGTAGAGTTAAAGACCAGCATAGATCCATCTCAATGTTGGCTCTACCAAGTTCCGAGAGGGATCAAATATATTTAGGTACAAACCTCACTCTAATAAGGGATCCTCTAGGTCCTTGTTAGAGCCAAAGTTATGATGGCTCTATGTTACTTCACCCAAAACTAATATCTACCTCATTATTCTATTATTAACTCAAGAATACATAATCCAATATATTTTCCATTATAATCGTCCAAGTGCCAACTATTCCAATTTGGAATTGTGTTGTAGATGATAAAAGGTTAGCCTAGTGTGAGCGATTTTTCCATATCGAGTTTCTCTCCTTGGAAAGGCCAAATCCCATGATGGATCAAATGTCGAGCAACTGGTTCCTGAGCCTTCAATCATTGTGAAGGGTTACAATTACTTGGTACACATGTGGTGGGACTCAGAGAATGATGTCAAGGCACGTGCAAAGAGTTTGGGGAAGGAAGACGAGTCTCAAACGTAAGACCATGCACCTTTCATTTTGTTTGTTGGTCACTATTTTCCTTTCTCTATAATGTGGGCGTTCTGTCTAGAGGATGTTTATTTTTGTACCTAGGAAAGTATTCCCCTAATGACTTTTGCCTAAGTCGTAAGAAGGGAAAATTAAAGTGACCTTTGAAATTAATAACTTGAGATGAGTTTTAATTTTCACTTCAGAGAATAATGTGACTTTTTGATAAATTTAAGTGAGGTGAGTGAAATTAGTTTTGGAGAGAATTAAAAGTGCATTTAATCTCATCCATCCATCTAATTCATTTTTGGGCCCTTGGATTAGATGACTATTCAGCTTCCTCATTTAGACACCAAAAAGACAAGGGAAGGTATTAGAGTCTCATTCTTTTTTTTTCATGAGTTCGAGAGCAAAGAAAGAAAATAAATTGCGGGTTGAGAGATATCAGCATTAGGCATGTTTCCCAAGACCGTACAGTAGCATCAATTACATTTTTGTACCACACGTTTCCCCAGGAAATTTTTGTGCATGAATTTCAAGGAAACCCACACAATTTTTTGGGCACAGAATTCGAGGTGGTTCGTACAGTCCATACAGTCTGTATAGTTTGTACGGTCCATACAGTACATCAGGTGGGCACAGAGATAGTTGACAGTACCATACACTCCTTAACAGAATGGAGTGGCAGAAAGGAAGAACAGATCCATTGTTGGAGCAGCGAGAGCCATGTTACATGATCAATCACTTTCTTTCTTTGGGCAGATGCATATAGTACAGTTGTATACCTTTAGAATATCAATCCTCGTTGTGCCTTGGGGAACAAAACTCCTCAGGATATGTTCACAGGCAAGAAACCTAAGGTGAGTCATTTTTCGTATATTTGTTTGCCTAGCTTTTTCACATGTCCCTTCTGAGAATAGGACAAACCTTGACACCACAACAAAGAAAGGCATCTTTGTGGGGTATTATGAGACTTCGAAAGCCTTCCACATTTATCTTCATTCCCTACGAAAGGTTTTTGTGGGGCAAGAAGTGATATTTGAGGAGGAGCGGGCCTTCAAAAAGTCCAGAGAGTCAGTGCAGGGAGAGCACTAGGTTCCCACACCTCAGGAAGCTTCACAGGTACCTTAAGTATAGAGTACAGGTTCATAGGTTTCCAGGGTTACTAGGCCACATGTTACAGGCACAAGACCTTCAAGTTCAGTGGTTCAGTGAGCAGGTTCTTCGAGGACAAGTTTTGGTTCTCGGGTCACAGTTTCACCATCCAGAGCTATTGGATCACATATTTCACCAGTTCTTGGTTCACCAGATCCTAGTACACGAGTTTCTGGGCCTTCTACTTCTGGGAGTTCTTCAAATGATGAAAGACCATTTTGGGAGCAACCTTCAAGGAAGAGGAAGCCTAAATGGTTTCGTGAAACCTTGAAGGAAGCTAAGGATTTTGGAACGCCGAAGGTGACACTGAGGACTATAGTGATGCCAGATAGGTTGGGTATGGCCTTGGTTGCTAGTCTTCGTGATTCGGAGCCATCTAATTTTGAGGAGGCCTCTCAACATCATGTTTGGAGAGATGCCATGATAAAAGAGTACCATTCCATTATGAAGAACGATGTTCGGGTGATTGTTACAAGACCTGAGGAGAAGTCAGTGGTGACTTCTCTATAGCTTTGCTTTACAAGGTAAAGCATACTACAAATGGAAGTGTGGAGATATACAAGGCTCGTTTTGTGGGGCGGGGGGGTTCACAGGTAGAGGGAGTTTATTATGATGAGACCTTTGCACCGGTTGCTCGTTATACTTCTATCGGAACATTGATTTCCATTGTTGCGGAAATGGCTTGGAAGATCCATCATATGGATGTGAAAACTGCATTTCTCAATGGAATCATACAAGAGCAGGTTTATGTGGAGCAATCACAGGGATTTGAGATTCATGGGAGAGAGTCTCATGTTTGCAAGCTTAAGAAATCTTTGTATGGGCTGAAGCAAGCTCCTCGAGCTTCGTATTCTAGGATAGACTCTTACTTGTTGTTGATGGGTTTTCATAAGAGTGAGGTTGATCTAAATCTCTACTTTATCATGGTTGGAGATGATTCACTCATTCTTCTGTTGTATGTGGATGAGACCTATCGTAGTTTACAAGAGAGATATTACTTTAGAGTATGAGATCACTGACATTGGGTTGATGCATTATTTTTTGGGATTAGAAGTTTGGCAAGAGCCTGGTCATATTTTTTTGGGGCAGGAAAAGTATGCACTAGATATTCTGAGGAAATATCAAATGGAGGATTGTAGGCCAATGTCTACATCTATGGTCTCTAACTAGAAGAAGCTTCATGCTTATGAGGGAAAGTTGGTGGATCCTACCTTATATCGTCAGCTCATAGATTCGTTGATGTACCTGGTCAACTCTAGGCCATATTTGTGTTTTGTGGTGAACACTCTCAGTCAGTTCATGGTGGAGCCTAGGAGAGTGCATTAGGTTGCTGCAAAACATGTGTTGAGATACCTTGTAGGTATAGTGGGTTATGGTCTGGATTATAGGAGATCGTATGGGGTTAATTTGATTGGCTTCACCAATTCAGATTGGGAAGGAAATGTGGTGGACTGGAAGAGCACTTCCGGATGTTGTTTCAGTTTGGTCACTTCCGGATGTTGTTTCAGTTTGGGAAGCAAAATTCTATTGCTTTGAGTTCTACAGAGGCTAAGTACATGGCAACCGTTCAGGCTAGTTGCGAAACACTGTGGCTTCGCAAGTTATTGATGGATTTATTTGATCAAGAGCTTAGGCCTACGGTGATTTATTGTAACAATCAGATGTTGATGTATTTGTAACTTTGGAAGATATGCCGATTCATATTATCACTGTATGTTGTTGTACCCCCATTGGGAATGTGTGTAACCCCTTTACGGGATGTCTAACTTTTGTCTAGACCTTGAGGAACAACGGCCATTGTAATTCGGGGGCAATAGTCCCCAGTGTAACATCATGTAATATGTAATTGTGGTCTCTCTAGGAGAAGTGGGCCCCATGTGAGATGACATGTAGGATCGAGTCTTATATTTGGTCAATGATTTGAAAGGGTATAATAGGGATGTGCTCTTCCTCATTTATACACACCTCACACGCTCTCTAAGGTGCATGAGAGAGAGAGACAGTCAAAGGAGGAGAGAAAGATAGCTGCTGAACATTTCTTATTACTGCTTTTGATCATCTTACTATTCTGAAGAAGTTTGTGGGGTTTTCTCCTTTATGGTTTCCCCGATAAAAATATTTGTGTCTTATGTATCTTTTATATTTTATGCATTTTGTTGTACTTGTTATTCTTTCAAATAAATATCCTAGATAATCTAATCATGTCTTAAGAAAAACTAACATGGTATCAGAGCCTCTATGAAAGAAAGCATTGTGCAGCTGTGGGAACTAGGGCTTCCTAGTTGAAGGTAACTCCACAGATCATCAAGCAAGGAGGGCTAGGCTAACTCGCCTCACTAGGGTGCATCTTTTCGTGGTAGCAGTTTTTGAATCAGAGAAGTCTCATTGTGCAACCGAAATATAGCTACAATGGCAGCTAATGGAAATTAGGGTTTCATGCCTAAAAACCCTAGAAAATCGAATTTAGTCATTCTAGAACTTTTGCTATAACGTGAGATTGGAGAAGGATCGTGAGATGGAACTTTTACAAGACAAAGAGAAATTCTTGTTGTACCTTGTGTAAAAGTTTCAGCCTCGGATTCGCTATACTTCAGGAGATATGGTTCCTCCAAATCAGGTTTCCAACCTCCTCTAGAATACAGTCATAACCAGGTGATCTAGGGGTATTTGCTATATCTAGGGCAAGGAAGGTCCAAACAAAATTTCGCAAGATCTTTCAGGTAGGGCACTGACTGTAGTTTCTGTGGTACACTTTTCAGACCCAGAATGTGAAACAATGGCACGTGGCAATTTGTACAAGTACGTTATGATGAACATTCCCCAAAACAATCACCTTGAAAAAATTAGCATAAGTCCCACTTGGAGAATTCATTTCTGCTCTAACTTGTGGGGTTGGAAAGAAGACATATCAAACTATCACAACGAGAAGTTTTAGACTGTAACGATCTGAGAAGTTTTCGACTGTAACGATCTAAAACTTCAGAGATACAACAAAATCAATTTTAGACATTTCTGCAGAAGAAATTGGAAAAGTGGGGCTTACTATTCCAGGAGCTTCCCACCACTGTTTTCAGAAAAGAAGTACATCAGACAGCTCACCTTGAAGAGGCCAATATTTCTGTCCAATCAAAAGTTTGAAAATTTAGGGTTTCTCTTACAAACCCTAGATCATCCAGCTCTGGAACCAGGTCAGATACCTCAAATAGGTAAGATCTAAATTTTTGTTGTTTACATTTGAGGTTCTCATTTCAAAATGATTAATCACACCTAGCTTGATAACAAGCTTGGTGACGCTGACAACCTCGGCGTATGGAAGTATAGGACCTTTGTGATCCTAGAAGAAAATGACCTGGATCAGTATTTCAGTAAGGAAGTTCTAAGAGCCAAAGGGAGATGAGGTTAAGAGCCAAGAGAATCATTGCAGATTCTATTAAAGATCATCTCATCCCTCATCTGTCATCCTTGAAGACACCAAAAGGAAGTGTTCGATGCTATGATGAAGCAATCGAAGAAGAATAAGAGATTGTTATAACCACCTTTGAATGGCCTCCCAAGATCATGGGATTCATTCATTTGAGGAATGTGTACCAGAAGGAAGTTGATTACCTTCAACATACTCTGGGAAGAGTGCACACAAGAAAAAGCTTGACTCAGAATAAAAGAAGATAATATGGGAGCAACTAAAGATCAAGCTCTCACGATTCAAAGAAAATCCCTCAAGCGATGAGGAATATGAAGGACTCAACTCTTGAAGAACCTCTTATCCATTTTAGCATTTGGATAAGAAATGATGAAGATGTGAATGAAGAAGATGATAAAGATGAAGGATCAAGAAGGAGTCTATCCACCAAACAAGTAAAGATAAGCATTCAATTGTCATTTCATGATATTGTTTGGTTGTACATTTGCTTACATTTAGTTGATATGTTATGCATGTTTGAGTATTTTCATTTATCATTACTGAATTGCACATGATGGGTAAGAAGTCAATGATGTTGTGCAGCATTCCATTGCTACTTATCTAGATTGAAACCTATTTGTTGGCATATTAGGAGTAATACACACTCTTAATAACATTAGGGTGGAAGGAATCTAGAAGTTATTGTATGTGTACGAGATATGAATGACTATTGTAGCATTGGTTAAAATAGGTGCATGGCTATGTGGCATATATTTGTCACTATTAATATGTTTTGGAAATTATGAGATGTTTCTAATCATGCAACTTAACTTGACTTCTAGATCATTCCAAAGAACAAGTAATGACAATTTAGAAGAGGAACCTGAAGCTTCCCGAGTCAGAGACACCATGGCGAAAGAAAGAGCCTCAGAAGAATATAAAGAGAACAGTAGATCCACCTCGAGAGATGAAGACCACTTTGGGCACGAGAATTCATCCAAGATGAAGAATAATATGACAAGATTTCCAAAGAAAGAAAGAGGCTTCAGACACACTCTAGTTATGTGACATTGTTGGGCGACATCATTGATGTAGAGCCTTCCAGCTATGAAGAAGTAACCAAGAAGAAAGGGAAGTATACTATGATCAAGAGTACCAGTTGATCAAGAGGAATGATGTCTAGGATGTTGTGTCAAGCCCTAAAGGAAAGTCTGTAGTGTCTTCCATATGGATCTACAAGATCTAGCATGCAGTAGATGGCAGCATCATGAGATACAAGGAAAGATTCATAGCACAAGGATTCTCACAAAAAGAAGGCATAGACTACAAGGAGACATTTGCACCAGTTGCGAGGTACACTTCATCAGATCCATACATGCAGGTATGTGATGGGAGATACACCAGCTGACATCAAGACAACATTATTGAATGGTATAGTCAAGGAGAAAGTGTACGTAGAGCAGCCACTGAGAGTTGAGACACATGACATACAAACTCATGTGCAAATTAAAGAAGGCCTTGTACAACACATACAGTTACATGAGGAACTTGAAAATCACCTAGAGTGATGAAGATCTTAACCTTTGCTACAAGGTTGAAGATGAAATCCTATAGAGGATGACAAGCTCACAAATGGGTGTGAGAATAACTTTTCAACAAAAATCAAGATAGAGGATCTTGGTATCCAGTGACACTACATGGATACATAGAAGATCAGTAGTAGAGGAATCTACTTGTCACTCCAGTACATAATGTTTCAATACATAGAGTACGAAAGGTAGAGGGAGAATGATACTCTGCTTCAGAGGGAGTGACTATAGAAGATCCTCAAGTTCGACATGGTACAACATGATGGACAACTTACTGGTGGCCCTAGGCTTTACTGAGAGTAAAGCAGATCCCAACCTTTGCTTCAAGGTTGAAGGCAAAAGACCAATGATGCTTCTGCTATATGTCGATGACCTGTTACTGGTAGGCGAAGAGAAACTCATTAAAGATGCAAGAAGGAGACTTGCTACAAAGTTCGAGATGAAATACCTAGGGATGATGCACTACTTCTTAGGCATGGAAGTGTGGCAGAGTACAGATGTAGTCTTCCTTGGTCAAGGGAAGTATACAGTAGAGATCCTAAAGAGATTTGGGATAATGGACTGCAAGGCAATAGCCACACCCATGGCATCGAACTTGAAGCTACTTTGCGATGCTTCATCAGAGTCAATTGATGCTACAGTATATCGTCAGATGATTGGATCATTGATGTACCTGACAAATACGAGACCATATATTTGTTTTGTTGTGAACACTTTGAGCCAGTTCCTGATGGATCCTAGACATGTTCACTTGATTGTTGCAAAGCATATTCTGAGGTACTCGAAGGGTACAGTTGATTATGGTCTCAAGTATGATGTGAATCAAAAGATTAACTTGGAGAGTTATGTGGATTCGGATTAGGAAGGCAGTGCCATTAATAGGAAGAGCACTTCGAGGTGTTGCTTCAATATGGGATCAGGTGTGATCTCTTGGTTTAGCAGGATGCAGTCCTGCATAGAACTAAGTACAGCCGAAGCAAAGAATGTCGCAGCTTGTTCAGCTAGTTGTGGGGCAGTATGGCAAAGGAAGCTACTCTTTGATTTGTTTGGTCTCCAGTTGGATGCTACTTGTATGTATTGCGACAACTAGAGTTGTGTAAAGTTGTCTGAAAACCTGGTGTTCCATGACAAGTCGAAGCACATCGAGATCAAGTATCACTATATCAAGGATATGGTGCAGAGAGGAGTAGAGAAGCTCCAATATGTTGTGAGGGACAAGCATATAGCTGATGTATTGACCAAGCCGCTTACCAGATTGAAGTTTGAATACTTCAGAGAGAAGCTTGGTGTACTTCCGATCAAGGTTCCTTCCAAGGGGAAGTTATGAGTCCGGAAGACACAGATGCACATGGGCTTTTCCGACATGGTGGTAGGTTGGTCCTCCCATGGTCATTGATGTAATTGTCGGGATTTTCTAACATGGTGGTAGGTTGGTCCTCATATGGTCGTTGATGTAATTGTCGAGCTTTTCCGACATGGTGTTAGGTTAGTCCTCCCAAGGTCATTGATGTAATTGTTGAAGCTTTTCCGACATTGTGGTAGGTTAGTCCTACCATGGTTGTTGATGTAATTGTTGAGCCTTTCACGGATGGTGGTAGGTTTGCCCCATGCCGATAGATGTAAGTGATGTGTTATGTGCATTTGGGTTGTGCTTTGTGTGACGATGAGATGATATGAAGATGATGAGGTAACAAGGAGATCCTTCGGATTTTGCAGAGGCATATAATCAGTCCTGGGATGCTCCTTCAAGTTTTGCAAAGGCATATAATCAGTCCTGGGAGATCGTTCAAGTTTAGCAGAGGCATATAATCAATCCTGGGATGCTCCTTCAGGTTTTGCAAAGGCATATAATCAGTCCCGGGAGATCCTTCAGGTTTTGCAAGGCAATAAATCCTGAGCTATACCTACTTGATGATTTGAAGGCATACATGGAGGCTAGGCCTACATCTAGCATGAAAAAGGGTTGGCACTGTAGAAACTTTTGATGACAGATAGTATGGTACGATGGTCAAATCACAAGAGGATGATGGCATCAGCTTTGATGAAGACTATGACTTTGTGATGATGACGATGCAATGAAGGCCTGACCAAATGTGTTGATGACTGTGTAGAGAGAGAATACCTTCCTAGTTAAGAAGGAGTGTTGATGTATTTGTAACTTCAGAAGATATTTTGATGTATATTATCATTGTATGTTGTTGTACCCCCATTGCGGATGTGTGTTACCCCTTTACAGGATGTCTAAATTGTGTCTAGACCTTGAGATACAACCTCCGTTATAAGTCAAAGCAATAGTCCCTAGTGTAACATCATGTAATATGTAATTGTGGTCTCTCTAGGAGAAATGGGCCCCATGTAAGATTACATGTAGGCTCGAGTCTTATATTTGGTCAGTGACTTGAAAGGGTATAAATAGGGACACGGTCTCCCTCATTTATACGCACCTCACACACTCTCTAAGGCGCATGAGAGAGAGACAGTCAAAAGAGAAGAGAAAGATAGTTGTTAAACATTTCTTATTACTGCTTTTGATCACCTTGCTATTCTGAAGAAATTTGCGGGGTTTTCTCCTTTATGGTTTCCCCGATGAAAATCTTTGTGTCTTGTGTATATATCTTATGCATTTTGTTGTACTTGTTATTCTTTTAGATAAAGATCCTAGATAATCTAATGAGATCTTAAGAAAAACTAACATCAGAGTTTCATCCAACTCTCTGAGAATCTTGTATTTCACATCAGGTCAAAGCATATTGAGATCAAGTACCATTTCATCTGTGATTATGTAGAGGAGCTGTAGAGTTGCAATACATTTCCACTTATTAGCAGGTTGCAGATATCTTGATGAAGTCACTTGGAAGAGGCAAGTTCATTCATTTCAGAGACAAGTTGGGTGTGGTGCAGAACGTCTTTCTCGGTAAAAGGGAGTGTTGATTTTTGTACCTAGGAAAGTGTTCCCCTAGTAACTTTTGTCGAAGTCATAAAAAAGGAAAATTAAAGTGACCCTTGCAATTAATAACTTGAGATGAGTTCTAATTTTCACTTTAGAGAATAAAGTGATTTTTTTATCAATTTAAGTGAGGTGGGTGAAATTAATTTTGGAGAGAATTAAAAATGCATTTAATCTAATTCATTTTGGGCCCTTAGATTAGATGACTATTTAGCTTCCTCATTTAGACACCAAAAATGAAATAAAAGTCATTAGAGTCTCATTCTTTTTTTATGAGTTAGAGAGCAAAGAAGAGAAACAAATTGCAGGATGAGAGAGAGTAGCCTTGGGCGTGTTTCCCATGACAATATAGGCAACCTACACAAAATGCACGAATTTCGAGGCAACCTACATAGATTTCTGGGCATGAAAGTCGAGGTGCTCCATACAAATTTGTACAGTCCATACATTATGACAAGTGGGCACATAAATCAAGGTTTATACAATCTATACAGTACATCATTCAACACAAAAATCGAGACAGTTCGTACAGTCAATTTGGCACATTTTTCGAGGCAGCTGGTTGGCAAAAAAAATTGACTATGAAATTTCTGAATTTATTCTACTTGCTGAGCACTGTGGTGGAGATAAGTTCATCTCTAATTTTTGTTGTACTTTATTTTTACTAAAAGAAAATAAAATTCTCTCTCTCGAGAATATGTTTTCCCCAGAGGTTGGGATTTTGCATGGGTTATTTGACCAAAAATTTGTGAGTCTGAATTTTTATGTATGACTCTTTTTTATTACTGTTCATTAAAAGTTGTAAAAATTCTTCATGTGTTTCAATCAAAATTGTTTATAAGAAATTACTTAATTTGCAGCAAAAAGTAAATTGGGTTGGGCATTAAACAATGATCAAAATGGTGATTGAAACCAGGTTGGGGGAATGAGAAAAATTTACAAAGGCTATTTTTGGGAAAGAATTACATCAATTTGGGAAAACTATCACCTTTCTCTCTCCCACGCCCTTGTGGATTCTCTCGTTCCATCTTGTGACGAGTTTCCAGATTTCTTCTCTCTGCGTTGGCAACTCCAATCTTTGCCCAGCATTATAATCCTCCCACACAATGGTGGGCAAAAGAAGGAGACGGGGATGGAAGAGGGGAAGCAACAACAACGCCTATCCTAAAGTGTTGGTCAAGTCGAAGCAAGGGAAGCTTAAGCCACCTACATCAACTGAATTCTAGTTCAAATTTGAGATAAAATATAAAGGAAAAGGCATGGGTAAAACCGAGCAAGAGCTCATCAAGGTTGAGGATATTGCTGCACAAATGAGTCCATGCGTTCGAGACACAAGATATACTCCCACACCAAAGAAATGAAATACTACAAGACTCTATCTATCTATAGGCAAGTTAAGTCTTTGTTGGGTAAGATTCTTCTTGATAGTCAGGATGAAAGGAATGAAATTCTATTACAGATGGATGAACTCATAGAAGCAAACAAGAAAACGCAAGCCAAGATCCACATAATTATCAAGGCTACCACAAGATTGGACTTGTTGTTTCAACGCTTGCTCCATCTCCTAAAACCTCTCGTAGGCAAGAGGTGCCCTTAATTCCCATTTCCGATGATGAAGCAAAAAGTTAGTTTAGTTCCTCTACAAAATTGTTTTTTGACGCTTACATATCATAGTTATGTATAGTTCATGATAGTTTCTTTTTGTCAATATATCAAGATTAGTAGTACTTTTTGGACCCTGACCGACACTTGATTATTTTATTTATGGTCTACTTTCCCATGGGGAAGACCTACACAGATAATTTTGTAAATATTGTTTAAAGAAATATATATATCTTGCTATCTTAAAAATACAAATAAAACACGATGATGCTCAGTCCTGCCAAACTGCCACCAACAACTCTAACAAACTAAACTACATTTGAAATATGTTTCATCAAATTGAAACCACATACTCTATCGAAGCTTCAAATAAGTGTAGAAACAAAATAATCATCTTCTCAGAGAGGCCATGGTTGGTTGAAGCCAATGTTGTAAACAGCGGTTCAGGGAATATATCACCATTGGTTTACAAAGAAATTATTGAGAATATAGAAAAAAATATTGAAAAATATCCCAAAAAAATTTATAAAAAAATTAAAAAAATCAACAACTTAAAATTAAAGATTGGAAACATCAAAAGAGATTAATCAAAGATATTTGCACCCGTGGATGAAGCACTGAGTAGGAACAATTAAACCTCTAATGAAAAACATTGCACATGTCAACTTCAAATTCATAACAAAACAAGATTACAACAGAGCAGCAATAGAAAAATTGGACCCGAATCTCAAATCATCTTTCATGGCCTTATTGAAGAAAAAGCATTTAACAACGAGTAATATCCAATGGCCTTGGTATGTTATAGCCCCATTGCAGAAAATCGATGCTGCTAATACCCAAAACTTTCTAGTAACCTTGGCTCCAGAAACGACGACGTCGCCCAATCATCACCCATTTCAAAAGTTATATATATATATATATATATATATTACAAGCCTTTTGCAGCCAACTATATTTGCTGGTGCTGAAGTATGAAGAAATAAATCAAAGACAAACCGCATATTATCGGTAGTTGGTCAAGAAAACTCTCATTAACGTTAGGAACGAAATAACCCAAAGTCCTTTGCTGTCAGCAACCGGTTAAATGCCGATACTTAAATATTCACACTAAGACAATACTATTCACGCTTGACAATATGCACGAACAACCTCCACAATTGGAGCTCGACACATGGGACACTTTCCACTATTGTGAATCAATTCATTCGCACACTTCAAACAGGTACACATGTGACCACACCTGTAAAAGAAGTCACGCATTCAACCAAATATTTCGTGAACAAAGCACGTGAAATTGATGTTGCCACAAGCTCATTGAGTAACGTGTTTTGGGATACCTTCAATATTTAGACCCACAAGAAAGAAAGAAAAAGGTAAAAGTAGTTGCAAGATGTGGATGAAATTCCTAACCTGTACAATAGGGAATCTATATGTTTTTCACAGCAAATACAACATATTCCCTTCCTGACAGTAACCCATTTTGAGCCATCTAAAGCTTCCTCGAGTTCACCTGCATTATCTGAAAATAAAGCATTCAGATTTTTTATCAGATCCACAAGACAAGCTTCACGGCTCGGGAAAACAGTGTAAATTCTGAATATATAAAAAAGTTGAATCGATATGAGAAACAACAATTTAATGACTATTTTATTTTGAAAATCTCCTGCACTGAACTCTAAAATGATAATAGAATGTAATAGTTTACTTCAAATGTTAAAAAACAAGATTGTTCTTTGTGACAGCCTCTGAAACTACCTTGACGCCTGAACTTCAAAAAAATAAGAAAAAGATGTATGGAATTAGTCCCTTTCGTTCATTAATATAAACTGTTCCCTCAGATTCCTAATCAGTAAATATAAGAGGGAGGGCTGGTCTGGATTCTAATTCTGGAACATCCCCACTTAATAAACCCGTATCAATCTCATTCAATAAAAACCCCTTTCACATAAAATTCACGCTGTCAATGCCTCTCTACATACATCCTCATTACAAGTTTCGAAATAAAAGTTAAAACGTTTTCGCCTTAAATAGTAAGTCAAAAGGGAGTACAGTCTCAAGAGAGAGCTCAATCAGATAAACCATCTGTCCAAGGCATGTTTACCATGTCCTTTAAAGGGAGTACAATCCCAAGGGAGAGCTCAATCAGTTAAACCATCTGTCCAAGGCAGGCTTCCAATGGCCTTAAGTTACAGGTTAAGATCCATTCCAGAGTTACCAACCGCTATTGTTTGCTAGTGGGTATGCTGCCCTCAATCCAGGGGATGGTATTTATTTTGTAATTTATAATATGATCCCATTGTCGATTTTACTATTTTCAAGAAAGGTAGGTTGACAGGTTAAAATCCATTCAAGAGTTACTAACCGCTATTGTTGCTAGTGGGCAAGGCTGCCCTCAATCCAGGGAATGGGATTTATTTTGTAATTTGTATTTAACTTTACAAAGATTAGATATGATGTCTTTTGTCGATTTTATTATTTTTAAAAATGGTAAGTTGACCAAACCAGGTCTTGTTTGAAGAAATACATAATTTTTTTATGATTAAGGTTTATATATTGAATATTTACACGATAATAAAATTATCTTAACCTCTTCTCAACATTTCATTACACCCATAATACCTCTCTATCTATGCAATTAAAGCAAGAAAATTATTTAATTACATGTTATTGGCCAAAGATATGGACAACCCCTTTGGCTTCAAATTTCATCCATAGGGCTTCTTCTCTCAATGCAATTAAGGCACGAATGCTACTTAATTACATGTTATTGGCCAAAGAAAGATATGGGCATCCACCATATAGCTTCAATGTATCAGAGGTTTGGCTATCATCAAGTAGCATGAAAAATAAAATCACAGCCAATTCTTAATTATTTCACACCTCAGGAAAACTAAGGAAAATTTTGGGTATGTGGATGGTACTTGAAATTATAGAAACATCATTAAATATAAATTATTTTGAAAAAATATAATAGATCATAATAGAATTTTTTGTGGCGAGAGTTGTTTTTTACATTTTAGTACGAGGAAGAAGTGTAATTCTGTGCTCAACTTGAAGCTGACAAATATAACGTTAAAAAAAAAATTACAATACCAACCCTAACTTAAAGTTCTATATATATATATATATATATATAACTAAAATTTTAATGAAACTTGGATGCTTCTTGTTTCTATGTGATCTAGGGAAGCTTCTTCAACCAGAGGTTCTATATTATCTAATTTACTGGTATTGCTTTCAACCATTGCAAATTTGACTTTGTCCAATTAATTACTTGAATGGAAAAATATATATATTATAATTAGAACCTATGTTGCACAAGTTTCTGGAACGCGGGTACGTCGGGTACGCGGACACGAGTATCCGATACGGCTAGAAGCTTCGCCCAAATTTGCAGGAAACATAGGGTTGGGAGCGGCAATAATATATATTAATTTTTTTAAAATATATTAAGAAAAATAAAGTTAAAAAATACATAATTGATTAATTTCATAGCTTAAACTATTTTATCCTCTTAATCCTCTAGTAGTGTCATGAAATTCATTCTTTTTAAATTTGCTCACGCCTTTAGGTCCACATTATACAAATCTCATTGTAATCTCACATTGCTCCTAAGAGTTCTTAGTATTTGGGTGCCTCCACATTTTTTTATGGTAACTACTACTTATTTCTAATTTGAATGAACTTGATTGTTTTAAGTTCAACTAACAAACTTTCAAATCTTTTGGTATCTTGAATTTGATATGGTTTATGATCCTAAATTGCTATATCAGTCAGTATGAATAACATAAGCTAGCTATAATCATTTGAGATATGAATTAAAGTAATATCTTAGTATTGTAAAAAATTCATGTATATTCACTTAAGTACACTTGCAACATATATTGAGTGTGAATGAATTTAAACATTTAAGAAGTGTGGGCCCTCTTTATTTATATAACCTTGAAAATTAAAAAAATGGCATTATTGATAGATTCAATTGAAATTTTTGTTATTGGTGATTTCTTGACAGAATAAACTTCAATCATTCAATTGATTTTCAACACTTCTCTTATGATTTTGGCCTCCACATGGTCGGGAGCTTCTACAAGCTCCCAATAAAACGGGAGCAGCAAAAGCAAGTTCCCGAAAAGCTCCCAAGTTCCCAAGGAAGCTCCCATCAAAAAGGGGACGTTTCATACCAGCTCCCAAGCTCCCAGGAGCGGGGAAACGTTGGGTACGGGTTACCAAAATCCCGGGAGCGGTACTCGTGCAACTATGATTAAAACTAAAAATAAAATAAAATTTGGATACTTCTTGTTTCTATGCGATCTAGGGAAGGTTCTTCAACCAAAGGTTCTATATTATCTAATTTACTAATTGGTATTGCTTTCAACAATTGCAAACTTGGTTGTCTAATTAATTACTTAATATGGATATTATGGAATTTGTCCATCTTTACCTCTTTGCAATTTATGTGTTTTTGTAATTGTGTAGGCATCCATCTTTTATGATTTCGAGTAATATAGTTTTATCATCAACATAGATCTATCTTAACTTCAATCCATCATGCACTGATAAAAATCAAATCACTCAAAATGCATATATATATATGTGTGTGTGTGTGTGTGTGTGTGTGTGTGTGTGTGTGGATTAGCCATCCAAACTGGTATTGGTACCAGTATGGTACAACTTAGATCAGCTTTTAAGTACTCGTGAAAAATGCACATTCTTCTCCTCTCAACCATGTTGGTTGACCTCAATCTTTGGCATTTTATAGTACGTTCATGGCCTCAATCTTTGGCATTTTGAATTTTACCGATACGTATCAAATTTAGGTAAAAGGTGTGAAAAACGCTCTGCAATCTCTGATATTTGCATTATACTACGCTACAGGTATAACTGGGAACCTAAGAAACCGGATTCATCCTGGACGCCCCCTGTGTCCCGTGGGGATCGAATCGGACACGATTCGAATCGGATTCGTGTCCGATTTGTCTTTCAAGCGAATCCGAAAATAGGACACGAAAAAAAAACGAGTCGGACACGAAATCACAGCGTGTCCCGAAAACAGGACACGTAAACGGCGGAAAAAGACAGTCGGGTTTGTTTTAAGTCAATTTTTTGCCTTTCTTTTTGTCATTTGCAAGGAAGCAATTGGTTGAGAGTGAGTTTTATGTGCAGGTGAAGGAGTTTTAAAGGAGATTTGAAGGCTATCCATTGTTTCCAAGCAATTCCAAGTGCATTCCGATGGATTTGTGGAGAGGATTGCAAGCTCAACCATCACACAAGAAAAGGAATGTTTCAATCAGCTAAGGCAGGAGGTAGGGGTCAAAGGAAAGGGAGAAATGCACCATCTAGGGCCTCCCCTCCTATTCCACCAAGCACAACCGGTTCTCCTCCTCCGTCAAGTGCTCCATCGGCTGCTAGTGGAGCTCATCCTCCATTTAACCCTGTTTTAGCAAGACAACAAGCCCAAGATAAAAAATACCCTTCGTCGAAGTATGTGACAAGGAAATTTGGGCCTGGGGCAAAGCTTGGTGGGGGAGGCAATGTGTCTCGGAGATGCAATTTTTGCAACCATGAGTTCATGAGCACATATTTCCGGGTCAAGGGCCATTTGTTGGCCCTTCCTTCTTGTGGGATTTCTTCATGCAAAGCGGTGACTGTTAACCAAAGGAGAGATATGGAAAGAGAGGATCATGTTGGCTTAGGGAAGGTGGCAGCAGCAAGCAAGAAAAAAGAGGATGATCCTCTTCCATTTTTTAGGAAGTCCTCTAGCACCAAGACTCCATTTCCACCTAGCATTCATGGGCGTGGGGATACTTATCAAACAAGAAAGAGGCAATCTACAGGTGGTCCAATGGATAGGATTTTTCAACAAGAGGCGCGAGAAGAGGTAGACCTTACCATTGCATTTTTTTTCTACCTCAACTTCATCTCATTCAATGTTGCACGGTCACCATTGTATTTTGAGACGGTTTGAACTATCTTGGAACGAGCTCCAAGTGGTTATGTGCCTCCTGGTTCAGAGAAGCTTAGAACCACATTGTTGGTTAAAGCAAAGGAGGTAGATAAAATCCTTGAGCCAATTAGAACAACATGGCCCTCATGCAATGTGAGTATTATTTCTAATGGATGGACGGATCCCGCACGCCATCCACTCATCAATTTCATGGTATCTTCTCAAAATGGACCGTTGTTCTTGAAAGCGGTGGATGCTCTTGGGAAATACAAGGATGCACAATTTATGGGTGAGTTATTCATCAAAACCATTGAAGAAGTAGGTGTCGATGCGTGTGTACAAATCATCACGAACAATGCACCTGTTTGCAAGGCTGCTGGCATGATTGTGGAAGCTAAATATCCACATGTATGTTCATTTTGGACACCTTTCATTTCTAATTTGCTCATTGTTTGAATTTGGTCATTGCAATGTTAGTGTTGTAGAGTCATTGATACATGCTTTTATTGCTCTTACAGGTTTTTTGGACACCTTGCATTGTCCATTCCTTGAATTTAGCATTGAAAGCCATTGCTTCGGATGTGACATGGATTGGCAACCTTATTGAGGATGCAAGCCATATCCGTAACTTTGTACAAAACCACACAAATGCCCTCACCATCTACAAACAGTACACACAGCTTTCATTGCTGAAGATTGCAAATACTCGGTTTGCTTCCTCATTCATCATGCTGAAGAGGTTGAGGGAGGTCAAAATCGCTCTTGGGTCCATGGTGATTTCAGAGTTTTGGGCTTTTTGGAGAAGGATGGATCAGGTTGCTTCACAAAAGGTGAAGGACAGGGTGTTAGATGATGGTTGGTGGGACACGGTAGATCTTAGCATTAAGATCATGGAGCCAATCATTTCTTTGTTGCGGTTTGCAGACACGGACCAGCCCATCCTAGCAGAGGTTTATGAGGGGTGGGATTCCATGATTGAGTCCATGAGGTCCATTGTCATGGAGAATGAGTGTCTCGACTCTCGAGTATGGGACATTGGCAGAGAACTTATGGACCATTATTCGGGATATTCTTATCTCCAGGTGGGATAAGAATTGCACACCTTTGCATTGCTTGGCCCACTCCTTGAACCCCAAGTTCTACACTCAGGAGTGGCTCACTGGTGGATCGAGGGCCTCACACAGAGTCCCTCCTCACATGGATGCAGAGATTGCACATGGGAGGAAGATAGCACTTAGACGGCTATTTCAGGATAGCGACATGCTTGAGGAGGCAGAGGAGGGCTTTGTAGATTTCTCCACTGGCATTGGGAGATTTGGAGGCTATGATGTGCTTAGAGATGCTTGAGGAGGCAGAGGAGGGCTTTGTAGATTTTTCCACTGGCATTGGGAGATTTGGAGGCTATGATGTGCTTAGAGATAGGGGGGGGTAAGAAACCCTATGCTTGGTGGGAAACTCATGGGGCAACATCCCCTATTCTACAGAAGTTAGCCTTGAGGATCATCTCTCAATTTACATCATCCTCTTGTTGTGAGAGGAATTGGAGCACATATGGAAACTTGTACAGTGTGAAGAAGAGCAGGCTTGAGCAGTCCAGGGCAGAGTCAATGGTGTATGTGCACTCCAACCTTCGTCTTATTTACAGAAAGAGGGAGGAGTGGGTAAAGGGAAAAACAAAGATGTGGGATGTCTTTCCTGATGATATGGGCTTGGACAACAGTATTGAGTTGGCATTAGCCAACATGGATCTTAATGATCCAGTGCTAGAGCCGATCACTTTTGATGATAGTGATCGTATGGAGAGGTCATCCTCCACAGCAACAGATGCAGATCATCAGATGGGCAGAGAGGAGGAGGAGGGGGAGGAGGATGAGGATCAGAGCAGGGGCAAGGGCAGTGATGAGTATGTTGATGTTGATTCAGGCATGGAGGAGGACTACTGACATATGGGATTCTCCCATCTTGATCCACCCCTTTTTGTATTTACTATTAGACTTTAGTCTATTTGGCATTTGCCAATGCTCAATGGCATTCCGACATATATGTACATTGTATACATTTTGATTTTGATGACTTAATGAGAAATATGGTTCCAACATGCATCTATGTGTCTCATTGTGATTTGTGAATGACAAATGTGTTGTGAGCAATGACTTGTGAATGACAAATGTGTAATTACTAATCATTAATGTGTTTTTATTCTAATTTCTATTGAATATTTGTAAATGTTCTAGTTTCTAAATATTTTTGGATCTATATGTCTATATTTTTAAATTTTAATATATATTTTTAAAAAATATATATATGTATATAAAACGTATCCTACGTGTCCTGATTCCGAGGGTCACCGTGTCCGTGTCGGACTCTCATATTTTCGTGTCCCGTGTCCTCGTGTCAGGTGACTTAGCTGGGAACTTGTAATTTTGCCTATTATCCCCGTTAAAAAAAAGGAGAATAGTAAGTTGACCTTTAAGTGGCAGCTCATCTAGAGATATTTGTCTAATGTTTTTCATAGAAGAACAACCAAGAACAACCATGGGTAAAAATTAAAATGCACAGCCAACCTTGTACAATAAGACTTCTCTTGATACCATTGGAAACCCATCTGCACTACTTCTAATTTTAAGCATGCATTAAGAAAAGCATTTATGTTTTCTTATTAGGTGAATCTTCTCTAATAATATGACATAAAATAAATAGAAATAATGTTTGTTTATATTATATTTTATGGTCTCATTTCAAATACTGAATCAAAGTTGTATGTTTGCGTCGAGAGGCGCTTTACAGCCCAGTATGAGGGAGATCTTGTAACGTGTGGAAGAGCTTGTAACGTTTGTCCATATTATGTTGTAACGTTTGTTACATTACAGTAATATCCTTAAGACATTAACTCACATATATTAACAACATTTTACGGTTTCATTCCAAATATTGAATCAGGGTTATATGTTTGCGTCGAGAGATGCTTTACAGCCCAGTATGAGGGAGATCTTGTAACATGTGGAAGATCTTGTTACGTTTGTCCATATTATGTTGTAATGTTTGTTACTAACAAAATAATAAAAAATAAAATTTTAATTATCCGCCAAAATAAAATGTCGGCCACAAAAACAATTTGATATGGGGGAGATGTTGTAATGTTCCTACCTAACAAAACAATAAAAAATTAAAAATTTAATTATCCGCAAAAAAATGTCGACCAGAAAAACAACACAATATGTGGGAGATGTTGTAATGTTCCTACCTAACAAAATAATAAAAAATAAAGAATTGAATTATCCGCAAAAAAAATGTTGGCCTTGTCCTAAACAACCCATGGTTTTATTGTACATGGTTTAGGAGGGCCTTGCAAATGGTTTTAAAACCATGTACAAGGCCTCCTAAACAACCCATGGTTTTATTATACATGGTTTAGGAGGGCCTTTCAAATGGTTTTAAGACCATGAGCAAGGCCTCCTAAACAACCCATGGTTTTAGGAGGGCCTTGCACATGGGTTTAAAACCATGTATAGGAGAGATGTTGTAATGTTTGTTCCTAACAAAATAAAAAATATTATATGTCAGTCATAAATAATATTAAATATTAATAATAAAAATATTATATGTGGATTATAAATAATATTAAATATTAATAACAAAAATATTATATGTCGACCTTGTAAAAAAAGATGTGTCTTTTTGGTTTGAATCAAATCAATAGCTCTTTAACTGCAATACTTAATAAGAGGTTTGCATCTTGAGAGATTTGATCCCTCTCCGCACTTGATAAAGCCTAGGATTTGGATCTATGCTGGTTAATAAATTAGCTGAATATCGTCAATCTTCAGAAAGAAAACATCATATGATATAGTTGATCAATCATACTTATATGACAAATACTACAAACAAACAGAAATGTCATCTCTGCCATTAACTCACATATACTGACTGCACATTTTAAGGTCCAATTCCAAACACTGAATCGGGGTTGTATCTTAAAGTAAATTAGCTGAATATCATCAATCTTCAGAAAGGCAACACCATGTGATATAGTGGAACTATCATACTTATATGACAAATACAACAAACGAAAATATCTTCTCCGACATTATAACCTTAAGGCATCGGTCTACAATATGAAACTACAAACTACATATATTTCACAGGAACTAATTATAATAAAATTCAAATATTAAAGTCTTACTGGAATAAAAGACTTACCCTGCCCTCCATTTGAACGGTTTAGAGCAGCAGAAACCTCTTGCCTCACAGAACGTTGCAACTCTAGCTGCATTTCCATGCAAGTTTCCAGCATGCGCTGCATGTCACTCATTCCTTGTTGGAGCCTTGACATATCATTCCTCAATTCATTTATAGCTTCCCACTCCTGCACCAGACACCAGAGACTTTAGAGACTCAAATTAATAAAATAAAATAAAATATACATCCATACTTGCAAATGATAAGACTAAGAAGAGGGATGCCCACTTGTGGTCCAGTCTAAAAGCCATTGAATAAAATATTTGTAATCTTCTTCATGTTCATTATTTTTATGTCGAGAACAATTCTTGTATGTGAAATATATTTTAACCATTGATATCTTCTAATTTAGGCTAAGAGATGCATATCAAAAATAACTTACGAGTTCAGGGTGCTGTAATGAGCGTGGCCGTAATGGTCTTTGCATCTCCCGCTGCCAAAGTTGATGTGGTGGGGGCGGAGGTGGGGGCGGCGATGGTATTATAAATTGAGGTCTGTCTGTAATGTTAATTGGACCTTCATTCTGGTCCACCTCATCTTGTTCATCTGGGTGCTGCTCCTGCATATCCCACGCTACAGGGGGATGGCCTCGATTTTGTATATATGACAGGATTAGTTGATCCATCCTTTCCCTAAACTCACTTGCTAAAATAGTTGACACACTTCGCCTGCACACAATTCGATAGTATACTGTTATATTCGTATGCAACAGTGTCCACTTCTTTGTTTTATCCTCCAATTCAACAAATTAATGGGCTTAAAAACATAAAATGCTCCATTACAAACCTGCTAAGAAGTTCCCTGATTTCCATGCTGTATTCAGTTGCATCCTCTAGACTGTGGAAATCACTGATTCTGCGAGCAGTAGGAAGATCTTGCCATGCATTCGATACTACAGCTGAGTGATCTTGCCAGTCTCTGACTAAATCCTGTGAAGAACTTTCTTGCCAATCAATGTCCTGCGAAGGACCTCCTTGCCACTCCCCACTTGCATGTTGTGAAACATCATCCCTTTCCCATTCCCTCTCTATGTCAGAACCACTTCCTTGCCAGTGCATATCCACACCTTGCAAAATACCATTCCAGTCTATCTGTACTCCTTCAGTGGCACCTCCTTGCCAGTCTTGGTGCCCTACCTCAGTGGTATTTTCTTGCCAGTCATGTTCCATATCCTCTAATGTATTTTCTTGCAACTCCCTTCCTTCTCCCAGTGATGCATCTGCTTGCAAACCCCCTTCATTATCCTGCATAACAACCTGCGCATCTGTGCTTGCTGTTAACAAGACATTTTCATTCATAATTTCCTCATGTCCCCTGATATCTCTTTCCTGATCTACTCTCCTTGTAGCCAGGTCACTTTCTTCTGTACCACTTTGAGACTCATTCTGCATAGTTTCTGTTTCTCTAGAAACGTTGGACTCCTGAATTCCAGTGCCAGACCAGTTTCCAGAGTCATTTGAATGATTTACAGCTTGATCCCCGGTAGAGCTGTCTAAATTGAGTCGGAAACCATCCCTGATGCTCAAGCAATTACATTTATGAGATCATGCCATAATGTGGATATAGCATTCGAATATAGACAACAAACAAATTGCAGAAGTACTAAAACACACTTCCTATGCCACTATTCACCAACTCAGTTCCACGAACAACTCAGCAAGTCCAGACTGTAAGACTTCGGCTCCAGCTCAACAAAAGCATGATTAAAACATGGCAACAGAAATCACTCAGACTGAGGTTTTTTCTTTTCCTTTTACCTTTGACATCGGCAATTTTTTCTATCTACATACAAGTTGAACTCGTCAGGCAGTGAATAACCTGCGAGTACTTTCAGGTCTGGCTAGCCGCTGGCATATTGACTTGCCGAAAAACTCAGGACTGTGTTAACTGAGCTCAGCAACCAATACTCAGGCTCAAGACTGAGGACTGAGTTAACTCGGCTCAGCAGCCAGGCTAAGCAGGACTCAGAACTCTGGAGAACTCAGATGAGTCGGAAATTAATCTCAAATGCACCATTTGTTTTAATTTTCATGGAGACAACTGAGCTTAGCTTAGGTAAATCGAACAACAGTAGATTGTTTTAACTTTCAATGGGACAATTTAGCTTAAGCTTGGGTAAATCCAAAACATTAAATTACAGAGGTACTAAAACACATTGCCTATTTCAAAATGATGTTGTATTAGAACAAAATTCAGCTCAGATTCAGAGATCGAATTCCCAGTGGCAAAAACTATAACCAGACATGTAGCTACTAGCATAACATTATTCCTTACCGTAAACCAGTTACAGTTCTGCGTTGTCTTAGCTGGCCCAACTCCCCTGCTGCTGTTGAGGAGGACCTCTGCTCTTCAATTATAGCTCTACTGCGCAAAAATCTACCCCTAAGTAAGGACTGCAAAGAAGAACAAATACTATTCTTAGACATATTGAAACAATATCACTTCTTAGTAATAACAAATGTAGAAATGACATGTGTCAGTTCCTAAACATAAATATTAAGACCCTTCTGAATAGAAAATAAGCTACTCACACTTAATAGCTGCACATACAAGACATTAGTTCCATCCTAGAGCATAGACCGGCTGCTGCCAATGTCATGGCTCGTAATTTCAAACCAAACTAGATTTTTACGTGATTTTCTCTATAAACAGGGTCATCACCGGGGTGCATCAATGCATTTGTTTACTGCCAAACAAGACCACTAGTGGTTTTCTATTTAACCAGCAAGTGACAAAATGGTGCAACTTCC
>LPNX010205932.1:151134-185716 GCA_001517045.1 Pseudotsuga menziesii
CACGAAGTAAAACCTGCAAACTCAACCAGAACTTACAGCGAGAGAATAGGTGAAGAACTGTCTCCTTGCAAGCAAGACAAAGGGAGCATATACCAGGGCCAACTTTCCCTTTTTTTTGCAAATTGTCCCAAGTGAGTACCTTATTTCTTAAGACCAGCCAAGAAAAACATGCAATCTTTCGCTGAAGTGATTTTGACCAGAGTGTAGTAAACAATCTTTTACCCGGGGCAGGATTGAGGGATTCCACAATACATTCATAAGCTTTTGCTGTTGTTAATTTCCCATCTTTTTTATTAAATTCCCACAGGAGAAAGTCAGAGTCATCTGATAGTCGAATGCCATGTCGAACCAAGTTCCCAATAAACCTGTTCCAAATATCCTTCCATTCCCCATCCAGCAGCAATTCATCCGCTGTGTACCAATACTGGCATGCATCAGGAAGAGTATTATGAACCTGAGCCAGCGTGATAATGTTTAAATCCTCCAAATATGTCCTCAGCCCTTCAGGAAAGTGGAAGTTATTTGCTGAACCTATCACAGGATCGATACCAACCAAGATATCATTGCCATTGCCAACCTGCCAGGCAATGTATTTCCCCAGCCATGAAATACTCTGAATGAAGCCCCTCCATATGGCTGAAACACCACGAGTTCTAAATTTTTTTCCCCGGAGCCACATAACAACAGAGATATCTTTCAAGTACTTGGCAGAGAGGACACGATGCCACAAACTGTCACAAAACAAAACCTCCCAGAAAGTTTTTAATCGAAGGGCCATACTAGACCAGAAAAAGTTCTTAATGCCCCACCCATCAAATTTATTAGGCCAGGATAAATCAGACCAACTAAACAGATGATAGCGGCGAGTATTACCATTGGAGCCCCACAAATATGCAAAGGAGATGCTTCTGAGCTTATTTAGAATCGCAGACGGGATAGGGGCCAAACCCATCCAATAAACCGGTATGCTGCTGAGAACCGACTGAACCAAGATTAGCCTACCACCCAATGAGAGCATCTTATGAGTCCAAAGATTAATTTTCTTCTCGAATTTTTGCACCAGCCAGTACCAGTCCCTAGTATTATAACCAAGGGGCTTAATGAAAAAGCCCAAATAGGTAAGACCCAAGGTAATGGGGGACAATTTGTATGGCAAAGCTCTGGAGATACCAAGAAGTACAGGTTCAGCAATATTATGGTGCAAGAGAACAGATTTATCCATACTGATGGACATACCAGAGGCTGAACAAAATGTTTCCAGAATAACATCAAAAGCAGCCCATTCTTGTAATGTACCAGAACCCATTATAATGACATCATCAACAAAGAACAAGTGAGTTAAAGCAAGTGTAGGAGATATCTGAATACCTCTAACAAGACCATTATTACGGGCATCTGCAATGAGGAGACTAAGCCCTTCTATAACCAAAATGAAAAGAAGGGGGGAAAGGGGACAGCCTTGGCGGATACCACAGGAGGCTGGGAAAAAGTCAGAGGGGATCCCATTGATAAGCACAGCAAAAGTAGTCGAGGTGAGACAACCCATAATCCACTTGACAGTCAATAGAGGAACTCCAATCTGAATCATAATAAGACGGATAAAAGACCAGTTAACTCGATCAAAGGCCTTGATCAGATCAATCTTCAAGAGACAGGCACAAAGGTTTTTTTTTTTAATGGTGTGGAGGGATTCCTGAAGTATCCCAATAGGGTCAGTAATCTGCCGATTTTTAAGGAAACTATACTGTTGCTGAGAGATGCCGGAATCTAAGAAAGGTTTTAACCGGACCGCTATAACTTTGGAGATCAGTTTGTACAGGAGGTTACATAAAGATATGGGCCTGAAGTCCGCAAAGGACTGTGGATTATCTTTTTTGGGGATGAGGGCTATGAATGTCGAATTCAAGGAAGCAGGGATGACCCCAGAAACTTTGGTTGAGTCCACAGCAGAAAGGAGCTCACCTCCCAGAAGATCAAAAAAGTACAAATAGAACTCTACAGGCCAACCATCCGGGCCTGGGCTACGATCCTTTTTAAAAGATTTTAGTGCATGTTCTATTTCCTCCAGAGTGACGGGACAGGAAAGATCTGATGCATTTTCCTCAGGAATCATACGAGGAAAGAGCTGAATAACCTTGAGTTGTTGTAAAATACAGGTACCCCCATCATCCTTGAATATGTTTGCAAAATGTCTCATTCCCAAGGATTGTAGAGCTAACTCATCATCAATGGAAGCTCCCGAGTCATCTAGTAGAGACCAGATCGAGTTCTGATTCCTTCGACCCGATGCCAGAAGGTGGAAGTACTTGGTGTTCGAGTCCCCTTCAAGGTACCATTTTGATCTACTTTTCAATTACCACGTGAGAAGGGTATGGTCCAGGATTTATTGTCTGTCGGATCTGAGGAGAGTAAGTTGGTCCAGTTCCTTCGAGGAGAGAATACCATGGCAGGAGTTAGTTAAGAGCGAGGCAATGGCCTGTTCAATAGTGGAGAGTGCCGAGTCTTTCTGGATTTGCCTGGATTTAATCCATTCCTTGGAATCAGATTTGAGGGATCGTAGTTTCCAAAGGAGAGAGTCCAGGACTGAAACTGAGTCATCCTGCCTGAGGTGAGACCAAGAAGAAGAGAGCCAAGAGGTGTAAGCAGGGTCGTTCAGCCAAGAGTGATTGAACTTAAAAGGGTAATTGAAAGAGGTTCTAGCCTTGTTCCAATCCAAAACGATAGGGAAGTGATCAGAAATATCAGAGCAGTGTGTCCATACACGATGGACACCCAACAGGGGAATGAGGGAACTGGATAACAAAAACCTGTCAATTCTTTTTCTAATCCCATCATCTCCCGGACGCCCATTACACCAAGTAGGACCCGAGCACTGTGGAGCAATGTCCATAAGACCAAGTGAGTCAAAAAAGGTAGAAAAATGATGGGAAAGTGGGTCTGGTGAGGACTTTTTACCCCAGATTTCAGCAGAGTTAAGGGTAAGGTTAAGGTCACCGCCGAGAATCAGATTATGTGAACCCAAGTGCCCACCCCTCATAGCTCTGTCCCAAAAGGTTTCCCGATCTCTGTAAGGTCCATACACATTGAGAATCGAAAGAGGGTAAGTGAGTCCCCGGAAGGAGGCATGGATGAGGATGCCCACACAAGTGTGGAAAGCTTTGTATCTGACTTTATGGGGGTTCCAGGCAGTCAAAAGGCCCCCCGAGAGACCAGAAGCCCCCACAGCACAAAACTCCCAAGATGGGAAAAGTTGAGAGAAAGCCTTCAAAGCAGTAAAAGCACAACACATAGTTTCCTGTAGTAGAATCATATCAGGGCAGAGAGAAAGGAAGAGAGAACGGAGGCGGTGTATCTTGGATTTGCCTCCAAAACCCATGACATTAAGGGATACGATTTTCATGGGTCACAGCTGTGGGGAGACAGTGCTCTAAGTCCCCTAGGTGAGAGAATATGATCTGTTTCCGACAAACGAGCTGAGAGGGGTATGTATGGGGGAGACTCTGGTGAGAGATCTTTCTGCATACCCTTCTTTTTCCCTTTTTTCTTTCTAATCGTGACATTGGCGAACCTGACTGAATTAATGTGGAGAGTCGATGGTGTGGTGGGAGTGGATGCTGTAAAAATGGAAAGAGAGTGTTTTAAGGGCAGGGTCTGAGAAGGAGGGTGAGTTAATGGGACTGGATATATGAATGGGAGAGGAAGGGGATAGAGCACCAGCCGATAAGGGAGGGAAGTCAGTAAGAGAAGATAGTGATGGGACTGAGGCTTTCTGAAAGCTGGAATCGGGTGCCTCAACAGATGACAGTGTGGGAGCATGGGCATGAATGACTGGGGAGACAGAGATAGTATGAGGGACAGGATCAAGGAGGGAAGGGTTAGGAGAGCCGAAAAGGGGAGAAGAAACCGCAGGCTGACATACCTCTTTCTTATGCGAGAGAATAAGACCATCCACATCCTGTAAAAAGTCCTTAGTAACAATATCTGTAGGAAAAGGAGATGCAGAGACCGTACCTATGTGACAGCCAGGAGAATTTGATGTAGGTAAGGTACCCTCCGACTAATGAAGATCCGAATCCGAGGACTGAGTTCTCGTGCCAAAGGAAGGACAGTGACGACGTAAGTGCCCTATATTGTGGCAAATACTGCATCTGAAGGGTCCTCTAAGATAATCCAACTTCTGGACCAATAGTCGTTCTCCACATAAAATTTCTACTTCAGCTGGCAAACCCAAAGACACATCCAACTCCACCAGTACGCGAGCAACCCGCTTATCGAAAGCCAGGAGAAAATCGGGTTCAACAGCAACGAAGCGGCCAATGGTATTGGCGACACCCTCCAAGACCTGTTTATTCCAGAGCGGGAAAGGAAGCTGTGGAAGAAGAGTCCATAGGTGGCGTTTAGTAATTCGCTCGCGAAGAGGATCAAAATCCGAATGCCAGCGACCTAGGACCAAAGACCCATTTCCTATGCGCCAGGTCCCTTCCAGAATGCGAGAACAGTGAGCCTCTTCAAGAAAAACGAAGGTGATCCAGCCCCGCGACAGAAGACTGATTGTGGGCACATAGTTAATCAGGGGTTTCCAATGCAGATTGGCCCACTCCACCCATTCCGCTTTGTTCAGGCTAGCATACTCAAAGCGCCCCACCAGTGCTCTGGTACAAAGAGAAGAGACCCTATCCAAAAATATACCGTGTCCGAGCACAAAACGGTAACGGCCCTCCCGAGCTTTGATATTTTTTGTGTTCCTTTTTCTGCAGAAGCGCGAGTTGGCCAATTCACCAGACATATTCAATAGACCAAGACAGAAGTAAACCGACAAGGAGACACCCAAGACAACCACGATGACTGCTGATGTCAGGCCAACCCAAATAGGGTATGAAACAAACCCCCACAACGAGCCAAGATTCAATCAATACAGGGAAAGTAGCGCCTGAGAGTCAACGGCTCAAAGGCAAAGGCGACCTTGATCAAAAAATGATAATGTGAACACGCCCTTCAGTATAGGGTATGATACAAACCCCCACAACGAGTCAAGAATCTACCATACAGGGAAAGCATCACCATAGAGTCAACGACGCATAGGCAAAGGCGACCCAGATAAAAAAAGATAAAGTGAAAACGCCCTTCAGCAAGGGTACCCAGAATCCAAGAGATAGAGAGGCAAAAGATGCCCGACCCACAAAGAGAACCCAGACCCACGTGAAACGAGAATCCCGGGTCAACCCGGTGACAGGAAAGGCCACAGACAGTGAAATCAGAAGAAGGGAGACGTGGGTCAACTCCAAAGACGATGCAAAGCCATGCAGGGTGGTAGGAATAACAAATCAGAGTAAGGGAGCAATAACGGAGGTAAGGGAAAGGAAATCCCAACCTCAGTCAAATATATCACAAACCCAACAGGCAGAAAGAAAAAAACCCAATCCTAGACAGACGAAGGAGAAAAAACTGCAAAGGCACAGAGAAAACCCCCAGGGTCTGCGCAGACAGCCATATAGCGACGTCCTTCCCACTTTTTGATGCACTTGGTTGGTACTAGTCCCCCATAGCAAGGGAGGGACTCCAAGTAGCTAACCGCGCAAATGTCATTCTGCAAACCAGAGGAGCAAACCCTATCTAGACGGGAGCAGGAAAAAGCCAAAAAACCTAAAAACTTCCCAGGAAAAGCTTAGCAAATTAGAAAAAGAAAACAGAGTGTGTGCTGCAGGAGCCGAGCTTACCAACCAGCCAGGAGCGAGGCAGAAGAAGCCAGAGAGAGGGCTGGTAAAATGCAGCCTCCATCATCGCCCTCCCTGTTCAATTTTCAATCTATGATTTCTCCATTATTTTGTCAATGCCCTTTGATTCTTAATAGAATATCAAGGACAAGCTTTTTCTTCTTGAAAAAATAAGAATTCAATATGTTACTTTAACAACAATTCAATAACTTGAAAGATTAGTGTGAGATTCAAGAGATTTTATCATAGTTACTAGTGAGTTAAAAAGTGGACAAATTTAACTTTTCAATCAAGTTGTTTTTTTTTCCTTTTTCTAAGATGATTTTTTAAATGGGTTAAAACACCAAGGACAAAATTCATATTGAATTTGGGTTGGAATAAAAAATGATTCAGTTTGTCCATTTTTTAACTTACTTCTTTTAGTTATTGATTATGTCTATGGTCAACTATTAAAGACCACTTCATTTAATGAATTTGATCATTCAAAATATTATGCCACTTCATTTAATGAATTGATCATTCAAAATATATATTAATATGTGTCAATTTATTTGTAAAAATTATGAATAAATTGTTTGAACTTAATGAAATGATTCTCACGATACTTTACATCTCTTCAACTCTTCCGTTTATTGTAGCCTGTTTGTGTTGGTAATAAATGTATAGTTGAAGAATTTTACAATGTTACAATTTTTTTTAGTCTAATTTGAAATTCTTTGTTGGTTTTATTGCATAGTTGTGTTGTTGATTTACATTATATTATTTATATTCATTAATACACCTTATTTGGTTCGTTAATGTTTTGTAATTTATTCATTAATTAGTTGCGTCGGTACAGTCTTAGTTGATAATTATCATCCTCCTACTTTATGTTAATGAAATTGTTCTTATGGCAAGGCGTCCTTGTAATCTCTATAAGCAATTAAAAATTCTTAAATATTTTTTCTCTAACATGGGTATGACTGTTAACACCGACAAGACAAAAAATTATGATTATAAAATCTAAGAAAGATATTTATGCAAAATTTATTTATGATAATAGAAATATGGAGGAAGTGACTTCTTACAAGTATCTCGAAATTGATATTCATCATAAGCTCAATTGGAACTATGGCATTGAGAAAAAGATTAATGGAGGGCGGAAAGCTTCTTTTGGTCTTGAAAATAACTGTAAATCAACCAGTATGGTCATGAGGGATAAAAATAAGTTCTTCTTTGAAACCATTGTCATCCATGTTATCCTATATGGTTGTGAAGTATGGGGGTGCAACATTTCTAGAGGATCTTGGAGGAAGTCGATTGAGCAAATCCATAAGCGGTTTATAACTTATTACCTCAAAATTAAAAGCAAAACGCCTTATCATATTCTCCTCATAGAAGTGGGTCTTTCCGCCATCGAGAGCATGGCTATGACTAGGTACCAGATGTACAAGCATAAGATAAATAACATGGGAAACGAGAGAATTCCTAAAATTGCTTTAAACTCAAGTCAAACCCAACTATGCCTCAAGCGATGTTGGTGTAAAGATACCATGGCTTGGTTAAACCATTGGCACACTGATGAAAACGACATTTTACATAACATTGATAATGTCAAAAATATTATTACTTCTAAGTTTAAAGAGAAATTATGGTGTGAGGAAAATTTAGCGGTTAAGAGAAAATTAAGATACTATAAGGAGGTCATTAATCCTAACATGGAAGATCAGAAGTATCTCTTAGTAGTAACTAGCTCATGGAAGAAAATTAATATAGCCAAGATTAGAATGAACTCTCATGAACTCCATAGCGAAACATGGCGTTGGTTTATTCCTAAGACTCCATGGGCGGAAAGCGCTTTCCATCTGTGTGAGTCTATGAGCATTGAGGATGAAAATCACTTTCTCTTAGAGTGCCTTGCTCACACCCACATTAGATCTGAGTTTCATAGTATTTGCTACAATACAAACCTTTTTAACCTCCTAACTTGACAAAACTATACTGAACTTGGAAATCTTCTTGGAAAGCTTTTTGAGCATAGGAACAAGATTTTAAAGTAAACCAAGTATTATCCTTCTTAAGGTTTGATAGATTAAAGTTGGTCTCAGCGGACATTAATCATCATGATCATCATAATCATCATGAAATCATTAAGAGACTTGTTGAAGCAATAATAATGGAGTGTTGCTTTAATAACATGTCGTGTTTAATTTGTCAATGTTTGTAACTTATTCATTAATTTATATGATGTCTAACCAAAAAAATAGGGTGTTGTTATTGGCCCCACCATAAATCTCCAAATTGACATATTCATCCCTTTAAATTAATACATTTTGTGAAAAAATTGTTTATTTTATTAAAATCATTATGACTGTTAAACTAACTTAAATAATTATAGATTTCTTATATTCAAAATTATTTAAAAAAAAAACTAATATTTCCATTAATCATGCAAGTTGCAACATTTTAATTGATTTTAAACTTATAATTATTAAAATTTCTCAATTTTCGCTCAATTATTTTTTCATTTGATATATATTATTTTTAGCAGAAGAGCATCTCAAGGATTATCATGATATTTGGTCAGTGGATGGAGGTTATCATCCAAAAATATATTAAGCCCAACACATTCATGGAATGGATTAGGAATCCAAATAAACCTATTCAAAACACCTCCATTTGGAAAGTAGCAGTTTGTTCTTTCAGTTTAATAGGAAATGCTTCGTCCTATAAAGTGGGAGTTGGTCGCAGTGTGAAGACTCTTGGATTGGAAGTGAAAAAATTCACATTTTGCCTTTACACATGATATTACAACTCATATTTGAAGGAGTTTCCACACTAAATCAAATCACATATTCAAATTTACATGGGCAGGTTCAACTATTCAAGATTGATTCAAATCTTGGGTCTTAAAACTGGATATCAATGAATATATGAGTCTTCCAATTATAATGGCATGTCAAATATGGAAGGCTAGGAATCTCCAATATTTTTAGGACAAGTTTTTATCAACACTAGGATGTGCTAACAGGTCTTCTGCAATATTCAATTATTTTCCTCAATCTGAATTGTATGTAAGAATCAGACCAGTGAAAGAAGAGCCTATTAACGAGGAAAGATTGTGGTCATACTTCGATGGTGCAGCTTAAAGGGAGGACAATGTTGCAAGAGCATGTGGATTTGATATCTCTCAAAGAACATAAAATACTCTTTCAAGGCAAGACTAGGAAACGACTCGAACAATTATGTTGAACTTTGTGCATTGCGGCTACTTTTACTCCTTGATAAAAAGATTGTCATAAAGAAGCTTTAAGTTTTAGGTGACGCAAAAGTTGTTATCAGTTGGTTAAATGATCAGCATTAATGCCATAACCTGTATCTACAACCAATCCTGGAATAATCAAAGATTTTAAAATCAAGCATGGAAGAAATTTCTTTTGTCCATATTTTCAGGGAAAGGAATATGGAAGTAGACATACTATCAAAAAGTGGACGAAAGTTGAAATGCAGTCAAAGAATTCTTGTGCACGAACAATCAAGTATCATAGTAGATCAAGATCAATCATATTTATGGGACCCTCCTTAAATTATCTATTGTTCTAGGCATGTATGTGGTTTTTTCTAAAAACCTTAAGGACTACTAGAGTATAGATGGATGAATTTTTTGGAGCCACCAAAAGCTACTACCTGGTTGATTAATATACTGAAAATGGAATTTTCATGTGTTTTTTTTCTAAATTAGATATGATGGAGGACTGTAACAAGCGTAGGCTTGAAATTTTCCCAAACGTATTTGATATATAATGAGATATTTTTTTTAATGTTTTTTTATAAAGGTTGATCCACTCAAGATACTTTACTTATGACAAGATTTTAAGATCAAGAATTTGAAAACTATAACTTGTTTTTAGATTTTGAAATCAAACCTTTACTATTTAACTTTGAAAAATGTAACTGATTTATATATATATAAATAAAAATATAATTTTTTCCATAAAAAAATCACTTATATAAAAATAAAAATATAATTTTTCCAAAAAAATCACTTATGTAAAAATAAAAATATAATTTTTTCCAAAAACATCACTTATATAAAAATAAAAATATAATTTTTTCCTAAAAAAAATTATATAATTTATGGTTCAATGTTTACATTATGCGGTGTTATCTATCTCCCTGATATATTTCTCGTAACATTTTCAAACATTCAAATTAAATTTGAAATAAAAATAAATACCACCCTTTAAATATGTCACTATAATAATTAATAGTAAAAAAATACATTAACAATTACAAGTTTAAAAAAATTATGAAACCCTTTCCATACAACCTACATAACATTTTTTACCACTTATAAATGAATATAATCATTCATAAAGCCTTAATTATAATTTATAACCTTTTTACAAATTAATTTATTTTAAAAAATTAATATATTATAAATAAGTGTATTTTTATATAGTCGTTAAATGAAGTTTATTTTATTTTTAAAATTTAATATATTAAATTTATAAATGTATTTATAATAGTTAAATGAATGTAATTTTAATATAAGTTTTGTAAAATTTGTAGCATCGATTTATATTTATAAAATTTTAATTTAAAACTTAAATTTTTTTAATAAATTAATTTGCTTTTCTTCATGAAGGATACTCAAGGTAGCAATCATTATTCACGCAATCGTTAATGACCATAACAAGTAGTGGGATTAGGGAACGACAAGAAGGGATCATCATGCAATTGTGTGGACAAGTGTAGATGGGACAAGAGAAGGGATAATTGTAGTACGGAAACTTGAATGCCCATCCTTTGACACCACTCCACCGCCCACGTCTGTGCAAAATCAGATAGGGGGATTTGCGGGGCATCACATGGAAGCATGACCTAGATATGAAAACAATCCACGAATTTATGATGGATACAAGTCATGATCACAGATACAAGTTTAGGATGAAGGTGCTCGAATAAGTGCGCAATCGCCTAATTAACAGACTCACTCTGCTCTAAGGTACATGTCTTCTTTCCATTCTTCTCTCCTCCATTGTTGAGGCTTCTCCTAAGAACCAGTGCACAAAGGGGAAAAGGATTCCAAATAATCCGATTAGGCTCGCAGGGGGGGTGTCTGTTTGTGAAAAGAACTCATAAATGGTTATGGCGACCATAGTAGGAAGGCATTAGAAGCAACTTGTGGCGGAAGTTGAGGAGCAATCTATAACTGCAAATATGACATGAGTAGCTCAATCTACAAAAATATTATAAGCAACTAATTACAAAGATGTGAGGAGTGAGATAGACAAATCGAAAGAGGAAGCCAATATAGAACATTACTTCATATCGCACATGCTAGAGGAATTTACAAGCTAGGTGGGAAACCCAGGTAACACCCACTCAAGGATAACTCCATTCCACAAGACAATTGACATGTATTGGGTCTTTAAAACAATCATGGGCAAGACTTTGATAGAAAGAGGCCAACCAAACAATGAGATTCTCCTATAGTGGGACGAGATCCGAGAAGACATTGCAAAGTTGTGTTGAAAAGTGAACAAGAAATTGGATACAATCACTCAACGCATGGGAATAGAATTCAAGTCGAACCCTCCTAGCTCAGTCAAAGGTACCCTAATGAATATATCTTCTGAAGATGATACAACATAGATCTCTCAAGCTACTTATCAAGTTTCTTAATGTTAGTTTACTCATGTTTATGATGATATTTTTAAACAATATGTGTTTATAATAGTAGTAATGGACAAAAATCTCATGGTTTCAATTGATATTCGCTTACTCAAACATTTTTTAATAGCTTGGTTTCCCTTTGAGGAAAGCTTATGCAAAAGACAGGTCTAAATTCTGGACAAGTAGACTTGTCCTAGCTGAACATATTGATTTTATAATGCTTTTTCCTAATAATAGAAGGTTCTAACACTAGCTTATAAAAGAAAAGAAATAAATATCTTTAAAATTTTAGTATCTTATAAATTTATAAATGTTTATATAGTAGTTGAATGAGTGTAATTCTATTTTTTATGAGGAAATTTTTTTATCTTCATTTATATTTATAAGTGTTTTAACCAAATTTTACTCTAATGGTTGTGATAAAAATTCACCTGCATGTATGATAAGATGTGGGTCTACTCCATACCCACATGGCAAGTAGAAGGGATTCCACACAAAAAGATGATGTCTAGGAGTAACGGCAAAGGAGGGTGAAGGAAGTAGAACACAGGTGACGTAGAGGGTAATAAGCGGGAGGGTGCAACGTATCATTTTACATGGTGTGAAATCACGGCCTTCATTTGGCCATTAATTATATATAGAACATGAGTGTGTCAAGGTTGCCCGAAGGGACATCGTGGCAAAGTTGGTCCAATTCGATTAAAGGTGTTGTGTTTTAGTAGTCCTCATGTTTTAAAAATAATTTTGGTGTGACTCTAGATATTTATCCATGTTGAGCCATGTTCAAGGAGTGCAATTAGCCTAACAAGTTTTTGGTTTCATGATGTTAACCATGAATTACAATCTACCCCTTGGTTGTCTAGATAATTGAGGGAGTTAAAACAAAGGATTGATTTTGGTGATTGGTGGTATAAAAGAAATAGGTGGACAAGTTTATGTGTGCTAATAACAAGGCTAAACAAAGGATGAGGGATAGGTGTGGCATAAGCTATTGCGTTCTCTCCCATGCGCAATAAGAATTGGGACTTGACTTGTTGGACCTTCATCTAGGCACATAAAGCACAATGGTTGGGAATGGGTTACTAGATAGAAAGGGGAATGCTAAGGTTAATGAGGAGGATGAAGGACTACCCTACCGAATCCTCCTAAGCAAGCTATGAAAAAAGATATCGTTGGCACAATAGGAAGCCATGGTTGTTACAAAGTTATTCTTTCGATCTCACTCAAAAGATGCCATTAAGGATATCAACAACGTGGAAAGGAAACCCTTTGTTCATTGTAGTTCACTTTTGTCGAACAAGTTGACACAGAGGACCTGAAATGGATCCCAAACACAGGTTTCTCACGAAGTTGAGACACAAAAGTCTTAAAAATGATTAAAATATATTTGTTAGTGAAGTCCCTCATTGCACAAGCAATGGAAGAGAATGAGGCTCGGGCTCATTCCATTATCCTCGGGAATCTCAAAACAATGGAAGCTAAATACAATGCATTAATTTGAGTTCGTTGGGGCCTCAACGTTCGGGTCATAGAGAAGAAGAATGAACATTCAGTTAAAGCTACCTCGGGGAAGACAGTGGAGCATACACCTCAACCTCCTCGACAGTAGTATGTTGTTCTGATCTCTAAGTCCAATAAGGAATCATAATTTCCCTCTGATGACCAGGTTCATGTTTTGTTTTTGTTTTTTTTAAAGTTAAAGGTGTGGTTTCAAAGTCTATGTTCTTCTGAGTTTCTTTGTGTTTTGGTCAATGGACTATGGTCAGATTCTTTTGGTTAGGTTTTATGCTTTCGCCTACACTTCCTTCATAGACCTATCAAATATTACAAGGTATCCAAATGCAATTTTTGTAAATATGATATATACCATACAATAAGTATAGATCAAAGGATAGTAGTTGTGTCAATGTTGGTTTACTAAAGTTAAGCTCACCATAAACTAAATAAGCTTCAAGCTTGAAGATCTATCTTGGATTATCTACTATGTATATTCTGTCATATATATTTGTATATTATTAAAAAAAATCTTTAATTAAAAACATTACGATAAAAAATATTATTATTTTTATCTAAATTTAAATCTCACTTTAAAACATATTTACTTTTAAAAATTATTATTAATAAATTATATATATTTCAGGAGGAATCGAAAAAACCACAGTATTCATGATTGTAAATCGACGTTTCGAATCCAAAACAGGATCCATCATCAAGACAGTTTGTCGAGTAACATGAAGAGTAAAAGAGTTGAATAAATAGTGATGGGATGCAGTGACAAGAGGATGTTGATTCAGAGAGTGCATGGATGGAAGAAACGACTAAAACCCTAAATTGTTTTAAGGTATCAATTGTTTATTTTTTTAAAAATTTAAATTGTAATTTACTATTATAATTATTAACCAATTTTTAAGTATAGTTTTAAACTAAAATAAAATTTGAATTAGTTTAACCCAATGTAGGTTAGGTTTAAAGTATTGTTTGTAATTTTTTATTTTTATTGTTTAATGTTTTATATAAAGATTTAAACCATTGTTTTTAATTTATATAAATTTTTATTAAAATTTAATTAACCATTGTTTTTTTAAATTTTAATAATCTTCATTAAACTTATAAATAAAAATTATAAGTTTTAAATTATAAGTTTATAGTTTTAAATTTTTGTAAACTTATAAATCAAGTTCATAGATTTAGGTCAAGTTTGCTTAGTTAAAGTATTCTTTAAAAAAATTTAATGTTTTTTATAACTTTAAATTATTAACCATTATTATATACAACTTTATTAAAAAAAATTATTAACCAATGTTTCTAATTTTAAAAGTCTTTATTAAAAATTTTAATAAAATTCATACCAATACTAATTATTGGTAATTTTATATAATTCTTACCAATACTATTATTGGTAATAGTTTAGAAAAGTTGTTAGTTAATTTTCCAGATAATTTTAAATAATTTTTAGTTTTGATTTTAAAAGTTTTTTATAAAATTAATTTTTAATAGTTTTAAATTTTTAGTTATGATTTTAAAAAGTTTTTATAAAATTAATTTTTAATAGTTTTAATTTTTTTTAATTTTTAATTGTTGAGAAGGGTTTGAGAATTTCAAAAGTTGAAATTCATAATTTAAGTTTGAAATTTGATATTTTAAGTAGGGTTACCTGACTTAAGGAAAGAAGGATTATCTACTTAATTTAGTTTTGAGGAAAGAGGGAAGCCAGTTTGTGCTCACTTCGAGGCCTCTATCTCTATTCAGATTGTCTGGATGTTTGATGATTTCCACGGCTTCCCTAAATTTTCTTTTAAAATAGTGGTTTTCTTTGGCTAGGATTTTGGTGTTTTCAAGGCAAATTTGATGTTTGGTTTTGGTGCAATGTTCTGCCAATGCCGAGGTATGGACTCGTTCAATCCTCATGTCGGCTTCATGTTCTTTAAGTCTAGTGTGGAAAGATCGTCCAGTCTCACCTATATAGCTAATATTGCACGAACACGGAATGTTGTAGTCTTGCTACAGAAATTATATATAATATATTAATAAATTAATAATTAATTTATATACTATAAATCTATAAATATATAATATATTTACATTTTTTATTATTATAACAAAAACGATTATGATATTATAATGGACTCAGCTGAGAAACATTGATCAAAACAAATTACAACCATCCACCAAATCACTCCTTCCTTAATCGGAGGGCCTGCAAACTAAGGAGAGATATCCATGCTTACCGTCAAATTTACAATAAGATCATAGCAACCTACAACTATTGATTTATTAGCTGCAGTATCCGCTAGCCCATTAAGCTCCCTAAGAACATGAAAAAATTAAATCTTTTTAAACCTTTTGGCCATAGACCTGATTCTATTAATAATCCTTTTAGTTCGCTCATTTTTTCCCCTTCTTCCCCCATTCAAAGCCTGGATAATTAGTCTAGAATCTCCAATGACCATAACTTCCTCCACTCCTTTCTTTTGCACTTGCTTGAGGCCTTGCCAGAGCCCATAAGCCTCAACCATATTATTAGAATTATAGCCGATGTTCCAGAAATATTCAATTTCAACATTCCCTCCGGGGTTGATGACAACTCCTCCTCCTCCCGCTCTTCCCGGATTCCCTTTTGAGGCTCCATCAAAGAACAATTTAAAGATCTTCCATGCTCTTAACCAGTTCTCAAACTGAGATTTATCCAGGTGGACTTCCCATTCCTCCAGCTTATTAGGGGCAATACTATTTACTACTTGAATATTAAGACTTTGCAGCCAATTAATTTCTTTGTCTATCAATCCAACGTTATTTTTTGGGATCTTAGATATACTTACCACCTCACCAAGTAAAGCCTTAATTTTAGCCACTAACTTCTATACTGGTTGATTCTTATTCTGAAAAATTCACTGATTTCTTTCTATCCAAATGCACCAGCATATGATCTTTGGAAGTTTCAGCCAACACGCTCTCAATCCTTTTTTTTGCAATAGCTCTCCCTGGTACATTTTTCCCAATTAATAAAACAGTCCTGAATATTGCCAGTCCATTGAAACCCAACACTTCCATTCATCATTACTTCCTTCCATATAGATATGGCATACTGGCAATTGAAGAAAAGATGGTTAATAGTTTCTGAATTTTCAGCACAAAGGGGGCAGCGGAATGGGCCTGCCATCCCCCTTTTCTCCAGGTTCTCACCAGTTAGCAATCTTTGGTGCATCAAAGTCCAACTAAACATATCAATTTTTGGCAACGTTCTGGTATTCCAAATCCTGTTCCAAATATCAGGATTATTTGGCACATTGTAGTTTCCAGAATACAGAAGGTAGCCTTCAGCCATCGTGTAGCTGTCGATTCTCCTTCCCCAACCACGCCTGTCCTTCAGATTTTTGGAGATTGGTGCAATCCCAGCCAGGTGGGTGATCAACGTCTTTTTATCCTCTTCAATCTCAGCTGGACAGTCAGGCAATGCCCAACCAATCCAACGATGAGGAGATTCCAGCTCCCAATTGGAAATACTCCACAGCGTGTTTAGCCCCATCGCCCCCATCCAATTCTGCAGCCGTGGAAGTCATGGAGGGGGGTTTCCAAGGATCGAATCCTGCCAGTAATAAATTTTTTGCCCATTGCCCAGTGTCCAATACAGATTTTCAGCAAATTGAGGCAGCGATTTTTTGCATAATTTGAAAATGGGAGACCCATCAGTTCTCACGTGCTCCCCCTCTAGGCATCTGAGCCTTAAGCCCAGAAAGTATTTATTTTTTAGCACCCGACTACACCAGGAAGGTTTTGGATCAAGCATATTCCAGAATAATTTATCCCCAATGGCCAGATTTTGAAATTTTAGATCCCTGATTTGAAGTCCTCCCTCAGATCTTGGCAACTTGATAGTTTTCCAGCTGACCAAAGAAATTTTTTTACCTCCTTCATCGTTCCCACCATTCCAGAGAAAGGATCTCAACAGACCTTCTATTTGATTTATAATTTTAACTGGAGTAAGAAGAAGGGAGCACTAGTAAAGTAGGTAGTTGTTCAGGACAACTTTGATTAACACTACCTTCCCAGCCAGGTTTAACCATGTTGTCCCCCATCCTGTGATTTTCTTTTTAATTTTTTCCACAATAGGATTCCAATCTGAACACTTGGCTTTCAGTTTGAAAATAGGGACCCCTAAATACTTGAAGGAATCCCAACTAACAGCACCATCCATATTTAGTATCTTGGAGATGTCTGACATTTCCCTTGGGTTTAAATTCCATCCATAGATCTAGCTCTTCCTAAGATTGATTTTACTCCCTGAGACCAGACAGTAACGGTTCAATTCAATTTTAAATCGACAGGCTATTATCTGACTGGCTCCTCCCATTAAGATGGTATCATCCGCGAATTGCGCATGGTTGATGTCCTTAGTCCCTCTGGCCAGCCTTATGCCTGGAAGCTCTCGCTCTTGCCTGGCATTTTCCAATTGAAAACTAAGTACCAAGGCCTAAATGGCGTAGAGCAGAGGGGAGAGTGGACACCCTTGCCTCAGGCCTCTCGAAGCTTGAAAGAATGGGGCAACTCTTCCGTTGATGAGAGGGGCAATCCAAGGCTTGCTTATACAAGCCTTGACCCAAGACACAAATTCAGGAGCGAATCCCAATCTCAGCATTACACTAAAGAGGAATGGGTGGCTGACTCTATCAAAAGCATTTGTCAGGTCGAGTTTCACCACCATCCCTTTGTCTCCATTCTTCAGGCTCGAATGGATGGCTTCTTGCACTAATATAATATTGTCCCAAATCTTCCTTCCTTTAACGAATCCTCCTTGGTTCTTCAGGATAATATTTGGCAAAATATGTTTTAATCTGGAATCCATGATCTTAGTGATAATTTTATATCCTATGTTACACAAGGATATTGGCCAGAACCTATCAAAGGATTTGGCTTCTTTCTCTTTAGGGATGAGAGCCAAAAAATGCAGAGTTTGTACTTCCTCCAATTTTCCCACACTTCTGAGATTTACTGATCATTTTTAATAAATCTTTTTTTATAATATCCCAGCAGCTGATAATGAAGTTGGCATTAAACCCATCTAGTCCTGGGGCTCTATCCTCCTCCATATTATCAACCACGTCCTTGATCTCTTCCAGCATGATGGCTTTATTCAAATTGTCATTTTCTTTACTCTTTACAGTCCTAGGGACCAGATTCAATAGCTGGACATCATTTGTAGTGGGCTGTTCAGTGAACAAGTCGCTGAAGTAGCTTGTAGCTTCTGATTTAATTTCCTCAAAATTATTGATTGCCCTATCATCGACCTGGATCTCGAGCACGCGATTATGACATTTTCTAGCCTCTGTCAATTTGTGAAAATAGCCGAAGTTCCTATCACCGTCCTTCAACCACTTACATCTAGATTTTAGATGCCACCATTCAGCCTCTTGTCTACAGGCCACGTGAAGATTCATTTGCAGATTGGTTTCCATATGAATGTCATCTTGGGTCATGGTTTTGTCCTCCATGATAGCCTGATGTGATTCCAGCGCGGTGGCAGCTTGGAGTTTAATGACGTTTGGGGGTGGTAACGATTTGGCCCAACTCTTCAAATTTTTTTTAGCCTTCTCAATTTCTCCTCCCAGTCATAGAAGGGAGACCCTGTGACTGGATGAGCCCAGGAGTCAGTGACGATTTTTAAAAACTCAGCATGATTGATCCACAAAGAGTTTAATCTGAACGGGATAGGGCCCAGATTCCTATCAGTCACCATCTCCAGAAGAATGGGCTTATGATTAGAGCCTCCAAAAGGTAAGATTTTGGATGTCATGTTTAGGCCCAGCAAGAGAAAGGTGTCCTGGACCAGGAAGCGATCAAGCTTGGCAGCAATGTGCCCAGGACTGATCCTCCTATTGTTCCAGGTGTATTTCCTTATAGTTGGCTTAATGTCGATTAGCTCCCAAGACATGATGGTCTCCTCCACAAGATCTGTAATGGGGTCTCTAGTCCGAGAACCTCCTCTCCTTTCATCCTGGCTAAGGGTGACATTCAGGGCCCCAGCCATAATAATATTACCATGCAGTTTACTCCTTTCCTCGCGGAGTAGAGTCCAACAATTTAATTTTTCAACATAAGAATTAGGTGCATATATATTAAATATACTTACCAGAGTGTTGGAGTCTTTTTGCCTCAGCAGAGTGAGGATCCAGTGGGTGCTGTTCTTGATGTCCACAACTTCAAATTTCGTATCATCCCAGAGAGTTCCTATGCCTCTGGAGGCTCCCCTGGAGCTTAATGCAGCAATGCCCTTTTTTTCCAAATTTTTTTACTAACATGGAGGAATGCAGCTTCCTCCGTCTTGGTTTCCTGGATCAGATAGATGTCTGGGTGGTGAAGAGAGATTAGATCTAGCATAGCTTCTTCCTTGATTTTACTTCCAAGCCCTTTGCAGCTCCAGGAAATTACCTTCATTACTTACTTTTAGAAGCCGTAGGCATCCCTTTCAGGGCGTACCCATGCTGGCGGGTGTTTCTTGGGTTTTTCAGCAACTTTTCCAGGGTTAACTGGGAGCCTTACAGCTTATCCTTATAAGTGGCTTGCTCCCTTACTTCTTTCCTAGATTTCCTTCCTTTAGTTTTGGTCAACCTTGGAGTGGTAATTTCAATTTCCCCTTCCTCCTCTTCTTCTTCTTCCGATTCAGGTTCTTCTTTAGATTTCCCCAGTCTGTCTCCTTCTTTGGTTCCTACTGTTCCTTCCTCGTTGTCTTTCGCTAGATCTGAGAGGCATGCTTCCGGATCCTTACTTTCTTCATAGCTAGATCTGTCTTCTGCATCATTAGTATCATCCCTTGCTTCTGTCATTTCTGTAGTCTTTGAGGGCTCTTGAATTTTTTCAAATGGGCTAGCTCTATCTTCTTTGTTCCCCTCATCCTTCTTAGGGACCCCTCTAGCTTGGTTTTTAGATTTGGATCTGTTCACCCCGTGCCATCCTTCTGCCTTGTCTTGTTGGCTCTCAGTGTTCTTTTTAGGGCAGTTTCGAATGAAGTGCCCGTATTCATGACATCCTCTGCATTTGAAGGGAAGTTGTTCATAGTCCAGTTTTTGGAAGTGAGACCAATTCCCCACTGTTAAGTTTATAGCTTCTGGCAGTCCTGCTTCAAGATCAACCTCAACGCAGATGCGTGCACAGACATATTGATCCTTTGGGCTAGCCATATCAATGTATTTCCCCAAAGCATTCCCTATGGCTTGTAGGGATTTGGGATTCCAACAACGCATAGGGAGATTGGGCAGTCTAACCTAGACTGGCACAGGTTTAGGGGTATCGGCTTCTGGACCAAAGTCCGGGGTCCACCCATTGAGATAGAGTCCTTGCGGTCCCACGAAGTAGGGCCCATTCCTGAAGATTAGGTCTTTGTCTTCTTTAGATTCGAAGTCAAAGAGAAAGTATCCCCTTTCAATGGAGTAGGAGGCTACATTCTTGGAAATTAGCAATCGCTAGTTCCTTTGGACCCAGTTGTCAGTGGTTTTAGGCGAGGGCCAGAGCCCTGTGAATTTCCTGATCAGGGCTCAATCCCCCAAGGAAAGGGCAACCCTAATCGTTTCTTCCGGGGGGAGGGCAACCTCCGGCACATGCTCAATTCTTTTAACGAACTTCGAGAGGTCTCCTTTGCCAGATCTTTTGGAGTGATTAGCGATTAGCCTTTCAAAGGCATCCAATCGTAAATTTGGCAGCGGATTGCCGCCAACCTTGTCCACCATCGAGCTGCCCCACCTAAGGCCGGTCCAACCTCAGAGCATGAGAGCCTTTCACGTCCAGGCAAGGCCTCCAAGATAGCACAAAGGCCAAGAGCCGCGCAGTCCCAGCCTTGCATGCACACTCGGAACTCACGCTCTCCTCCTTCAGATCGAGCTCACGTGAGGGAAGCAATCCTGCTGCCGCCTCAGAATCGCCCTGCTCTCACGTCCTCGATTCAGCCCGCATGCAAAAAAACCAAAAATAAAAAAAGACCGATTACCACTCAGTTTCCTTGCATCGGGACTTCTTGGCTTATAAAACCAACTTGCTTGCATGCCTTAAAATCATGCTCTTAGAGGAGGACAATGGATTGTTGCATAACAATGAGGTTAATATATTTACAAATTAATAACACAACCTTATAGCCTAAAAACATATAGGATATATTAAACCGCATTATTTGGTAGTTAACTGAAAATTAATATCAAACCATTCGTAAAAGCCAATAGTTTCTTGTTTTGATATATATTTCAACGGATAAGGTTATATATCAGCGTTTATAGATTGATGTGGTGGAAAATTTATTTTAAAATTATAATAGGATTTTATTTTAAAATTATAATGAGATTGTTGATGTTACTTATATGATTGTTATTTATTTATAGGATATTATATAAATTTTAATTAATTTTTTTCATTTAATAAAAAAATTATAATATTTAATTAATAAAAATAAATAGATAATAAAATTTATTTTCAAAACTTTAAATTTGTTTTTAAAAATTTAAATCATTAATTTTTTCCAAAATTAATCATTAAAAAAACACTTAATAAGTCACTACTCCATCCTATATTAATAGTCTTCCTCTTCAACTTAAACAATACTTCTAAGTTGTTAGTATCTAAATTGAAAGTGGAACCCACTTCATAAAATATGACGGCCACATAGCAATGAAGGAAATATGAAAAACATAGACTACAAATAATATTTTGAAAATGTTCCCCATACATTCTTTAAAAAGCTGAGATGATTGGAAGTGGAACCCACTTCATAGGATAGCATTGCCTTATACCAACCATGTAAATTGGAAAAAGAGAAACTATGCATTTATTATTGGAAAATGTGATGATTGATACCTATATTTGTATTGTTCATTAAAAAAATGGTTAAACTTTCTCAAATAGAGAAACTCCATCATATCCTTTTTTAAGTTTTATTCTATTATTTTAAAAAACAAACTGACTCATATGGCACCTTAAAGAACGGCACTCAAAAACATATTTTTTTATTAATTCAATAAAGGCATCAAATCTAATGTGTGCAAAGCCATGATTCTATAAAATTATGGCAAGTTTAAAAGCAAAAGTGGGTTGATATATATGTATTTTCTTAGAGAAGCATAAGTATCAAATCTAATGTTTGCAAAGCCATGATTCTATAAAATTATGGCAAGTTTAAAAGCAAAAGTGGGTTGATATATATGTTTTTTCTTAGAGAAGCATAAGTATATGTACTTAAGACTTTTTTTTGTTGTGGTCCAATAAGCAAAAGTTAAAGAAGAAACATGAGTAATAAGTAAAAGTTAAGAAGAAATATGAGTAGTAGAAAAATATTTTCAAAATCAAATGTAAAGTTGGACTTACATTTGTACCTTAATTTTAAATGGAGGTAATAAAAATAAAAATATTGAGTAAGTAGAAGTTAAGAAAAGAACATTTTTAAAATCAAATGAAAAGTTGGAGGTAAGTGTCGTAACTTTATTATAAATGCAAGCAATACAAAGAATCTTGATTTTATTCAAGTTATTCACAGATTAAACTATAAGTGTACTCATACCGTATTTTGGATACAAAAGAAGTATAAGGTCCCTATATCTTAGTAATGTTTGATTAATTTTCATATAAAAGATCACCGGGACATGGTTTTATGTGATGTTTTTCCAATGGATGTGTATCACATCTTATCAGGGAGACTATGGTAGCATGATAGAAATGTTGTACATATGGTTGGCAAAATAAAAATGTATGAGATGGATGGAAAGAATATGCGTTAGCTATGTTGAAAGAAGAAATTATCTATGTTATTAATTTTCTATTTTGGCAAGAACCTAGACTTTATTTCTTGGCATATCTTAGACATTGCCTAAAATACATATAAACCAAATAGGTAAGTCAAAAAAATACATGGAAGTGGGGAGAATAAATATGTAAAATAATGAAGAAGGAGTTTACTAAACCTAGTAAGATTCTCTTTTGTCGTAACATGAAAACTCACTTACCATTGCCTTAGTGCGCACACACAAGCACTAATGCCAAGCTATTAAAATAAATAAAAAGCCAAGAAAAGAAAGTGTAATTCCAAGGCCAAGCATGAGAAACTTCCAGGACATGGACCTAAAGAATCGAGATAATATAATTATAGAATAAGAAGAATATGGTTTTTTCACCCATTGGCCCAATTGAAAAAATAATTCAACTAGTAATTAATGGAACAATTACTCAAGAAGCTTTATCCGCCAATTAACTTATCATTTGCTAGTGATAGTAGGCATTTCATTCCCACTCGATAGGTGGGTATTTCATTCAAAGACATACCACAATTGATAATAGATAGGTTGGTATGGTAGGCATTCCAAAGTAATAGGTGGAAGGATGGTTTATCGACAATAGAAGTGTAGTATTGCACCAAATGAAGGAAGAAAGAAGAGTTGATCAAGTAACCTTATGTCTAGTCAAAAAGTTTGTAAAGGAAAAGAGAAGATAAAGATCAGTGGTAGTATCATTCTTATGCAAAAGGAAAGCAAAGTTATGGAGGAGAAAGGTCTAAAAGCAATGAAGGAGGAAAATAAGAGCCAATTTCATAATACATTGTGCAACAATTTACTAAGTTGTGTGCTAGAGCAAGTTGGGAACAAGGGGCCACAAAGAAGTTTGAAATGCAAAACGAAGACTAGAAAGAATTTTTCAAATACCAAGGTTGGGCTTGCAACAATAAAATTTCCAATTAGAAAAAAGGAGGCTAAAAAGAACATGAAAATGTGAAAGAAGATAGTGTGGAAGAGAAGGTTTTTAAATTGTGTTTAGTTCATTAGCAAGATGTAAGTTTGAAGAAGGCCACATGGATTTTTGTAGTCGATGTTGACCGAGGCAAAATACCATTGTATGGGTTTTCTTCACTAACCCTATAAGCAAGTTGTTGGTTCCTCTTCTCATTAAGGGATTGTGATGGATGAGCATTCCTAGAGCACTAGAAATCCTTCATAACCAAAAATATTTATAGTTCAAGTTTTTAGGTTTTGTTTTGTTTCTTAGTTTGTTTTCTAGGTTTGAGGCTTTGTTGTATCTGGGAGACATCTTTCTCAAAACATGGAAAATCAAGATGGCAATTAGAAGGACTAAAATTGTATAAGTTTCCATTGTACATCTAACATAAGGCAAAAGATGGTACTCTTGTATAGTCCATAGCATAATTGATCAAGTACGTTTGCTTATATTCCATGGGTAAAGTGCCTAACACATGTTAATAAAGTTGTTTTTCCACGTATACCAAGGGTAAAAGAAATGGTACTAGGTTAGCCCACTATTGAATATGACCAAGCACAACAATCTGTTAAATGTAAAATACATCAATATAGGAAGAAAACTAATTATTGGAGGATGGTAGGACACACAAGTCGATGGCCTCATATCACATGAAAGTAGTATCCACATGAGTTATCCACTCATCCTTTTATTTGGGGAAATTTTACAAAGTATTGTGTTTGACTTGACATGCTTGCTTGCGAGTTGTGCATTTCCTCAAAAAGAGTGTATCTACTAACCTGGGCGTTCTAGTCTAACCTATGTCAACATAGGCTTTTAAAATGGGAGTAGTTCCTAGAGACAAGTGCGAATCCCATTCATCATTACAACCTTGCGAAACTTTTTCTCTAATCCTTCTGAATATTTGTTGAGCACATGTTCCACTTGTTGTTGGAAACAATCTAATTCTATAGTATTGTTGGGATGAGTGTCCTGAAGTGCATTTGTATTTCTTGTAGTCAAGTGGACAGGGTTTGTTTATCAACCTGAGGTTAATGAACCTATTTCTCTAATCTTTGAGTTTCATTTCTATATGTTGTCCCTTTGTTTGAGTTGCATCACTATATTCCACCATATTCACAACTTTATAACTCGTGTGTATCAAGTCTTACTTTCTATCCCTATCCTTGCTAACAAAATCATTACCTGCATCCATCAACTATTAATATTTTTCAAGTAATGACCTAGTTTTTGTAAGAAGAAAAGGAAAAAAATAGTGATGGTATCTTTTTCTTCCATTTTGTTCTGAGTTACTGCATTTTCTTCTTCCAACTCATCACATTTATTTAACATAATGATAAACATTCTAACCTAAAATTGGTCATTATTCTTTTTGGATTGCACAATGCACCAAAGGAACTCTCCATCTCAATGTCATTTGTTTCTTCTATGACATCACTTTGTTTGGCAAGTGAATCCTATAAAGTGAATGTCAAGAGTCAATATTCTTAAGGGTGCAATGTAAGAATAAGAATCTTGTATCCAATGTGTAGTGGAAGTATTGAGAATTGAAGTTGTATATATTGTTGGATACAATGTTTCTCCGAATTTGTTTGGGCTACGAGCATAGAGTCTATGTGGGTTGTATCTAGTTGGTGTTGTTGACGTGGGTAAGTTACCTCACTCATTTTGGATAACATTAGATGACTATGTTGGAGCATATTATTATCATTGTATTTTCCATTCAATAAAAAAATTGTTTGAGTATAGTGTGAAGCATTTAGGAAAGCTTCATTGATTTGAAGAGGAAAATGTTATGGAGTCAATGAAGGCACATATGCAACAATGTCCTTTGGAGGAGAAGGGAGCAAGTCAATGTTGATTAGGCATATTGGGTTAAGGGAGAGACAGGTATTGACAAGGAGAGGATTCCTATTAATTTGGAAAGTATTAGTAGGCCAAAGATGGGAATCAAGGAGATATAAAAACTTACATGGTGAGACTCTAGTGTAGTGGTATTTGGTTGATTAGTGCACTTTGTCACAAGTGGTAAGAAGCAGGATGGAGGGTCATCTATGTGGACTTTATGTGAGTGATGGAAGCATTGCCATGACAGGGATCACACAAGATGAGATCTTTGAAAGGTTATTGTGGTGTGGATAAATCTGTTAGATTTAGAAAAGGAGGTTGTGAGGTTGTGTTTTGTAGGGAGTGCAAGCTCTAAATGTTGTTTTGAGGAATGATGGGAATGAATATTTCCTCAATAACCTAAGTAGGTGGAATTGATCTGTCATATTTGATGAATGTTATAGGTTTTCATTGAGAGAATGGGTAAGCCATGAATAAGTGACAACCATTGTTACCCCAAGTGCATAAAGAGGTGGAGGGTTTGAGAGTTTCCTAGTGTGTTCACCTCTTTTACTTACAAGTGGAAAGGGGGATTCTCAACATGTGAGATCTATTGGATTGTATGGTTAGCCTGATTGTGGTGATTAGAGGGAAAGGAGAAACTAGGGTGTATGAGACAAATTTTGACTAAGCATGATTGTATAGATCAACAATATCAAATATATTGATATCCAAACATAAATTCCATTGTTTGGCATTCCAAATGTGTTTGTCATTCAATATTCACAACATTATGCAACCATTTATAACACAGTGTGGATGTTGGAATGCTCTTATGCTTATGTTTCAATATATGGGCATTTTAATCGTTAAACAATAGCTATGACAATTATAATACTAAGACCACTTGAGCATCAGAACTCTATATCGCACTAAATTTTATCTTTTACACGTAACTTATATGATTATCTCACTTTTTTTTGGCACTTCCAATACCTTTGCAACATATTTCTTATTTTATGGCTACTAGATGTGAATGGCCATGGTATTGATTGGTTAAATGGCAATGTGGCATGGTTTTATCATGGACAATGTCAAAACATAGTTCCATTTTTTCACTCTAGTTCTCACGGTTGTTTCTTAGATAAGTGAGATTCCTACTAAACTTTGTAGTTAAATGCAAACAATCGAATAAGCAAAGCTTTGGACAAAGCAAGCCATCTAAATTCCCATCCTATTTTAAATTACCTAACCACCAATACCCAAGCCTATTTAGATTTCATCTAAGGTGTTATATATATAATCTCCATTTTTTTTATAAAGAAGAACATCAAAACTATCTTTAAATTCCATAACACCATTAAAAAACTATTAAACGATACAGAGAATAAAACCACCCCCCTCCTCCACCAAGCAATCAATGAGATCCATTGCTCTTATGGAGTCTCTTATAAAGGTTAAACAGGTTGTTTCATTAAAACTATGCTTAAAGACCCTATTGTCAACACCCATCATAATTATACTTCCAAATTTGTGATTGTTGAACATTCCAACAACACTATACATCATATATGTTTTGATCAAGTAGAGTCTTAGCAAAATCCCAGCACTATTTGACCAAGATCATTAGAGAATTTGTTGAAATTGAAAAGAATCCAATAGCTTTAATTGTGAATATGGCTAATCTTGGCAACTTATTATTAACCATCTTTGCAACCATTAGGCCCCCTTTCCCATTTCTCTCATTCCTTCTTGGCCCATGCCCTTCGTAGATTTCCTTTCTTTCTTTTTCATTCTTAAAATTTAGTTCTTTGTTTCTCTTTTGTGAATTTCAATGATCTTTATTCTTTTTCTCTTTCCATCATTTTTATTGCACCCACAAAAGCAAGATGCATTATACAACCCAATATGAGATAGATGTGTAACCTCTATGCTTATAAATCAAACCAAACCAAATCAAATTAAATAAAAAGAATGCAAAAAAGAAAATTTAAGAAACTAATGCCACACACACCATATTTATCAGGAGCTAAATGAGGAAGCATAAAGAGGAACCAAAACAAGGCAACCTAGTTACCTCTTCATTTAGTTTATGACTCTTATTTTTACTTGAAAGTGCATGGGGATTTATTTATCTCGATGTGTCTTTTGTAACATTGTTGGGGTTTATTTATTTTTTTGTATGGGAGCTAGAACAATTTAATGCATTTGTGTTATTCCGTGTGCTGTGAAAGAATTTTAGAAATCCAGCAAGATTTTCCATCGCTCTAAGGCCCTTACTGAAAAAAATTGTTGCCCTACAAGAAGACGACAAGGTCATTCAAAGCATCATGGTCTTAAAACAATCCTAATTATGGGTCCAACAATTGGACTACAATGAAACAATTTAATGCATTTGTTTAATTTTTATGTCCCCAAAGGGAACATATATATATATATATATATATATATATATATATATAGGTCAGTTGGATTAATTTGTCTCTGTAGGATTTTAATTTTTATAGTTTCTAAATGTAAAACTTTAATTTTAAAAAAATATATTAAAACAATAATTGTAATTTTGGCAAATTGTTATTGGTTAAAAAAGGTATGATGTCATGCCTTGAAAATTGTTTCCAGGTGTCCGTGGCGACATTACGTCGTGAAAAGTTGGTCACATTTATTACAGTAATCTAGTTGATGTTCGATTAATTTAATTTTTGTTTTATGGGAAGTCCAGAATATTCAGGTTGAGGAGGCTTTGTGGAAAGTGCTAAAGAAAAGTAGGTGAAGCACAACCTTCCATCTGGAAATGTGTTTGGATTGAAAATTGTTATAAAATGATGATATGGAATTCTGAAAAATGTTTTGATATGTGTATAAAAAAATATATACTATATTTAAATTTTAAATTCTAAATTGTTTTATTATATTATTATTTCTACATTATATTTGAATAAGGTTAGTAATTAGACTTTATTAATGGTAATTTCTCCTCTTGATATTTCAACTAAGTTATGCCAATTCAGTTGGAAACCACCTTTGAACTCTGAATGTAAAGAATGTGTACGTATGCTATTCAAGTTAAATGAACACTTTTGTAGGAAAATATTAACATCTCCTCTATTACCATGTTCTTGAAAAATGTTACCTCGTATTAGCAATAATATAAGTGTGTGTAGACAACAGTTAATGGATGTGTCTTCATTGCCCGTCCTTATTGGACTAGGTTTAATGGCGGTGAAAAAATTGCTAATTTGTTAATTTGCTAAAATCATAGCTAATTTGCGGGTTTTAGGTTTATTTATCCATTTCAGCTTGGATACCTACATCCAAGTATGCAACAGTCATCTTGAAAACAACTTTGGGGTGGATCGGATTTTTGCAAATCTCCTCTATTTTGGATTTTGGCCTGGGTTTTTAAATAAGAAACTTTAATTGTAGATTTTGGCCTGGTTTTTTAAATAAGAAACTTTACCCTCGATTAGCTCAATGAACTTAGCTCTTTTCACAAGACAAATTTGTTTTAGGTTTTTGCTTTGAAGTAAGAATTTTGTTTTGCCAAGATGACCGTTATCAAGAATAAGATGCTCATCGTTTATTATGTTATGAACAGGTCAAAGTTATAACTTGGAGTGCCACTTCTCCTTGTCATTCCCCATCTTTTATCCCTTAACATTTTAATTGAGGTTAAACTCATGAATAGGCTGGTTATACTTGTATACTTGTATATTTCTAGGTTTTTAGTTATAGGAGTATTGGATTTCATGTATCACTTCATGAAGTTCGACTCATGTAGGGTTAAGATAATAGCTTTACCTGTATAGTTGTATATTTTTAGGGTTTTGGTTGGAGGAGTTTCGATTCGCTCTCATGTATCACTTCATGAAGTTAGACATATGTAGGGTTAAGATAATAGCTTTAGTAATCTGTTTTGAAGGCTTGTGCTTTTAATTGTGGCATGTAAAAAAATCAATTACTATTTGTATCAGATATTACATATGTAAAATTTTATTTGCTTTCAAGTTGGGGTTGGTTATCTTTAAGCAGCCACCTATTATCTAAATTGTTTATAGGCTATTCAAAGGTATTTATATCTCATTTTTTAGTTTTCTCTGTCTTTAACAAAGTTGTGTCCAAACCATTTTATTTCTTTATCTTGAATGGTGTAAAGAGTTTGTTTATGCGGAAACATGTTATGGTTTTAATTTATATTGTTTGGTATTTGCTTCTTGGGAAAGCATATGTTTATATTCAAAACTTTTTTCCATAGATATTCATGTGCTAATGAATTCACTAATTAAATTGTCATTAAAATTAATGGACTCAAACAACTAGATTTAGTTTTTTTATTTGCTTTTATAGCTTTAATTTTATTCGGGGACATTGCCACCTCATGGCTCTTGTTATTAAGACGTGGGTATTTTTTTTATTGTGTAATATTGTTATATTAAACAAATTCCAAACATCCAAATTTTTATTTTAGATGTGACGTATTGATACAAAGTGCTTAAGAATGACGTTTTCATAAAGTTGACAGTCCAGTAGGTTTAAATCTTTTGTTTATCAAATTGCTCACCAGTTCAAATTGATGGAATGTTATAAATTTGTGGCATTTATTTTGTTGTTTTTTATTCTTCATGCTTATGATTAGCATTTAGTTTCCAAGGTTCAAGCATCTATAATTTCAATTGTCATTCAATTTTCAAGGTTTAATTATACGGTTTCACTATATTTGATCTTACTGAATCTTGTTTTTAGAGTTCACAATTATCATTTCAATTCCAGGAATGAAGTCATTGTTATGGACATTGCAAGAATGTATCTCCTCACAATGTGACACAAGTTATATATCATATCTCTCTAATGCTTTCCCTTCCTGTAACAAAGAATAATTAAATATCAGCAATGTTTGAAGGAGAAATGGATGTTATTGTATGTGAAACAAATGTTGATTCTACAAAAATGAATGGCAAGGTTTCTTGGGAGAATTCCTAGATGCAAACAAAACATAGTTTGAGGTAAGAAGGGTGTCGTCTTTGTTAATTCCTCAAAGATATTAATAGAGGTGTGCATGAGTTTTTCAACAAAATATGGGACATTGAAGTTGCATTCTAAGTACCCACATATTGAAGGATGTTATACCAAGCATTCTTCACATTTTTCAACAAATTTAGTGATGTCATTACAGAGGCTTGTTTAATGTGAATTCATGCCCACTATCTTGTATATCTAGATTATCTTGTTGTGTGTTATTACAAAGTTATGAAAACATTTGGAATTTTGCAGGTAAATCCAAAGTAGGTGAGATTAGATATAAGGCTTGGTAGAGATGTTTTCAATATGATAGTGTGGTGTAGATATGACCAAGCCAAACCGCTATATTAGTTGGGCCTCCCCATGACTTGATTATTGTGTGTATATGCCATATGTTTAGGGTGGGATATCCTTTTGCATTTGTTTTTTCTAAACAATTTGGAGTAAAAAAACGCATGTCTAGCTTAGATTAAGATCCTTAATCCTTGACCCACACCTTTAAATATATCAACTCAAAAAACACAAACTTAATTTACCCAAATATTGTTGTTCATTCCTAATAGAAGTCTACAAAATCCCAACCATGAATTTATATTTGAAGGTTGAAGTAACAATCAAATTAACTAGGCACATATTGTAGATCATGTATATAGTTGTAAATTGGGTTTTGCACATGAAAGAGTTTTTCTTTTCTAAAGGCCCTTTTTCTTGTAGTTATTTTCAAGACGCCTAAGTCGTTATAGTGTTAATTTCACCTACAACTTTAACCTTACTTATAAGGCTTATTCTCATTTTAAACTTTGTTAAATACTCCTTTGAATGTGAACAAAATCCATGTATAGTAAAAATGTAGTATGACATAAACATGTATTACTTTACAAATCTATGTCACTACAACTTTAACTTCTCTTTACTTGCCTTTAAAAGGTAGGGAACAAATGATGTGTGCATTGAATAATGGAATGAATTCACAATTAAGGAATTGTTTCTACTTAGCAATTTTCCAAGTTTGTGAGTAAATGTTACAGAGTGGAAAAATAACTAATGTTATATAATACTAAAACATAAATCTTGTATTATGGTTCATTGGTGTTTAGGGGGGATTTGGTCCTCCCATCCAGGGTTGTAATCCTGTCTACGGATTTGTGATGAGATTGTTTTGCTTCTTTGATCATGTTTATTTGAGGAATCAAGTCCACAAAGTTTTGTTCTTGAAAAAAATATAATAATGAAATATGGAAATATGGGATTTTATTAAGTGAAACTATGATATATAAACAAACTCTCAATGAGAGGACCAAATTCCCCATCAACACTAGTAAACAATAATACAAGATCAATGTTTCATTGTTTTAGAAGTCAATTAATTTCCACTCAAATGATTATCTTCGAAATTGGCAAATTGCAAAATAAAAATAATTTATTACCTATGAAGTCATTTCATTACTCATTGCACAAATCATTTTCAAATTACCAATATCCCATCCATGACATTGTCCACATTAAACCTTGAAATTTTTTACATTGGAATCCTCAAAGAGGCATTTACAACACTTGTTGTTTTACTAGTAAAATTGGTTGTAGTTGGGAGAGGTTTTAAGTCCTATATTGCTCCTAAGGGGAATGTAGGGTCAAATGTGAAGACCAATACATTATAACACGGAGTTACTTATTCTCCATGTAGACCATTAGCTAATCATATGGGAAAGGTAAACTAAACCTTAGGATTTACCTCATATCTATTAGCATCGGTTCACCTAGGATGCGAATGTAAGTGATAAGGAAGATTCTTTCTATTGCAATTCATTAAAATTATGTTTTAATCAAAAGATTAAGTATCTTTTGGATCCTTCCAAAACATACTCCATCAAAGGATTTATCATTTACTTGACCAAAGGGTGGGTGAGGTAATCTTTCTCATTTTAAACTTTGTTAAATACTCCTTTGAATGTGAACAAAATCCATTTATCATTTACTTGACCAAAGGGTGGATGAGGTAATATTTCTCATTTTAAACTTTGTTAAATACTCCTTTGAATGTGAACAAAATCCATGTATAGTAAAAATGTAGTATGACATAAACATGTATTACTTTACAAATCTATATGTCACTACAACTTTAACTTCACTTTACTTGCCTTTAAAATGCAGAGAACAAATGATGTGTGCATTGAATATTAGAATGACTTCAAAGTTAAGGAATTGTTTCTACTTAGTAATTTTTCAAGTTTGTGGGTAAATGTTACAGAGTGGAAAAATAATCAATGTTATATAATAGTGAAACATAAATCTTTTACTATGGTTCATTGGTGTTTAGGGGGGATTTGGTCCTTCCATCCAGGGTTGCAATCTTGTCTATGGATTTGTGATGAGATTGTCTTGCTTCTTTGATCATGTTTATTTGGGGAATCAAGCCCACAAAGTTTTGTTCTTTAAAAAAACATAATAATGAAATATGGAAATATGGGATTTTATTAAGTGAACCTATGATATATAAACGAACCCTCAATGAGAGGACCAAATTCCCCATAAAGACTAGTAAACCATAATAAAAGATCAATGTTTCATTGTTTTAGAAGTCAGTTAGTTTTCACTCAAATATTATCTTCAAAATTGGAAGATTGCAAAATAAAAATAATTCATTACCTATGAAGCCATTTCATTGCTCATTGCACAAATCATTTTCAAATTACCAATATCCCATCTATGTCATTGTCTGCATTAAACCTTGAAATTTTTCACATTGGAATCCTTAAAGAGGCATTTACAACACTTGTTGTTTTACTAGTAAAATTGGTTGTAGTTGGGAGAGGTTCCAAGTCCTATATTGCTCCTAAGGGGGATGTAGGGTCAAATGTGAAGACCAATACATTGTAACCCGGAGTTACTTATTCTCCATGTAGACCATTGGCAAATCATATGGGAAAGGTAAACTAAACCTTAGGATTTACCTCATATGTATTAGCATTGGTTCTCCTTGGATGCAAATGTAAGTTATAAGGAATATTCTTTCTATTGTAATTCATTCAACTTATTTTTTAATCAAAAGATTAAGTATCTTTTGGAACCTTCGAAAACATACTCCATCAATGGATTTATCATTTACGTTACCAAAGGGTGGGTGAGGTCATCTTTCTTTCTTTGTTTTTTCCCTATTTTGCTAAGGTAAATAAAGTAAAGTTAAAGACATAGGGACATATAACTTTATGTTAAGATACTTGTTTTTGTAAGCTTCATAGTAAGATCATATAAATTTACATTTTTTTATTTTATTTGGAGAATATTTAGTAAACAATTATTACAGCAGTGTAATCCACATTATCGATTTAGAACATTAATTACCATAGGCGATCAAAAGATGTGATACCACTACTCAAAGGGACCCCAACACACAAATATAATGATTAACACAACTCTAAGACACCAAATTGGATTTCAAGCAACTAAGACATTAGTGAATGAAAGAACATGTTATTCATAAGTCTACTCTCTTACAAATAGTTGTTATTATCGATCTGGGTTATAGATAAGGAATGAGTACTCTAACTCATAATTAGATTTGATTCATCGTTACTTCACGTGATGAAGAATCAAATGTATTATTTGAATTGAATGGTAAATGCATGATAAGTGTTTAATAATATATCGCGTAGGTAAATGCATGGAAATTAGCCTCTCGCACGCATTAAAAAAAAGTGAATAGCTAGATACACCAAGAAACTCAAATTGTTAGTGCATATTTGATTTTTATTTAAATTTAGTTTAGTAAAGAATCTATATATCTTTTTCAAATTTAGGTTAGAGCCGACATTGACATAGATAAATTTTTTCTTTTAAAAATTTCCCTTGGAGTTGACAATGTTATAGTTCATATTTTTTCTTTTTATTATAGTTTAGGTTAAAATCGACAGTGTGCCATGTGTCAGCTCCACATTGAGCACAAAATTACACTTCTCCCTCATATTAGGTTGTAGAAAGCGCTTGTCGGCACAAAGATTCAACCTAAGACCTCCTTTTTTTTTCTTTTTTTTTTTCCAAAGAAAAAAAGCGTAATTTCATTCATCTTTCGAGATCAAAATTACATTCTGTATATTCACTTCTCGTGAATTTGCTGAATCAAAACC
>LPNX010205942.1:0-66063 GCA_001517045.1 Pseudotsuga menziesii
GAAGAGCTGGAGGCTTTCCTAGGTGTTCATGATGACTTGTGGAATGCACCATCACCCTCCTGTAAGACACATAGGCACATATGGCTGTCACTTGATGCCATTAAACAACATGTGGATTGGGTGGAAGATTACATGTCACACATGGAGTCTTCTTACAGAAAAATTTCTGCACATGATCAGTGGAAGACAAATAAGCAAGAAAACTGCCAATAGAAGTTGTTGAGGAAAATATCTTGGACACAGTTGGATAGATGCTCACATTATTTGACCAGTGGTAGACAGTTGAGCCATTGGAAGTGTTCACATGGACCTTTGAGTGGGATTATCAGTCCCTTATCAGGTGGAATGAGGGGACACTTATTTGTTTTTTCTGCTTGCATTTTTGGAGATGATTGTGATGCATCATCTTATTGTGAGCAATTTAGGCATCATTGTTGGTTGGATGATTCCTATACTCATTGGGGTTGGACATGGGACTCACACCTATGTATTTGCAGAAACATCATTGTGAGATCAATGCTGATGTGCATCAAGCACATAAGGAACTTTATGCTGGGTGGGGAAATCTGACAGATTTCCAACTTTGCAATGAGAATTTTTAGTTTTCGATGCAGTGGTATGATTTCCAAAGCATGAATGTCATTTCATGTGATGATAAATTTGTATGGTGGATTCTAATGTTTCGATACTTACAGTTGAGGAAATGGGATCCAGGCATAAATTGGCTTGATAAGTTGTGTGGGAAGGCATTCTCACTAAAGGGGGTGCAATGCAAGCAATGGGACCCTGGAATTGCTTGTTTTGGAGAAACTTTACAGGATGGATTGATTGAGAAAGTAAACCTTTTTGAACAATGGATTCATGCTCCAGTTCTCCTACATGATGAACAAATTTGCAGCACTCTGGAGTGCTTTTGCTTGAGGACAAGCAGATTTGGGAGGGGAGGACTGTCATGTCCCCATATTTTTGGACATTAAAAGTGTTGACCATGATGAAATTCCTAGGGGCTGAAATTGACATTAATTATTATTCCTAGGAAAAATATTGCTAATAATTGTTCTAAGGCATGTATTTAATTTTATTTCAACAATTTTATTTATTATGCATAATAATGATGTGGAATTAAGGCTGCCATGTCAGGAGGGCACATTGGGGAAAGTTAGTTAACTTGCCTTGGTAAAAATAAGAAAGTCCATGACAAAAGCAAGTAGGAGAATAAAGGGAAGTTTCCTAAAAGTAGAAAAAGCAGTCAGAGGTAAAAGCAGGAAAGTTTTTGAAGGAAAGAAAAAGTTTCCTTATGACCCAGGAAAAGCAAAAAGCTGTCATAACTCAAAAGAGGTAGCTTTTGACTAAGGGAGGGTGCAGTTTCTAATTGTGAAGGATGATTTGGACTTGGAAACAATTCTACATGGTCCTACTTTCCTAATTTCCCAAAGGGGGCGCTTTTGTGGCTAGGGTTAGGTTACCATGGGGTTGACTTGCTCTCACAGGTCACCATTGGCATCAACTTACTCAGCAGGTCATCCATAATTCTATAAAAGATGAATTTGAACCCATTGCTTCAGTTTGGATGATTTGACATTGTGGTTATGCTATGTGAGCATACTCTCTGAGTGTTGTGCCTCAGAACATTGGGTGATGATCCCCAAACCCCTCCTCCCCTCTCTTCCATCTCCCTTTCTATCTATTGTAGGTTTATGGAGCACTAATGTCAGCCATTGAAGCTTATTCTAGAATTTATTATAGCCTCCATCAAGTTCAGGTTGGGCTCCAGTGAATCCCATGCTTCACCTATGCTCACAGCCCCTTGCCGTTCAAGATTCAGGCCTCCCGCCCCTTAATTTTGGAAGCCTATTGTAATGGTCAGTCAATAATGTTATTTATGTTCTATAGTGTCAGTATCTTCTAAAAATTACATTTATCAAGTCGAGATATCTCAGACCCTGAAGGATATTATCTCAGTTCCATTAAAAGACTCTATTTTATCAGTGTATGGGGGAATTGAGTGAATATGTGTGTTGTAATGAATATTTCATGATGGGGAAGGGATTAAAATAAATATTCATGTTTAGAGAGTTCATATTTATCTCTGTTATAAATCTCAGGTTTCACAGAATTGAATTTAAGATGATTTAATAGTCTTTTTAAGACCCTAGCTAGATTACTAGTTTTACTGAAATTGATGCAAAATAGGTTTTGTTAACCCAAATTGAGCTCTGTCAGTTCCTGTATATCAGTAACAAACCCAAATTCCCATATCAATCTCCAGAACCATTTTGGGTTTGGTCTGTACCACCCTTTTGCATCCTCCTCTGCGTAGGCTCTCTCTTGACCAAAATAACCAGAAATCCCCAAATTCACCCAAAACACCTATAACCTTCCAAAACTTCAATAAACTATATAAATACCTTTTATATAATAAATTAAGGATGTAACAAACCTCTGTAAGTTTTCCGAAGCCTCTGGTTGAAGCAGGCGGAACTACTCTCCTTAGTTGCACGGTTTGGCTGCCCAGAAGCGTGGTAGTAGGTTTCTGTGGTGCGGATTCTGAAACCTAAATGGCACCAGATCTAAATGTGTTAGGGGAGAGGAAATTCAATGTCTGACATCCCTTTTCTTTCTGCTCATTGATCACTCTTGTCCTCTGCAAAATTCCCCGAATAAACCATTATTTTTGCCAATAAGAGAAGGCTCTGTATGGACCCCTTAAAATTCAGAAATATTTAAGAAAAAATTACAGAATTAGAGTGTTCTGGTCTATACACCAGACTTGGGACATTACAATACGGTCTCTTCTTCTACTTCGACTATGACTTCTTTCTTCAAATTTTTTTAATAGGTTATGTTCTTTGTTCACCTATCTTCTCTTTGATTGGTCCTCTTTCTCACTTGGAAATCCAGACCAAAATAAAAAATAGTCCCAGGTCTTTCCCTTCTTTTCGATCACTGTACTTATGATTAATTTTATCAGACCATGATGAAAGATGTACTGCTCAGTATTTTATCAGACATCTTCTGCAAACTCTTAAGGAAAAAGAAAGTGAGGTTCATCTTTGATTCATGATTTAAATGCTGTAGAAACCTGAAACGATATTTAAACACAAAGGCATATCTTCCTTCACTAGTTACATAGCTTTGTAGGATCTTGATTGGTTCTCTCCACTTTGGTTTGAACTTCCGTATATGTACTCCTTTTACCCAATTTGCAACAACATTTGGCAGCAAGTACTTCTCTGAATTAAAAACGAAAGGCACCTTCTTGAACCAATACTCACCTTCATCAGCAATGCATGTAGCCTTTGCTATTAACTCTCTAGTCAGTTCAATTTTTAGGGTATCAAATGTGACTATGTCTTTTTCTAATCCCTGAGCAAATTTGTATGAAACCTCCATATGATGGACATTAATTTTCTCAAAATAATTCAACCAAATTGCTTCTGAAAATAACCTTACACAGTCAGGGAAAGTTTGAGCCCAAGACATGTCTGAAGGCTCAGCCTTGTTCGTTCTCCCACTTCTCTTCATTCTGGGTGATAGACCTTAATCGTGTTTTCTTCAGCAAAGAGTAAAAACTATTTGAAGGTTTGTTATTTTAACAGTCGACCATAAACGGAGAAAATTAAACCCTTGATATAAATTTTTCCTTCACAGACTGATAAGTATTTCGACCCTACTGACATAATAGACTAACAATTGAGCAAAAATTGGGTTCATAAACTTGCATTCTTAGTTAACACCAATAACTAATCTTTTGTCAAAGAGAACCCGAACTCATGGAGCATGTCAGCAATTTGTTTCATACATGTCTTAATAATGAATTCGGTTGCTAAAAATATGCTCTCTTGTCTTCCTAGGTGTCCAATATATTTCATAAGTCTGTCTTCAATTGCCACGATCGTGCCAATCACTTACCCTACAAACCCTAAATGGCTAACTGTCTTCATTCTTCAACCACGAACTGCCAGGTCTCAATATGGTTTCTGTGATTTTTCATGCATTCAGTAAATGCATAATTGATAATGAATTACCCTCATCGTGCATGATCATTATTGTTTAAATGATCTGTATCCTCTAACCTCCGGACAACTGCAATTCAAACAAACGATTTTTTCCCCATCTGAGAACACTTGTCACAATGATTATTATGGCCCAAACACGTATCAATATCCTTGATAGGTGCAAAAAAATCCTCTCATGTGAGAATTTTGGAAATCACTAGCAAAATCATAACTTTTTCGAAAGGCAGGATTTTCTTGTAGCGCCCTTGTTCACGTTTTCTGTGATTGCACTACAAGAATATATGTTTAATGATTTTTTAACCAAAACTCAAAACAATGTGTTAAATTTTGGTAAATAGATTTTAATAAGACCTTATGATATTTCTTTAGAACCTTTTAGAAATGCATACATCCTATAAGCCCATAAAAACTATGAAATCTACAAAATTAAAAAGAAAACTTATAAAATCAATCATAAACAAAAATATACTAGCAAAAAACCAAGCTAAAAAATGTTAAAGCAATAAGAAAAATCATGTTTTATGATAAGCATATGATTCAAACTAGAAAACAAAAACAAGCTATAATAGTACGAAAAGGAAAAGGAAAAGGAAAAGGATCGTGTTGAGTGGGAATGAACCCCAATGTTTCCCTGGTAACTGAGGTTGCAGATGCAGGTGGGGTTACGGCTACGGATGGAGCTGCGGCTACGGATGGAGTTGTGACTTCAGTTGGTGCTGTGGCTGTGGATGGAGCTGCAACTGCAGTTGGTGCTGCGGCTGTGGTTGTGGTTTGGGTGAATTGGTTCTAGATGATAGCATGCACAAATCCGCAGTATCACTTGGTGTCGATGGAGGTGACACGAAGGGGAAGGGAGTCGTCATAGAGGAGTCAGTGAACAACCCAGGTCCTACGTTCAATAATGGTGGGGTGGTTGTGCTGTCGAAGGTAGGGATAACATTGGCTGGTGCCATTGGCTCCTGTGGATCATGGTAATTTAGTTGATCCACCATCACAATCTTCCCGTCATGAGGGAACATCATAAGGCGAAACACAGTGGATGCCACAGCTCTCATGTCATACATGTAGCTTCATCCCAAGAGCAGGTTATAGTCCAACTGTGCGTTGACCACCTCTATGTCAATTAGGACTGTCTTCCCTGCTAAATTTGTGGGGACGTGTAGAAGGATGCCTTGGGCTCTGGTAGGGTGGCCATCGTAAGCACGGAGTGTAGTAGTGGACGGTTGAAGGGTAGGGGACCCGAGTTTCTTCGAGACAGATGTTGACATAACACAGGTGGATGCCCCTTCGTCGACGATGCATCGATGGACCACCAAATTCTGGATTGAGACCTGAATTTGGAAGGTGATGGTGGATGGAATTATGGGTTCTCCTTTGTCCAAATCAAAAGTGATCAACTTGGAGTCGGAGGGGTCTACGGAATCGACCGTAGCTAGTAGAGAATTCCTTTGCATTGTGAATGTTTTAAGTACCTCAAGAGCAGACATGATCATAGGTTTTTGGGCCAAGTTATCCACGATGATATAGTTCATAGCAGCTCTAGCCGTGGCATTGTTGGCCACCCACCGTATGGGGGGGCGTGGGGGAAAATGGGGTAAGTGAAGAGGTATGTTGGTGGCATTGGATGTGGATGTCATTGATGGGTTAGTGGTTTCGGTAGTGGACCCATATTGGTTCCTCCTAGTTTGCAAGTTGACCTCGTTAGTTGTCATGGCTAGCAGGTGATGAACCCATATCTCTATAGGCGGGGCCGCAGCAGGGGCTGCGGGGGTAGGTGGGGGAATGGGTGCGGTTGCTACCAACCCTTGGAGTGGTAACAGGTTCTAGAGCACCATGGGTGGAAGGCCTAGTGGTGTTGGGTTGGGTTGAGTTGGGACTTCCGCACTGGTACCCCGCTAAGCTTCGTTCTTAAGAATCTGCTTGGCGCGGCCCATGAAGAGGCACTCATACATATAGTGCCCATAGATGTCGCATAGTTTGCATGGCTGATTTGTCCATAACTGAGCATTACGTCTAGGTGGGTTTGGTTGTTGGCTGCCTCCTTAGGATTAGTTATTTCCCCGGTTCCTAGCTCGGTTATTTCTACCTTTCCCTTGTTGGTTGTTGGGGGCTGGTTGGTTGGGACGATTTTGTTGAGCAAAAACCTATCCCAAGGTTGGTGGCAGAGCTAGGATGGGATTTGGAGAGGCTTGTACAGGTGGTACATAGTAGACTAGGTGAGTTGGGGGGCAATAAATCTGGGCATTTGTCCCGAATACTGTTGCGCCAACCAAGTTGGTGCATAAGCATGCTGTTGTGACACGGGTTGTGTGTAGGAGGTTGTGGCTTTGGAATGAGACATCATCCTTGAGTAGTCGGGAGCTTGATTTGGGTAGGAAACACTAGGGGTGTTGCTTGGGTGTGGTGGCAACATAGGCAGTGTTACATGGTGTTGTGAGTGATGGGAGACAAAAGCTATAATGCCATCTGCGGCATGGGAAGCCCCCGGTGCATCACGGTAGGAAGTGCCCGCACGTGGAGCGTCTGGAATGATGGCATATAGGTATCCAGACTGAGCATAAATCAGATGAAACTGCTGGGCTTTCAATATGGCCTCCTCTTCAGATTGGGGATGTTCGGATGCGACGTCCTTTGCTATAGGTGGTAGCAAATTTTTTAGGAACCAATCCAGGAAGATCCTGTCATCAAGTTGAATCCTACACAAACTAGGGCATCGCCACCACTCATGGATGTGGTCAGTTATGTGGGTTGCATTATTCTGGTGGAAATATAGCAAGATCTCCACCGCTTTGTCGTATCTAACGTGGAGTTGGAAATACTATAGGAAAATGAAAGCCAAGGAGTTAAAATTCGGGTACTTGGATTGAGGTAGCTCAATGTACCATTTGGGTGCAGCACCTGTGAGGGTGCGTTGGAATAGCCTAAGTCTGACTGAATCATCTACGATGATGTTTGATAAACACCATAGGTGAAACGTCATTATGTGGTTTTGGGGGCACTCCCCTGCCTTCCCTTCATACTTGGGAATGTCTGAGGGGAGTTTGGTTGGCATGGGAGGCCAAAAGGTTTGATGGTAGATAGGGTCATTTGTTAACCAAGCCAAGTCAGGCAAGTTGAGGTGTTCCATGAAAGGAAGGTTTGACTGAAGGTTGATGTGCGATGGGGCAGCAATGGTGGTGGGGTTTGCAGGGACATGATGCACCTGCATAACTGGGGGTACTTGTGGCACTATTGTGGACGGGCCACTGACCCCAAGTGTGGTAAATAGAACTATGTGAGTAGAAGGGCCACTACCACCATTTGTGACAGGAAGGGTAGTGTAGGTGGAAGGGCCACTGCCCCCAGGCATGCCAAGTGGGACAGTGTGGGAGGAAGGGACACTGCCCCCATGTGTTACAGGTGGGACAACTTGACTGGTCAATATGGGTGGTGGTAGCTGGATTATGACGGTTTGCATGACCATGCTGGGGCCACCAGCAGGGGTGGTGGTGGTGGTGTGGGGTATGGACATGGGTCCACTGCCAATCACTAAGCCAGAAAATGGATCCGGGTTCGCACCAGCCATGGGGCTAGATGGTGCAGTATGCAGGTCTGGCTCAGATTGGTATGATTCTGAGTCTGAACCAGAGGCTGTGTGGCCTTCTGATGGTGTAGAGGGTCATTGAGAATGGTCTTGACGGTGTTGGTTCAAGGACCCAAACTGTGGTGGATTGCCTCTCAGGAATGAAGAAGAATGTGGGGGATCAATTGTGTCTGATTTGTATGTCAAGTGGTGAAATATGGTAATGAATTTTGGACCTCAATTTTAATGGCTTCCTATTGGTTTTCAGGTGGTCACTCAGCCACCAAGACTGCTACGAGATAGCGCTTGGTTTTTTCCTCACAGGAGTGCTAGTCAATCAGTGGGGGTCGTTGCCTATTTCGCTTGGCAATTCCTCTCAGCGACTAGATACTTTGGAGTTCCCGTGGTACTCCTCATAATGAGTTTCTGGGCTGAGCCCCAGTACTTCCCATGGTTAAGGTGGTCAAGGACTTATGTCCTCAAAGACTGCAAATGTTTGACTTAGTGTAAATTATAAATTTTAATGGCTAGCTTAGCGTCATGAACTGAGTTTGGTTGTTTTATGTGGTATGGTTTGTGTGTATGTATTTTTTCTTTCTATTATACTTAGTGGCTGCTTAAATGGTTTATGAATATTCCGCAGAGTTCAGAACATTGTTGATGAAAGCAGTAAATGATAAGCAGAAATTTAAACATGTACCGTATCTAAATCTGAACTATGGTAGCCTGTCTAGGTGACTTCCTTACACCTGTATTTCTCTAAAACCAGGAAAGGGTGTTGGGTTCTCAACACAATGGTACTAAGCCCATCCGTAGATCCTCAGGTCACCCTCTGGATGCAAGGTTGTTCAACAGGGAGGACGTGAATGCCGTGAGGCTCCCTGGGCCTACCACCCCCTCTACCTTCCAAGTCACCCATTTTTAGTGGTTTGGAAAAATGACAGGTAAAGTGCCTATTACTATACGAGCTTCACCCTTTGTCTTATCCCAAAATACCCCGAAGGGTGATGAATGGGTAGAGGAGGAAGGGCTAGGAAAGATTTAATTTTAAGAATTGAAACCTATAGTGTTTTTTTCATTCAAGCTTTAAACAGATTCATTAACCAATTAGCCATTTAATTTGTCAGTGATTTACACATGCTGTAATGAAATAAACAGATACTAAAATGAAATAATCACAGATTTGATGGACAGAGGTGGTTGAGCCGCACTGACAGTCCCAATAACTTTTGAATCCAAACCTGAGAAACATATCGCTCTTTTTGGGAGAAATGTGGTGAGGGGGTCACCAAATTTTCCCCAATTCAGGGGAGGGGGCCGCTTAGAACCTGCAGACAGAAGCGATCTACTTTCTGGGTTGAAGTCATGCCTTTCGGGCCTGAATGAGTGACTTGGTCACACCTTTCAGCTTGATAAGAGGGACCTAGTTCGAAAGATGGAATTTTTTTTTCCTGAGTCAGGTCCAGCCGACAGTAACCTGTACTGTGGCCAAATGGGCTCAGCTTGGCCTTGAGGAGGATCGACTGTAACTAAAAATGCAGGAAAATATAGAGATAAACTAGATTGAGCAGAAAATTAAACTAGGGTAAATAAAACTAAGATGTGGAAATAAAACCCAGGGATCATGTGGGATCGACTTAGTATGGTCACCAAATTTGTAGTAGGGCTTTTTCCCTTGCTACAGGCAAGAACATCTCCCTTCCGTCTATAGGACAGAAGGGTAGGGTTCCTGTGAGAATGGAAAGATAGAAAGAAAATAGATAGAAAATGAAATGAAAAACCCCTGCACAGAAGGTTAGGGCTAGGATCCACAACCCTGCATCAAACTTGTTAGAGGACAAAGAACTAGCTGTAAGCAAAACCTGCAACAACCTGCAATCAAAACATTAAGCAATAAAACTACAAACAAAGATATGTTAGGAAAAACTACAATGTAACTAAAGCAAAAGACAAGTATACCTTCTCTGGTTGGAATGGGCCACCATGCCCTAGCTTAGGAGAGCACCTCTCAATGGATGGGGAGCTATGGCTCAATGGAGGAATGGAGGAGAGGGAGGGTGAATGGCTTGAGAGGAAAATGGTATCAAGGCACTCACATGGGCAGCATAATGATAGGGAGATGAGAAGTGATTTGAGAGTGACCCCCACCCCTCTATTTATACTTTTTCTTGGGATTTTTAGGGTTTTAAGCCCCTGGTTGGGGCTTTAGCCCCTTTTTTGGGATTTTATCTCCTTTCACCTAATCCTTAGCTCCTTTGGGGGTTTTAAGCTCCTTTGAGGGGTTTTGGCCCCTTTTTGGAGGTTTTAGCCCCTATGGGAGCTAGTTTGGCTCTTTTTAGGGGTTTTTAAGCCATTTTTCATATTTTTAAGCCTTTTTTGAGGGTGTGGGGGTTAAATGAGGGTCGTGCATGGATGTCCTTGGGTGGTGTAGGTCATGTAGAGCTTAGTGAGGGACTTTTTGTGTTAATGTCACACACCCAGGTGTGGGGTGGGGCAGGGTTGTGAGTTTCATGGTTGTATAAAGCCAAGTCGAACACTTGTGGAACCAAAGGAAGATACTTATGTAGATGAGTATTTGGTTCACTTGGAAACTTTTTGTTGATTTTATGTTAATATACATGTGCATGTAATTATTCTATTATTTTGGAAAATATTGTGAATACTGACATGGGAATTGACTCATTGCTTGGGGCTTGAGAATAGGTACTGTTAGTTTCCAAAGACATTGGAAATGTTCCAAGAGGAGGAGAAGGATTCTCCAAGAACAAAAAAATATCCTTTGGTGTGTGTTGATTCATGCAAGTGAGGTGTTATCACTCCAGGAAACTCCTCTAGGTTGTAGCTCGAGGATGCCTGGTAACTTACAATGTTTTTGGGGTTTTCTAATATGGATCAAGTCAGGTGAACTATATGAGCTTCCACTCTCAAGATATGCATGCAACTTAATCAGGTACAAGGCTTTTAGTTACCACTGTTCAGAGGTTGACAACAATGATTTTGGGGTTTTCTAATATGGATCAAGTTAGGTGACCTATATGACCTTCCACTCTCAAGACATGCATGAAACACAATCAGGTACAAGGCTTTTAGTTACCACTGTTTAGAGGTTGACAATAAGGTGCAGGGATGGAGAACTCATCAGGCTGGCATATTTACACACAAAACAAATGCATATAAATGGCTAAATCATGATAAGGATGGTACTTATAATTCAAATCACATTAACATGCCAATTGGGTGATAGCTATCAGTCATTAATTAACTTGAATATAACCTGAATAACACATTCAAGCATAAGCACATAAAATATTGAAATGGAAGCTGAACAAATGATAACAAAAGAGCTTATATTAAACCATGAGCAAAATGAGAAGCTGACAATAGTATGGTCTACAAGTCCCCGAAGTCAAACCCTTTCAAAAAAATAAGTCTTAGGCTTTATAGCCTTTACAAAAATACTCAAATCCTGAAAATTTGGATTTGATTTAATAAAAATAAACAAAATAATTGTTTTTTGCAAAATTAGGTTAAAAACCCTAATTAACTACTAGTCTAACTAACTGTAGAATTTGTTCACTGTATGAACCTTCTGATAACTAAAGTAACTGCTGGAAATCACTACCACTGGTCCTTTGCTGGTTAAGGCACTATTTTCTTTTGACGGCTAGGTGTTGCTGACATTTTCTACTGTTATGTCATAGTAAAACTGAAACAGACCTTTCCTGATGCTTTCTTCTGCGTCCTTCATCTTTATACTTTGTCCCTAAGCCATCCCTGTTCGCCCAAAACTGGTCCTGCATGTCAAAAATCAATCTTATGCCTCTGTCTACTTTCAATGGTTAAGAGGCCAAAATATCGGAATGGTTAGCTACCGAAAGCAGCGCTTTCGGTGGCTAACGAACTGCCCCAACATTCTCCTAAGCCACCGAAAGCCCTGTTTTCCAAAAAATTCTTAGGTTTCTTTCAAAAATGTTCTTTTAAGTTAGTCTACTTAGCTTTGTTCTTCAGTAGGATCTATACTAGGAGGGTTAACAGCAGCCTGGCTTGTTTTTGGAGGCTGAAGGCTAACTGTAGCTTTAGCTAAGGTTTCCAACGTGAGGTGGCTGCTAGGGTTTTCCTTGGCCTCCTTCAGCTGCAGTCACTAAAGCCTAATCATCCTATAAAATCTAGTATTGTCTTTTAGGTACCTTGTATTCAGTATTTTTAGGAAAGAATACCTTTCTCTCAGCTCCAGGTAAGATTTATGCAGCAGCTTGTTCCTGCTGGTCAATGTAGCATTATTCTTCTTGATCTCCCTTTCCGAAATCTCCATTTCATAAAATTGCCTCAGCAACTAATTTATCCTTTGAGTCTTGGGCTTGCTAGAGGAATCCTTCTCTACTGGTTTCTGTTTTGGTGTAGGTGATGGGAGTCCTTCAATCTTTGCTGTCAATTGCTCTGTTAGGTCAACTTTTGCCCTAAAAGTTTGGCCAAATTGCTGAATCCTAGGGCTCAAAGATGGATTTTTTCCTTCAATTATGTTACACCTGTGTATAAAATGAAAGAGGTTTTTTTATATTGGTTTTTTTTGAGAAAAAACCTCTCTCAGTTTTCTGGAATTCATTTTAATTTTCCCGGGATATGGATTTAAAAAACATGTGTCAAACAGGAAATTCTGAGATCCAAAAATTAGGTCTTAGAGCTGGATTTGATTCTCCCAATATGCAACACATGTAGGAAAATTGAGATATTTTATTGTTCTCTGACTTGTTAGGAACAAAAACATTCGAGCATTTTGCAAAATGGTTCTCCAGTCGCTCATAATCACTGTTTTAAAATGATTCCTTTTCACAGTAAAATGCCCCTTTTGATGGCTTAGAGCGTCCTGAAATTTTGGTCTTAGTTGCCGAAAGTTTGCTTTCGGTGGCTTAGAGACCATTTTGAAACCATGCTTAGCCACAAAAACCTGTGTTTTGAGTTTTTTTTAGCAGGCTTTTTCCCCAACACATTTCACTTGCTTTCGGTAGTTAATGCCCTCCTTCAATCACCCGCTAAGCTGCTGAAACCAAGGATTTTCGGTGGCTAATGAGCTGTTGGAAAGCTTGCCTAAGCCACCAAAAGTCCTTTTCCCAAAATTTCATAAAAAAACGCTATTAGCAGACTTTTGGTGGTTAACCTTCATCCTGCGTTTAAACTGTTAGTTGCCGAAACAAAGCCTTTCGGTGGCTAATGAGCTGTTAAGAACCCCGCCTAAGCCACTGAAAGCTAAAACTTCTAATTTTTTCAACCATAGCAAAACCAAAAACCTCCAATTTTTTATTCATCTTTAAATCTTTCATAACATGACTCAAATTATTCATACTATCAAAATAAATTTATTTTGGGGAGATAACACGAGGACTTGGAAGAGTCCCAGATCGTTCCATTCGAAAGATAAAGGTGCAGAGGAAGCACTGCAGTTTGGAAGAGGCTACGTGGGAGCTGAAGGATGCCATGTGATTGGCACATCTATTTTTGGTTCAATTTCGCAAAGCATTGAGGGAGGTGCCAGTGTAGTAATTGTTAAATTTTTGTAAACCACCGAGGATAGTGTTGTTGAAATGGGAGGGGAATGTAACACCTCGGTTTCGACCTCGTGGTATTAAATTGCATATGATGTAAATATTGTATTTAATCATGATGTGGAGCTAAAGGCAAATTCCCACCATGGATTTAGCATTTTATGTATCGGCGATTAAAATCGATGTCAATGGTTTATGTGATAGCGTGGTGATAGCCAGGCACAATATGTTTGAGACATCATATAAAATGCAAATTAATAAAAATAACACAACTAGATATGCACCACAACGTTAAAGAGATGGGGGCATGATTTCACAAGGAATAGGGAGGTGGAAATAATCAAAACCTTGGGCCATGGGGAAAAGGCAAATGTCTAAGGGGGGAAAACCCATAAAATGGTCAACTACCCTTTTTGTCTTTTATGCCTAGTCATCTAAGTTGGTAAAGGAAGTTATTGCCTTGGGATGGGAAGGGTATGGAGGTCAAAATTTGAATTTGTGAAGCCATCAGTCTTTGGGAAACATGTTTTAACTGGTGGGGCAAGTAAATGCTTGAGAAGGCATGACCAAGCCATTATGCACCCATGTCTTTCATTTTTCCTTACCCATTCTCGCTCATGTGGGCTCTCTCATGCAGCAGGAAGGGGGTTGATGTTAGTCGAAAATACACACCTCATGTGGACAAGAGTTGGTTCCCTAGTTTGAATGGTTCAGATCTAGAACAAAATACAAACACGGAATGCTAGACTCTCCCTAGATCTGGTTAATCACTTGAATGGAATGCCATGATGCTTCTCTCAAAGGTTGTCCTCGTTATCCTCACGAAAGAACCTGTAAAATATGGAAAACAACAAGAGAAAAATGATAGCATACAATATAATCAACTAGATCTATGCTTGTGACCAAGGAATCAAGCAATACATACATATGAAACAGTAAATATGGGAAAGAAAAGACATTATTTATTGATAATGATTGGAGAGAATACAACCTTTATGCCTTGGTGTTGAGAGTTCCTTTCAATGGCTCATTGCCTCTAACTTCACCTTGCCTCCAAAGACTCAAGAACGATTTTGACAGAGTTTGGGTATCCAACACAACTCTTCCTCCTTTTCCCCATGGGGGGTGAGCCAGTATTTAAAGGCATGGGAGGATTGGTATGGTTGAGGATCTCATGGGTGAGGTGGAGATAGGATCCTAAAAGGGAGGATCTTGAGCTCCAACTGGAACTAAACCATAGGATTGAGGCTCCATGAAGGTCAGCTTCGAGAATCCTCTCGAAGCTTCTCTTTTTTGCCTTGAAAACTCGAGCACCGCTCCTCCAATGAAGAAAATAGGTAGTGCTAAGGGGGCACCACTTCTTGCAGTAGGGCTAGAAGCATTGGAACCTCTCTTTGCTTATTTATCAAGAGCAATGATGCCCTAGCACCACTTTTTGTCAATGGAAGAGGAGCGTTACTAGCTCAAAACAAGGAAAAATTGTAAAGTGTTAATTTATTCCTTCATTTCTCTGTGAAAAATTTGAGGGATTGGAGCAGTCAAGGGAATACCTATATCATAACATGAGGGTGATGAGATTTCGGTATAACAAAATGCCCCCCAAAGTATAATGGCTAGAGGAAAACGATAGGCAATATACTTTGAAAGAACAAGGTGTAGTATCGAGGCAAAGGTCTAAAGGCCGAAACTTCTCAAACATCACAAACTTTTTGCAACACATTTTGATACATGTCCCAAATGACTCACAACATGGCTTCCAACCAATACAATGCAGATCTATGTGAGATACAAAAAATTCATGGCTACTAAAATACAGCGTAGATCCATGCGAAGAAGACTCAAATTTGGACATAGCTACCAAACATACAATGTAGATCTATGTCATATTAATGCAAATATGAGCATAGCCACGAACATATAAACATGGATCTATGCTAGGACTCATACAAATACTCCATCGCAACCTGGGGAAAGTAAGGAGTGCTTAACAAGTACCCAGGGTCTTTGTCTCGTCTTGCACAAAGTATGACTCTATCCATGTGATTACAATAATTTGAAGTCGAACATGGTAGAAACCACTTGATCACTGGTTAATGATGTGAACCGTTAACAAGTGTGAGGGAGATCACCATTGATGTCAATGATTCCCAAGGTACCCTAGTACAATCTACTAAGTGTGAATAGATGTTTTGATGTCGAACACTTAGTCGAATCTCTTTATCAAAGGTCAATGATGTGAACCTTTGTCGAGAGCGAGAAAATATTTCATTCAGGCATACAGATCTCAACGTGCTAAACTTTTTTCTAAGACTAATTCCTGGATTATAGTTGATGTTGACAGGAATAGTCTCGTTGAAGGAGGGCCATGATGAATCCCACATCGACGATACAAAACTTGAAACAAAGTTCTGGAATTTTGAGTATGATGTAACCATAGGACTGACTCAAAAGTAACTGACACAAATTTTTTTTTAACTGTAGGTGTAAAATCTCAACACAGATTCCCTTTTGAACATAAGGCGGCACGGCCAAAGATTTGGCAGCATTGACTTGATGAGGCAAAGCACAATGCGACAATGGACATGACTCAAAGGAGTGGCATGACTCGTGAAAGTGGATCGACTAGAGACAAGTTGAATACCGAATTGACTGAATCAAATGTAGACAAGTGCCATGTTCAAAGGTGACTAACAACTGCAATTATTGCAAAATGTTTTCCCTTTCCCTTAATTTCCCCATCATGATTGATGAGTGCCTCTTTCTGTTTTTACGAGTTCAAAGAGGGTAACAAACACTCGATATAGCTCATCCTTTGGACAAGTCCAAACTCATATATTTTACGAACCTGAGAAAGGATGGGTTTGTTCCCAAAAAAGGGTCTTTCAATGTTTAATTTAATGAGTCCAATGAAAGAAAACTCGGTGTAGTTCATGTTTAAAGAGTCTGAACAAACCAAAGAAGACTCTGAAGGGTCCTTTTTCGTATGATTTAGTCCCTAGGGCCCGAAAAAGTATAAAATAATACCTTAGATAACTCTTCCAGTCATTATTGGATGGAGTATTCCTTTCTCATAAATAGTCTATCTGAACCAAAAAATAGATAACCTACCGTCAGAGAGATGACTCTTCAAATACTTTTACAAGTATGAAGTAGACAAGTACTCGACAATCTTTTCATATTTAGGGAGTATGAAAAGAGTTTGAAGGAGACTCCATTAACCTTTTTCATGTTTGAATCCAGAGCACTAAAAAGTAATAAACTAAGCTCAAACCACTTTTCATGTTTTAACCAAAGCACAGAAAATGAAAAGTAAGATCAACATCATCTTACTGTTTTTAACGAGCTCGAAGATCAGTTGAAAGAATGCTCAGGGATTGGTTTCATATTTACGCAAGCTCGAAACCAATGGGTAAACTATGCTTGAAAAATCCCATTAACATGATATACATAGGTTGGAATCTTTCCCCCAGCATGATTGATAGAAAACCTTACCCCTAGCATGGTTTCTAGCGGCTCAACATGCCCCCCAAGCTTCGTTTTGTCTGAAGATTATTCTTCCATACCCAACCTAAAAACCTGTTTACTAATGTGAAAATGTTCACCAAGGGGGTAGGAAGAATGAGAATCAGGAAGGTGAAAAGAAGGTTCAATTTCTAACACTAAAGGGAAGACTCGACTCAAGGGAAGGGGATCTGTTTCATTTTTACACAAGCTTGAAACAGAAGGTAACTATGCTTGGAGAAAACTGACAGGATGGTCAGATGTTGTTTCATTTTTTGACGAGATTGACACAAGATAAGAACTATGCTCTCAAACATGGTTTTGTTTTTATGCAAGCTTAAAACCAAAAGGGTAAAATTTGATTGAAACAACCTATTTCATTTCAGAAATACACACCTCATGTGGACAAGAGTTGGTTCCCTAGCCTGAATGGTTCATATCTAGAACAAAATACAAACACAAAATTCTAGACTATCCCTAGATCTAGTTAATCACTTGAATGGAATGCCATGATGCTTCTCTCAAAGGTTGTCCTTGATATCCTTGCAGAAGAACCTGTAAAATATGGAAAACAACAAGAGAAAAATGATAGCATACAACATAATCAACTAGATCTATTCTTGTGACCAAGGAATGAAGCAATACATACATGTGAAACAGTAAATATGGGAAAGAAAAGACATTCTCTATTGATAATGATTGGAGAGACTACAACCTTTATGCCTTGATGTTGACAGTTCCTTCCAATGGCTCCTTGCCTCTAACTTACCTTGCCTCCAATGACTCAAGAAATATTTTGACAGAGTTTGGGTATGCAACATAATTCCTCCTCCTTTTTCCCATGGGGAATGAGCCAGTATTTAAAGGCATGGGAGGATTGGTATGGTTGAGGATCTCATGGGTGAGGTGGAGATAGGATCCTAAAAGGGAGGATCTCTAGCTCCAGCTGGTCCTAATCCATAGGGATGAGGCTCCATGGAGGTCAGCTTTGAGAATCCTCTCGAAGCTTCTCTTTCTTTCCTTGAAAACTTGAGCACCGCTGCTCCAATGAAGAAAACAGGCGGTGCTAAGGGGGCACCACTTCTTGAAGTAGGGATAGAAGTGGTGGCACCTCTCTTTGCTCATGTATCAGGAGTGATGCTGCCCTAGCACCACTTTTTGTCAATGGAAGAGGAGCGTTACTAGCTCAAAACAAGGAAAAATTGTAAAATATTAATTTCTTCCTTCATTTCCCTAGGGAAAACTTTGAGGGATTGGAGTAGTCAAGGGAATACCTATATCATAACATGAGGGTGATGAGATTTTGGTATAACAGAATTCCCCCCAAAGTATAATGGCTAGAGGGAAATGATAGGCAATATACTTTGAAAGAACAAGGTGTAGTATCGAGGCAAAGGTCTAAAGGCCGAAACTTCTCAAACATCACAAAATTTCTGTAGCACATTTTGATACATGTCCCAAATGACTCACAACATGGCTGCCGACTAATACAACGCAGATCCATGTGAGATACAAAAAGGTCATGGCTACTAAAATACAACATAGATCCATGTGAAGAAGACTCAAATTTGGACATAGCTACCAGACATACAATGTATATCTATGTCATACTGATGCAAATCTGAGCACAGCCACGAACATACAAATGTGGATCCATGCTAGGACTCATACAAATACTCCATCGCAACCTAGGGAAATAAATGTGCTTAACAAGTACCCAAGGTCTTCGTCTCGTCTTCCACAAAGTACGATTCTATCCATGTGATTACAATGATTTGAAGTCGAACATGGTAGAAACCACTTGATTACCAGTCAATGATGTGAACCATTAACAAGTGCGAGGGAGATCACCATTGATGTCAATGATTCCCAAGGTACCCTGGTACAATCTACTAAGTGTGAATAGATATTTTGATGTCGAACACTTAGTCGAATTTCTTGATCAAAGGTCAATGATGTGAACCTTTGTTGAGAGTGAGAGAATCTGTCATTGAGGCATACAGATCTCAAGGTACTAAACTTGTTTCTAAGACTAATTCCTGGATGATGAGTTGATGTCTATAGGAATAGTCTCATCAAAGGAGGTCCATGATGAATCCCACATCGACGACATGAAACTCGGAACAAAGTTCTGGAATGTTGAGTATGATGTAACCATAGGATTGACTCAAAAGCAACTGACACAAAAAGTTGTTTAACTGCAGTTGTAAAATCTCAACACAGTTTCCCTTTTTAACATAAGGCAGCACGACTGAAGAATTTTCGGCATTGACTTGACAAGGCAGAACACAATGCGATAATGGAAATGACTCAAAGGAGTGGCATGACTCATGAAAGTGGATTGAATCAGAGACAAGATGAATACCCAGATGATTGAATGAAATGCAGACAAGTGCCATGTTCAAAGGTGACTCACAACTACCATTATTGCAAAATCTTTTCCCTTTCCCTTAATTTCCCCATCATGATTGATGAGTGACTCTTTTCATTTTTACGAGTTCAAAGAGGGTAACAAACACTCGATATAGCTCATCCTTTAGAAAAGTCCAAACTCATATGTTTTACAAACCTAAGAAAGGATGGGTTCATTCCCAAAAAAGGGTCTTTCAATGTTTAATTTAATGAGTCCAATGAAAGAAAACTCGGTGTAGTTCATGTTTAGAGAGTCTGAACAAACTAAATAACACTTCGAAGGGTCCTTTTTCTTATGATTTAATCCCTAGGGCCCGAAAAACTATAAAACAATACCTTAGAGAACTCTTCTAGTCATGATTGGCTGGAATGTTCCTTTCTCATAAATAGTCTGTCTGAATCAAAAAAGAGATAACCTACCATCGGAGACACAATTATTTAAATACTTTTACAAGTATGAAGCAGACAAGTACTCGACAATATTTTCATATTTAAGGAGTCTGAATAGAGTTTAAAGAAGACTCCATTAACCTTCTTCATGTTTGAGTCCACAGCACGAAAAAGTAATAAACTAAGCTCAAACCACTTTTCATGTTTTAACCAGAGCACGAAAAATGAAAAGTAAGCTCAACACCATCTTACTATTTTTAACGAGCTCGAAGATCAGTTGAAAGAATGCTCGGGGATTGGTTTCATTTTTACGCAAGATCAAAACCAATGGGTAAATTATGCTTGAAAAATCCCATTAACATGATATACAGAGGTTGGAAGCTTTCCCCCAGCATGATTGATAGCAAATCTTACCCCTAGCATGGTTGCTAGCGGCTCGACATGCCCCCCAAGCTTTGTTTGATATGAGGATTATTCTTCCATACCCAACCTAAAAACCTGGTTACTAATGTGAAAATGTTCACCAGGGGGGTAGGAATAATGAGAATTAGGCAGGTGAAAAGAAGGTTCAAGTTCTAACACTAAAGGGAAGACTCGACTCAAGGGAAGGGGATCTGTTTCATTTTTACACAAGCTTGAAATAGAAGGTACTTATGCTTGGAGAAAATTGACATGATGGTCAGATGTTGTTTCATTTTTTAATGAGCTTGACATAGGAGAAGAACTATGCTCTCAGACATGGTTTCATTTTTATGCAAGCTTGAAACCAAAAGGGTAAAGTTTGCTTGAAACAACCTATTTTATTTTTTAACGAGCTTGAAACAGAATATAAGCTATGCTCTAAGACATCCATTTCATTTTTTAACGATCTTGACATAGAATGGGAACTATGTGGAGTACGCCTGTTTCATTTTTTAATGAGCTTGACACAGAATGGGAACTATGCTCATAGGCATCTATTTCATTTTTTAACGAGCTTGAAATAGAATGGGAACTATGCTCACAAAGTTGTTTCATTTTTTAACGAGCTTGAAATAGAATGGGAACTATGCTCACAAAGTTGTTTCATTTTTTAACGAGCTTGACACAGAAAAAGAACTATGCTCACAAACCTGCTCCTACCCAACATGATATCCAAAGGTTGGTAGGCTGCCCCCATTACATAAAAGCTAGTAGATTAACTCCAGTATGATGTCCATAGACTAGAGCCATGCCCCCCATTTTACCTATGATGGGAAGAAGCTAACTAGAAGGGGAAGGAAACACAAGAACATGCGGCACATTCAGGGCAGTCTGATGACTAGGAGTAATGAGATGGTCATGTGTAACAAAGGAAAGCTGATCAATGGTCACAATCTTCCCATCATGGGGAAAATGCATAACTCTAAAGAGTGTGTACACTACAGCCTTCATGGCATAAAAATAATCATGTCCAAGGAGTAGACTAAAATCTAAAGGACCTTGGACCACCATAACATTGATACAGACAGTTTTCCCTCCTAATGTAATAGGCAAATTGTGAAAACCCCAATTTTTCCGAAAAATTTAAAATTTTTAAATACATAATATTTTCATAAATGCAGCCAATAATTGTTTAATTAGTTATATGTTACTGAATTCATTATCTGATTTACTTATTTGATTATGTTTAACTTTACAGAACAGTTTCTTTCAGTTTACTGACTTGTTTTCTCTTTGCGACCACAAGGTGGGACTGTCATGAAAATCCTGGGCTTACTTAGCTTTCGAGCTAACGCAGAAATTTTCCTGTGCTTATAGACTTACAGGTAAGAATTCCGGGTGCTGCTTGTCGTTTATTCTAAAGCATTTTGATATAAGTCTGTTGCACAAATAAAAACTCAGTAGAGAATAAAAAGGCTAGTAAAATTTCCAAATCTTATTGAGGTAAATCATTAAATTGTCTTCCTGTTTAAAAAGCTAAGGAATGAGATTTAGTTTTGTTAGTAATGGCTACAGCTGCCCTTTTTCTAGCAGGTGTAAATTTACAGTTCTTAATGTTTACTGAATTATTAAATGTCTATCATAGTCGTCAAGTGTAAAAAGCCTTAAATATTTCTTCACAAGCATCATAAGAATGGCAGTGTTATACAATCGTTGGTCTAATTTACATTTTACAAATTTACTAAATTTACGTCATGGTTGACTTGGCTACTACACAATGTCAATTTGATAAAGAGTTTGTATACCACCACTTCCCTTTCCATTACTTCGAAGTTAAAAGGGATTACCACTTTAATATGAGCTACCTTTAAAAGGTTTACCTTGGTGGTTAATAAGTTGAAATGCTCTGCACATAAATTTCTTGGGATCTATTATCTATTTTAAAGCCAAAATATCGTTAATAGATAGATGTCAAGCTTCTTTAACATTCTTAGACTTACTAAACTCAATTATAAACTTTATTAGTTTAATAATTATACCATCAAGCAAATGAGATTAACTTTGATAAAAAGATATTTATCATAGGATGATTCTATAACTTCCTTTATATCATCCTATAGTATACATTCAGTAAGGAATATAGTTATTGATTGAGCTAATACTTTACATTGTATATAGAAGGTGCAAAGTGTGAAAACAAGAGGTTTAAGGAATAAACCCTGTTCATGATCAGTTTATAGCTTAACTTGTTTTTAAGTTCTATAAGCTTTATAAACAGAAATATCTCTTTTACTTACATTTATGAACTATGGTAAGTACCTTTCCATAGTATAGAGAGGAATGTTTATGAAAGAGATCGCGCCATGATAAAACTAATGTCTACCTTGCTCTATGCTTTACAACTAAGAATTTATGCCCCCTTTACCATATATATAAGTTCTAAGTCACGTAATGGTAAAGATCCACATTATAATTGTATCCCACTCATCATTCTAAGGTTTACTTGATTGGAAATTTACAATGTGCAGGCTGGTTGACATTTGGTGCACGAACCTTGTAGAACCTTCCCATGCATGATTTGGATTATGAATTATTGGGATATTTGCTCTCCGTAAACTCTAATGTTTCTACCCACTGCATGCCAATTATTAAACTGTCAACGTGGCCTCGTTGTAGCCAAGTGTTGGAGGTTTTAAGGGTAGTCTTGAACCCTAGTTTGACATTCCTTCGTCGCCTTCGGGCCTCCGGTCGCTCTGCAAAAACTTTCCTGTCCGCTCCGTTGCTTGCACTGTCTGCTAGCCGTCTTTCTGCTAGTTATACTCCTCATGGGCTCGTCCCAAAGCATTGTTATGAAGTGTTGTTCCAAAAGTTTGTTTACTTGAGCGAAGGTCAGTGATTTTTCTTCAGGGTTTCACTAGTTTTATATGCTCAGTCCCGAACTCTTAAACTGTAGAGAGTCTCTGCTTCTTTGGCTTGGCATAAGAGTCATGGCCCTTCGATTCCAAGCTGCTGGGCATAGGGTTTCATCGCTATGCAAAGTCTTTAACAGAGTATGAAGTGACGACCCGAGCCTAAATAGCTTCTGCATTTGTTGTTATCATTCTCAGTCGTGGTTGGTTGCTTATAGTGATAGCAGACTCTTCCTCCTTTGTTGTAGATGAAGGGTTTCCTTTTCCTCATGCTGGTGGTTGTTTTGCTGTTCTTCGATGGTCATATTTTAGTTAATTTTTGAGGTAAGATACATAGTTTAACCCTTCGTCATCTTTCATAACAATTTTACTTAAACAGTGGTTTATATTGTTACAAGTTTTTAATATTATTGCTCTTCCTTCTTAACAGGGTCGACCTGTCCTCCTCGGCGTGGAAGGTGCGAGACCGTGACGACTGGCTGCTTACGGTAAGCCTGGTTTAACCATGGAATCTTCCTCCTTGTTGGTCCCTTGGGGATAGTCGTGGGTTGGTCTTCATGACCTGAAACCCTTGCGATTTCCTTGGTTCAAATAAATGGACCCGTTCGCTGTTTGTTTAAGAGGTTATCCCTTCATTTTAGTATGGGATCTTCGGCTGAAGCCGAGACTGTGATTTTTGGTTTCTTTTGAATACTGTGTAATACATATNGTAAAGTTGTCTACACAGTCTTCTTGAAAATATCTTTTGTTTACAGTACAGTACTGAAATTAATTTGTTTTATTTATGTTATAAATATATTATTTAAGCTCGGCAATATAGAAAATATTTACAACTTCTTTATAATTATCTTGGAATTATAAAATACCTCTGTAACTTATGAGGTTATTAGTTATGTTGTATAATATTTGGTTAAGCTCGATAAGTTGAGCATACTGTCACTCTGTTAGTTATATCCCACGCGTTAATGTACTTGATTTTTACCCATCATATTTTTATAAAGTATTACTAGGGTTTCCTGTATATTACTTTTATATTATTTCACTTTATTTAAAATAGTTGTAACGTTGTTATATAATTGTTACCCTTTGGTATATAATAACTTATGTTTTTACTGGAATACTTCTGTATCTATTCGATACAGCTTTTGATTACAGAACTTATGTTTTGTTTACTGTTTACTATAATGAAATAAATATTACTTATCTATATCTTAATACTGTTCTTTTAATTATATATTTATTACCCTTTTTTATTTATTTATCTTTAATCATAAAATAAAATAATATTTTATTATTGTTTTCTTTACTTACTGCACTAAAAATTTATAGAAGGTACTCTCTGTGTTCTAGAATATCTTGTTTATATTATAATGTTAATATTTATGAAATAAAAGAAAAAGACCTAACTATGTACTGTGTTTATCGAAAACTTAGAAAGTATAGGTTGGCGGTTGTAGATTTTTTTGTTTATGCTTAGCTAGAAAGAACAAAAATGAATGAAAGACATACATTACTATCCATAAATAGATTCTGATGCCAACTAGACTGTCTGTAGAAGTAAATCAAGATTCTAGCTATTCTTTCTTTCAATTTGATTATTATACAAGCAGTAGTTAAAAACTGGAATGATATAGACTGTAAAGTTGTAAAGCATCTTTATCTAGCTTAACTCTACTCTAATTTAACTATTGTACTCTTTTCTTGAATTCAAATAAGCCATAGAATCACTGAACGTAAATACTGTAACAAAACTGTTTAATCTACCCACAAATACTACTATCAGTAAATAATATAGTTCTTTCTCTGTTTCTAATAAACTGACAGTTTCAGTCCAGGTTTAACACTACTCCTGATACAAAAGATATTTCTTCCGATTAATAAAAGAAAATAATCTATAATTCCATTAACATACTATTCTGTATTTTCATCATACTATATTTATTTATAATTTCACCCCTGTGCTAGAGTACGGTCTGGATCACTCCAGATGAGGAAAAACACAGGTGGGGTTTTATTTCTCATCAAAAGATTATGTTACTAAACAAACTAAGAACAACTTCATTACTAAACCATCTAAATCTTTACATCATAAGCTACAAACATAACATTCAATAATACATAGATATTAAAACAAATATTATTAGATGGCAGAACATGTTCTTGAGCTTGGACGACAACAGCAATGGGATGCCATTCCTCCCTACCAACTCCTGGAGAGCGCTCAAACAGTGACTCCTTAGGACCCCCGAGCTTGCTCTGGTCTCCCTGGTTGGAACTAGGTGTAGCAATAATCAAGAACCAGTCTTCAGACTCAATACTAATCCTGAACTTATCAATAAATTCCCTCAGCTAACAAGCTGTATCAGACCAAGTTACTGCAGATTATCTCTCAAACACCTTCCTTACAGTTTTCCCTTTTTCCCAATGAATTTCCTGAAGTGCATTCCTCCTGAATGATCCTTCTCCTGGAAATATCTGAGCAGCCTCAGCTCTATTCATTGGGTACTTTTAAAAGATTGCCTAGGTATTTTTGGGTTAGTTGTCATTTATTAAGCCACCTGCTCTGATCCCACTTTCTTGGGGGATCATGACCCCAAATGTAAGGAAGTTGCCACCTACAACATAGGAAGTGTTTGAGGATGCTGCCACTTGTCTTTTGCCCTCCACCTAGTTCCTCCACCAGTTTGACCAGTAACACTCTTATTAACAGCTCTCCCAAGCTGTTGTATCCGCTTTTTATTTATTAATAATAAAATATTCAGAATTACATTCCACTTCTTTTGACCCTGCTGAGTCATCAGTCCCTACTTAGCATTAAATTTAACATAATGTCTTAGGAATATAATTAAAACAATTAACATTATTTTACAAAATTGGGGTATGTTACACAAATGAGGAAGGATCCCTAAAGGTGCAGTAGGTCTTAGATTAAAATATAGTATTTGATCGGTGGCTAGCACAAGCCGAGGAGAACCTAAATATTTCCAAGCAGTTGAGGATAGAATGCTAACAGAAGCCCCTTCATCCATAATAGTGTGAAGTATCTGCTTAGCAGTAACATTCACAACTATCTGTAAAGGAACACTCGAATGAAGATGAGACTCTGTTAGGTTACTCTAGTCAAATGAAATAACCTCATCACTTGGAGAGGGTTTTGTCGAAACAGACAGAATTTCCTCTTGTCGAGAACAATCAGAACGAAGTATAAAAACTTTAGCAGGTTTAAGTTCATTCTCTACTGGAAGAGAAGAACAAGATGAAGATTTGGTCAAAGCGACTACTTCAGTCTTAACACTCTCTGATGAAAGAGTGGGATCGGGTGGAGAAGACGTCGACTCGACCACTTTAACTTCACTCTTCAAAAGAAGAGTGGGATCAACCACAGATGAATATGAATTGACCACTTCAACTTCACTCTTCAAAGGAAGAGCGGGATCGACTAAGGTTAGAACCGAATCGACCACTTGGTCAACCAGCGGGGGTTCAAGAGATAACTTACGATAACTGGTTGGAAGCTGTTGCTGAGGAACAGTAATATCTTCCAACCACTTAAAAGCTTCATCCATGAAAGGAAAAAGGTAAGTGAAGTGCATGCCCTTACATAGCAAGCAAGGATTTCTGACTTTACCCTTTCAAATCTTAACCACAGAGTGGTTGAGGGGGGATCATCAATATAATGACCAGAGGCTGATGACATATCTTGCTGGGAAACCTTAGACCACTCTTCTAAAACTAGGGCTAGACCATGACAATCTTTCAGAAGGTGATCACTCTTACAAATCCTACAAGGGAATTTGGGCTTACGTGGTCTTTGGGTGTGCAGATCAACACTCTCCGCATTGGGAGGAGTAATTGGTTGAGACTTGTTTTTTTTTATTCTTCGTAATCTTCCTTTTCTTCTTCTTCTTATCCACCTGACTACTAGTACTACAACTTTCAACAGGAAAAGAGGGAGAAACAGGAGAAGACACATCTGGTGAAGAAGGAGAGGGATCAACATGAGTTTGACTCTCTTGCGATGAAGGATTAGGATCAGAAGCAACTAGTATACATGGGATAACTAGACTGGAGAATAACCAAATAGGTAATCCAATAGTCAATCCAGGAAGGCTTAACGTAGCCATGAGAGGAGGACCAACATCCCCATATGGAGGGAAAACAAAAGATGTGCTTGGTAAAGGATTCTCTTGGTTGGTAATCCTGGAAGGCGAAGCCATAACTATGTAACAAAACTATCTCTCTTCTAAAAAATCCTAATTGTATAGATAACAAGCACTATTCAAACTAAAGAAGCAAGCAAAATATGTGAGAGGATTGGATCAAAGGTCTAGAACCTCATGGGATTATCAAGGATTTCACAACCACTGTGATGCCAAGACGACCAAAGGGCTGTACTCGGATGGTCATAGGATTCCTAAAAGTGTCTCTCGATATACACAAGGTACATGGGATCTCAAATCAGTAGTAGTGTTGTCTAATGCACAACCATCCACAAGGGGCCTTCTGATATACAATCGAGTACGTGAAGTACCTTTCTATATACCTCAAGGGTACGTGAAAGGTCATTTGATATACCGATGGTACATGGAAGAACCGCACGAGTCCTGGGTTGTAGTGCAGACAAATTAACGAAAGCTCCTATGTTTTACGACGCCTGAACACGTCGCTAACCTATCACATAAATTGCTAAAAAATTTAAACCTAAGCTAGCGCTTAATTTTATCTTGAACGGTTAGGTGGATGCACGAGGTGAGGACATAAAAGTAAAATCATGTAGTATGATAGTGCAAAATTTTCACTTTCACTTTCAAAGTATGCCCTACTTAAGGAAGGGAGAGAGAGGTTCAATTCATTTGAAACATAGAATAAATCCCATACAAAAATAAAAGACACTTGCTTATATGGTCCTTTCCTAACTGAAACAAACAAAATCTTCTCTTTTTGAACTAAAAAAGAAGTGAGATCTTGCATGAAAATCAAGAAAAGATTGTTACAACTTTATACAAAAGTGTTTAGATTTTTCAACTAAAGCGAGAATGAACTAATCATAAAATCCTACAATAACTTCCGTATGGATTTTCACAATTTATGAAAAAAGGAAAAAACATACAAAAATCATGTATAACATATGAAGAAAAACTGGAATGAATATTTTCTTGTTCTATCAAAGAAGATAGAAATCAGAGATCTAACAAAACCAAGTTCTATTCAAAGCCAACTATGAAGCTTTAAAGACCAACATCAATCACAATTCTTGAAAATACATATGAATTCATACACGCTCAAGGGGGGTCTAGGGGCGGGGGGTCCCCCCCTGGCTTGAGGGTCTTTGGGGGTTCGGGGGCGTGATCCCCTGAGAAAAATGTTTGCCTCATTTTTTTCTGATTTTTTATTGAGTTTTATGTTTAAAAATGAATTGCAGAGTTCAAACAAAACTGTAACAATCTGAAGCATGCATCTCAAATACCAAAAGAAGCATTTAAGAATCAAATACCAAACAGGGCTAAGATGAATACCTAGCACTGCTTTTGCAGGTGTTGAATAGGGCATTACCAGCCTAAGCACCGCTTACGGCAGGTTCACACCAGGGCGTTACCAGGTCCAGCACCACTTCTTGGACACAGAGAAAGGGCGGAAACATCACTTCTTTAACATAGAGGAAGAGCGATAACAGCTCCAGAAGCGCACTTATAACACAGCTCAATAGTAGTGCCCAAGATGGCGATTCGAAAAATAAAAATAAAAAAGCAACAGAAAAGGAAGCTATAGACTGAAAAATGAACCCAAACAATCACCAAAAAACCCAGTGAACCAAAAATATGAAGATCCAACGGCTGATAGAGGAAAATCAATCAAATTCAAAGCATATCTACAGATCTATGAATTGCAAAAGTAGATCTAGAAATTGAAAATGAAGGTGGAGGTTTCAACTTACCAAAGATTCATAATTCAAAGTAGATCCCCAGCGGAGTCACCAATTTTGTTAGCTAGAAATACACACCTCCTGCAGACAAGAGTTGGTTCCCTAGTATGAATGGTTCAAATCTAGAACAAAATACAAACATGGAATGCTAGAAGATCCCTAGATTTGGTTAATCACTTAAATGGAATTTCATGATGCTTCTCTCAAAGGTTGTCCTCGCTATCCTCGCAAAAGAACCTATAAAATATGGAAAACAATAAGAGAAAAATGATAGAATACAATATAATCAACTAGATCTATGCTTGTGACCAAGGAATCAAGCAATACATACATATGAAACAGTAAATATGGGAAAGAAAATACTTTCTTTATTGAAAATGATTGGAGAGACTACAACCTTTATGCCTTGGTGTTGAGATTTCCTTCCAATGGCTCCTTGCCTCTAACTTCACCTTGCCTCTAAAGACTCAAGAATGATTTTGATAGAGTTTGGGTATGCAACACAATTCTTCCTCCTTTTTCCCATGGGGGGTGAGCTAGTATTTAAAGGCATGGGAGGATTTGTATGGTTGAGGATCTCATAAGTGAGGTGGAGATTGGATACTAAAAGGAGAGGATCTCGAACTCCAGCTGGTCCTAAACCTTAGGGATGAGGCTCCACGGAGGTCAGCTTCGAGAATCCTCTCGAAGCTTCTCTTTTTTTCCTTGAAAACTCGAGCACCGCTCCTCCAATGAAGAAAACAGGTGGTGTTAAGGGGGCATTGCTTCTTGTAATAGGGATAGAAGCGGTGGCACCTCTCTTTGCTCTTGTATCAAGAGCGGTGCTGCCCTAGCACCACTTTTTGTCAATGGAAGAGGAGCGTTACCAACTCAAAACATGGAAAAATTGTAAAGGGTTAATTTCTTCCTTCATTTCTCTAGTGAAAACTTTGAGGGATTGGAGCAGTCAAGGGAATACCTATATCATAACATGAGGGTGACGAGATTTCGGTATAACAGTTGAGCTCTCCCCTTCATGATTTTATATTTTTCCCATGCTTCTCCATAGTTGGGGAAGTCATTTTTGGAATGTTGAGTGCATATGCACGAGAGATTCATGTTTTAATGTTTGTTGGGGGTCAATTTTGTCTCCCTCATGATTTGGGCCATTTTCTTCTTTTTCCCATGCTCAGAATTTTGTGTTTGTGTTGTTGGGCGAATGGGAAGGAATGGGCCATGATTTCGGGGTTTGAGGTGGTTGTTTTGACTTTGTGAGCAAGCTGGGAGATTCCCTCACGTTTTTCGACATTTTCCTCACTTTCTCCAAGATGGGAAATTTGTTTTATTGTTGCTGTGTGAATGGCCTAAGGAGATTCACGATTTGTGGGTTTGGGGAGGTTGTTTTTTCTCTCATGGTGCCATAGACATTTTCCTGAATTCAGATCTACAATCTAAGGGTTTGTAGAGGTTTTTTTGCCTCAATAGAGCCATTGAACATTTTGTTGCCATCGTATTGTTCACTCTAGGTGTTTTTCCCCCAATTTTCCATTTTTGTTTTTTGGATTCCCAGAACGTTTGGCCTTACCCAACAATGGTATTTTGTTGTTGGGTGCATCCTTGTGATGGCTTGGAAAAGTAATTCCAACGAACCATCTATTAATTGGATGACTGTGTGTTTGATGTATGGTTTGGCTTAGCTGAGTAAGTCCAAGGACCCCTCCATGTTATTGGCTTGTTTCCTTACAGTATGTGAAACCCAACAGTGTGTTGGCTTGATTGTGAATGTATGGTTTTGGCTATGTGTGAGCTTGTTGTTCCCTAGTGCCTTGTGGAATCATGCCCAGCTCGGGGTTGGCAGTGATGTTGAGAGATTGATGAGCACACTGCCCTATGGTTGGGTGGAACGTTGCAGTGACATAGCTAGTTGAGGGCCAGCTTCTTTTCAAGATAAGTATTCTTTTGTATTTTATTTCCGCAACTGTATTTTTTTTATGAATTATTATGAACATGCTGAATGCTTGAATTAATGTTTTTTCTTTTGTTGTAGATTGCATTATGCATTTGTGTATTTTTTTAATTCAATGCATTTTATTTTATGTTTATGTTCATGGGACTAGATTGCCCATTTTGATAGCGACAGCAGCTTAGTTGCGTCCTCTCCATCGCCGGTATGAGGGGTGGGGATGTGACAAGCAAAACTCAGTTCCCTTGGCTATCAGAGGAGCACCTGTTTCAGGTACTAGTTCTAATCTTTCATCACTTGTTTATCAATAAAGAGAGTCTTTCTTCCAATATGTGTCTTTATACTCTTATGTATTATGATTTCTGAATTGTCTTGTCATTTCATTGCAAGCATATGTTTTCATTAATCTTCTATAAAATATATAAGATATTTTAGGAAACGTCTGGCTCTTTGCAGGTATTAGAGATTCCCTCGAAGCTATTAGAGAAATTTGGATTGACGAAGAAAGATAGGATCAACCATCATAAGCAAGGTACACCTAATTCCTTCCTTATTTCTCTGTCAAATTATTTAATGGTTGAATGTCTACAAGTTTATTTAGTATGTTAGTAACCCCAGAGACCATAGTTTATAAGGTTGTATTCTCTTGAAGAACAACACCAAGTCCTACATATTTGTTAGCAATGTCAGTATGATCTGGACGATATCCAAAAGACCACTCTCTTTCAATATAAGAGTTACCTTGAGTTTCCATGACAGGAAATTTGAGGGAACTTCTAATCCGTTCTCAAACCTAAGGTTGGTTGATGCCATCCTTGAGCTCTAACATACAAATTCCCATATGATAAGCACTACCTTTGAAACCCTCTAACTGTTGGTTTTGGTTCCCAATAGTTGGTCTACTACCATAAAATCATGAAATCCTCTCAATCAAATATGCTCAAATACCATTTCAATATTCCAAACCCAAGGGGGCTACTGTCCTTATGTTCTCACTAAAACAGGTTTTTTTATTTAATTTCATAAATATAACTCTTCACATAGAAGGAACCACATAATAGCTAGAATGTAAATAACATAAGTGTAAAAAATAATTGTACACACACAAAGATAATTTATCCTTCAAATCAAATTTTGATTAACTTAATTAAACCTTACAGGGAAACCTCCACAGCTGTTAAAAACTAGCAACTACATGATAAACAAATTTACCTAAAACTTGAGATGTGATGCAAACAAATTGAGGAATAATATTGTTCTACCGACATGTACTGTTGTATGACTTGTTGTACATATCCATACTACTGTAGGGCTTGGCTGTATGGATTGTTGATGCTGGTGTCTGCCTCTTAACTGGTTCGCTGTGCTCTTTCTTCGATTATAGTCCATGTCTAACAAAACTGTGTCTAAACACTCTATCTTGACTTGCCTTTATACTTGAGTTGAAACCCTAATTTTCAAAACTCTAATGTCACAATGAGATGTACTGTTGAGAGATTAATCTAAATCACTAATGTATAAATACGCTTAATTAGACTTGATCAATTAAATATAAGACTATCATTTTATTCCTAAAGTGAAGTACAAAATAGAATTACTTCGAACTACTTCCAACATGTTCACACTAAACCTATATGGAAGTTCGCATCAAGGCTACATTCTTCAACATAACTGTGCACCCCTCCTCCCCTCCACCCCCATCTTGTTCTTTGAAAAAAATTAATTCATTATCTTCCTCTTTGTTTATGGATGGAAAACTCATGAGTTTTGTGATATAACTATTCCATGACATTGTTTCTTCACCTTTAAGTCCAAGAGAATCCCACTAATGAATCCAAATGGTAGCAAGCTTTCCATCAATAACTTTAGAGATAGTATATATGCCTTTCCTTTGACATAATTGATGAAATGATAAGGTAGCCTAGCTCCACAACTCACCCATAGTTCAACAACAATTATAATCCTTTACCCATTACAAACATTTGATATCAACCATCTTTCAATAAAATAAAAAATATAATAGTAACTTTCAAAATAATTAATACATTTTTACATAACTTTTTAAAGATCTTATCCATCTTTCTATAGAATCCAATTCTATGTATATATGTGTTATAGCATGACATTATAAACCCCTTCTAAATATAACCCATAAAAACATAAACACTTTTTAGATAAAGTTTTTTACAAACAAATGAATATTCTTTAATCCCAACCTACCAACTCTTTGGACCATACTAATTACCATTTAACAAAATATATACTTTTTTAATCTCGATTACCCATCCCTAACTTGTTTAACTCGCTTTTTGAAATAAAAACCAAAGTCATCTAGGCTCCTATTACTAATTTAACCCCCGAAAAACAAAAACAAAAACAAACTACCTTCCCTCAAAAAGAAAAAAAACCATCAATAGCACCTACAAATAGCCTCCTTTCCATCTTAACAACTAACTTGACCAAATCCATACGTATCCCTATGAAGTGTAAATAGCCCCCTTTCCACCTTAACAACTAACTTCTCCCAATCAATACGTATCCCTCTGAAGTGTACTGTCTCTTGTTACATGTAGAGGTCAAGTTATAACATGAACATGATACGTTAATGCTCGTTGTATTGCTACATTAACTTTATAATAACATACTTATTGTGAACATACATCCCCTTCTACTTCACCAAAGGATGAACTATATTTATCATATTAGTCAATGATATTTTCATGGTTTCGTACCATTTCCACCTCATTTTTTTTATGGTTCCCTACCAATTCCGATGGAGTAGAAATCCCTTGGACCAATTCAATATATAAAAAGTGGAGTATATCTTTATAAACCAGCGTAGATCCAAATCCTAGGCTCTATCAAGTGTCGAGAGGGATCAAATCTCTCTAGGTGCAAACCTCTTCTTAGGTATTACACTCAATGAGCTATCAACTTTGATGTGTCTTATATATACCATTGATTTGATTCAAATCAAGAGACACATCTTTTTATTTAAGGTCAACATATAATATATTTATTATTAATATTTATTATTATTTATGGCCAACATATAATATTTAATATTATTTTTTATTTTGTTAGGAACAAACATTACAACATCTCCCCCATATTGTGTTTTTTTTATGATCCACATTTTTTGGGGGGATAATTAAATTTTTACTTTTTTATTGTTTTGTTAGGTAGGAAGATTACAACATCTCCCCCATATTGTGTTTTTTTTATGATCCACATTTTTTGGGGGGATAATTAAATTTTTACTTTTTTATTGTTTTGTTAGGTAGGAAGATTACAACATCTCCCCCATATTAGGTTGTTTTTCTGGCCGACATTTATTTTGTTTTATAATTAAAAAATCTATTTTTTTATTAATAAAAATAACGTTACGTAATGTTACATAACGTTACGTAACGTTACAAGATATCCCCCACACTAGGCTGTAGAGAGCCTCTCGGCTCAAAAAGGAGAATATATATTTATTATTTATTATATCAAGAGAAACTAGTTGTTCTCTAATCTAGTGTGGGGAGATCCCCTTAGTTTAGTCATGTTATGGTAGCCAACATAAATAAAAAATATTAAAAAATGAAAAAATATAAAATACATATTGACTTAAATAAGAAATAAAAAATAAACTAGCATAGATCCATTTTAAATAGAGATTTACCAAGTACCGAGAGGGATCCAAATGGCAAAAATATACACCTTAAGAAATTGAATCCCTCTCCATGCTTAATAAATTTGGGTATGCTAATTTATTAACAAATAAATATATTAATCTCTTATACTCTACCTACCTTCTTATACTCTATCTACCTCTGTTATATAAAATATATATATAATTAGAGTAAAACACCAAGGAAAGATATATATGCAATTTTTTATTAATAAATATATTTATATCCACTTATTTATTAATAAATAATAAATATTTCAGTTGAAGAAGTCGGAAGAACCACAGTATTAGGTTGACGAAGTTGACGTTTCGAATCCATATCAGGAATCATCATCAGGACTAATTTGTCAAGATCGGAGAGTGTGAGGGCCAAGTTATTAATAGTTGATAGGTGGAGGAATGGCCCTCACACTCTCCGATCTTGACAGATTAGTCCTGATGATGATCCCTGATATGGAGTCAAAACGTCAACTTCGTCAACCTAATACTGTGGTTCCTCTAACTTCTTCAATTGAAACCTACCACCACAGAAACTTAGCAACAGAAATAATAAATATATTAATATCTTAGACTCTATGTATGTATATTATTATATATAATATATTTATTAGTAAATAACCATTAACAAAAGCTGGACTCCAACGTGCTTTTAAATTGGTAAAATTTCTTACCCTGGTGATGTGGTCGCTGAGACTTCTCTTTCTTCGAGGGAACTCAGCTAATCTAATGCAAATTAGAGTATTTATATAGAGTCAGATCTATTTATATTGAGAGCAGAGTATCGGTTCAGATTCAGATCTATTTATATTGATAACTAACTAATTTGTTCTTCTCCTCTTGGGTTTTGTGGTTATCGAGGTGTCAAAACCCCAAATTTTCACAAAAATTTAAAATTTTGAGCTAACATAAAATGTTGAATCTGCGGTTTACTAATAGCTAAAGGTTAGCAAAAAAAGAAACAGTTAAATGATTAGTATTACATACTATCAAATTATGTTAACTAAACATTTTCCTTTTTGTAACATGAATAAGGTTTACTTGCGTATTGTTTTATTTCAGTTTACTAATAAGTCTGTTTTATGACAAGTAGGTGGAATCTAACTTTGAATCCTAGGCTTACTTAGCATTTATGCTAACGCAGAAAGATTACTGGTTCTTACAGGTTTACAGGTATGATCGAACAAGTAAACGTTTTAAATTCATAAGTATCAAGAAGTGTTTCTATTTGCAAATAAAATGCCTAGTAGATAAGCTGATAAATTCCAAGCAACTCAATGAGGTAAAGTAATTGTTTTCTTCAGTTATTCCTTGTCAACAAGGTTCAAAATAAAAGAGTTCCTATCTTTATTGAACATAGCGATAGTAAAGATACTTTCTGTGACTTTAATTTGTAATCTTTGCTACATAGTAACTTCTACTTTGATATGCATATCTTGCAATATTATACTTATGGTACTATTGGTTTATGTACATGGAAGAGCTGCTTTTAATACTGAAATTAAAATTCTCATTAGAATATAGAATTTGATTTCCTTTTTAACCTGCTAGTATAGTAAGTATCAACCTATTACTTATATGCATATGTTAGTTACTCATTAACAAGTTTTAGCTTCCTCGTCAAAGTTGTACTATATGTACTAATGTATTATACACTTTATCATAATATTTACTTGAATAACCAGCTGATCGATACTTTCATTTTATAGAGAAGCTTCCAGCCTGTAAAAATTCTTGTTATTAAAAGTGTACTTAGTGTATAAACAACTGCTTTGTTTCACATAGACAACTGTTTGTCTTTTACTTCTTAATCCTAAGTCCATCCATGTTATTCCAATTGATTATGGACTTAAGTAAGATTATTCCATATAATTTTCATTTTTACTATAATGCTTTTCTTGTATTAAGTTAATGTCCATAACAGCTTCAAAGGTAGATATTTCCATAATGATTAACCTTCTATCCTATGCTAAGCACCAGTTATCTTGTATGATCATAAAATCATCTTACCAAATAATAGACATGGTAAATTACTAGTAATGTCAAGTTGAGAACAACTATTGTCTATTAAAGTCTAAACCAAATTGAACATTGTGAAAGAAATTATGAATATATTTCCCTTTACTATGCTATCCAATCTCATTTCGATTCTATAAATTATAACCATTGGAGGGTTGGTTATAAGAAATGAGTTTGGATTAATTATATACATATATGTCATGATTAGGTATTATATGAGCCTACCCATTGTAAGCATGAACAAAATCGAGATTAACCAATGTTTAAGTGGTGATTACCTTTTTGCTAGGTCCACGTTAACTTAACATTGTTAACCATGTGCCAATGACGAGCTAACAACCATATGATAAGCAATATGTATAATTTACGACGTGATAACAAAGGCATACATTATAGTTTTTCTGCATCGTTTGTTACAAATCATTGAATAAATAATTGGATATTATTGGATTACACGCAAACTATTGAAATCGACCCACTACATGGTTTGTATTATTGAGGGCACGTGGTTTTCTCCTGGCCAAGTATTGGAGATATATATAACCGATGCAACCCTAACCCTTGTCATTCTCCTTCCGTAGTTTGCGCTGGCCTTTGGGCTGTCTACAAGTCTCATGGCCGCTGTGAGTGTTCTCTCTGCTCCATCTTGCTTCAACGGTTAAGTATAGCGTGTTGTGGCCTCCAGTGTTTGGTATTGTTGCCATTTCTTTGTGCCTGTGGGTTTATACTCTGCAAAAAGTTTGTTAGTTTCCTTTGCACTTGGTTTGCGGTCAGCTTGTAAACCAACTTGCCTTTTTCATGGCCTGCTACTGCTGGTGCGAAACTGTGGCTTCGCTGGCTGTTTGTTGAGCTCCTTCATAGTTGCAGGGTTGGAGATTCATGTGCTTGCTTACTGTTAGGGACAGTCTCTCTGCAAGATTGTCCGTCATTCTTATAAAGGTAATTTTTAGTGTTATTTTCAACATAGAAATAATTTATAGCTGAGTTGTTTTTATAGTAGGGTTTACAATGTTTTAAGGTTTTGTAAAACTAACAATATGTAATGTAAACTCTTTACAGGAACTTGAGACAGTGATACATTTCATGACGAAGCAATTGCTGGTTGTCTCCAAAGGCTGCATCTCGAAACTGGTAAGCCCTGCATTCATCATTTGGGTTCTTGACCTCCTGTAATAGGGTTGTCGATGGGAGACTATGAGTTGGAAGCTTGTCTAGCTTCGTCTTTTAGCTATACGATTTATTTTAAATGTTTAAGGGTTCTGTAATGTTTACAAACCCTCGCTTCGTCGATGGTAAACTTGGCCACGAGCTGGGTCTTGTATTTGGTTTGATAGTTCAGCCTTATGGCTAGTTAATGTAGAACAATATTTTTGTTAAGACAGTTTTGTCTTCGAGCTCGAACTCGGTTTACAGTAATACTGTTTGTTACTCTGTGTAATCTAGGGTTTTAACCCTATTCGACTGTAAATGAAGTTATTTACTGTTTAATATACTTTATAATAGAGTATTGTTAATGTATTAAAACTGTCAGCTAGTTATGGTTAATTTATAAATTTTACTTATTTTGCTCAGAAATATGAGCTAGGGTTTTCCTGTAGGTAACCCTTGTATAAATAAATCTTTTAATTTATTATTAATAGGTCTTATTACTTTGTTAAATTTGTTTTAATTAGTGTTCAGGTGCGTTGTGCAAATTTCCAGTTATAACATTACAATTGTCCCTTTTTACTTGTCCTTAAAGGACTGTAAACAAAGTAGTTTATTAATTAAATAATCCAAGTAATCGGATTATCGCTTAAATGTTTGTTATTTGCAATATATTAATTTTTTTTTTCTTAGGGTTTCGACCCTGTAGTTTACTTTTACAGTTATATCCTGTTTGTAAAATTTAAAAGAAACAGTTCTTTTTATAAATATATATTTATGTATATGTTAGTTATTATCCTATTCTATTTGTTCCATTTAATAAATGACAGATAGGGTTAATTTAGAGTTTATCTGCAAAGATGTTCATAAACTCTATAGCTTAGTTGATTCTTTACAATTTAATTCTTCTAATAACACCCTACTTGGGTTCGAGTATTTGTTAGACTTAGTTTAGTTGATAATATTAGTAAATAAACTATGTGAATAGTAGTTATATCCTCAATGAACTGAATGTAAACAAAGTAGTTTAACTGTGTTTCCTTTACTGCATAAGGAACTGGTTACTAAATAAACATAAAGAAAATATATATATAGAATATAGCACAGTTTACTCTCCTACATTTTTAATTTGATTAGAAAGAATATTGTACTGTGTAGCACATAACATCTTATCTACTAGAGTATAATAATCCCTTCTACCTGTACTGGAACATTGATGTTTCATCATCAGTATATTTTCATAAACAAGAACATAAATAACCAGGTTATTGGACTTTTTGATAGTAACCTACAAACTAAAATAAATTACTCTGCTAATATGAAATGCATAATACATCTATTCATTATAGTCTCTTATCATTTTCTTCATCTACTTAAATACTCTGTATATGCTGGAGTACGGTCTGGTCCTTCCAGACGTGGAAAAACACAGATTAGAATTATTTTCATCTATTCAGATTCATTCCTTCACTAATAAAAAAGATTACTAACTCTAACATTTTACAACTAAATATTTAACATTTATTTAGCAGTCAGATTCACATTTAACCATCTAACACAGTAAAACAAAAGATTGTAGAACCTTATTAGGATGGACAACAACAGCGTTAGGAGGCCATTCCTCCCTACCAACTCTTGGAGAGTGCTCAAACAACTCTTCCTCAGGACCCCCGAGCCTGTTCCTGGTCTTCTTGGCTGAGAACTGGTGGAGCATGCAAACAATAGACTAGTCCAATGACTCAGAAAACACTCTGCACTTAGCAGTAAGATCCTTCAGCTGAAAAGATGCACTAGATCACTTAGCAGTTAACCCCTCAAACTCTTTCCACAAATTCCCTTGCCATTGATTTTTCTCTGAAGTACATTCACCTGAATGATCACCTCTCTAGATTGAGCAGCCTCAGCTCTCTTCAGTGGCCATTTTCATAAAGATTTCCTAGGTCTTTTGGGTCAGTTGTCATTAATTGAGCCACCTGCTCTGATCCCACTTTCTTGTGGGATCATGACCCCAAATGTAGGGAGGTTTCCACCTACAACAGTTGGAAGTGGTTTGAGGATGCTGCCACATGTCTGTTTGCTCTCCACCTAGTCTCCTCCACCAATTTGACCAGTAAACACTCTTTTAACAGCTCTCCTAAACTGTTGTCTCCACCTTTATTTATTTATAATTAAAATATTCAGAATGACATTAAATATCCTTGACTCTATTGAGTCATCAATTACAACTTAGCATAAAATTTAACATATTGTCTTTAAATAAAATCAAATAAGATAATATTGTTTTTTTTGCAAAATTGGGGCATGTGACATACACACCCCTTTAGAACATAACATCGTCCTCGGTGTTATTTTATTCTTCATGCTCAGAATTCCCCTAGAACAGAATTGGATATGCATCTCGCATATTACTTTCCAATTCCCAGGTGGCTTCCTCTGGACTAATGTGCTTCCATTGCACCTTCATCTGTCCAATGGTGCGGTTCCGAAGTGTGATCTCCCTCCGCTTGAGGATACAGTCCAGTTCCACCAGAAAATATCCTTCTGGTTCCACATGTACATCATTCCAGTTAACAACATGAGTAGCATCATGAACATATTTCTTTAATACAGAAATGTGAAAAACATTGTGTACTCTTAAATTTGGTGGTAATGCTAATTCATAAGCTACTTGTCCAATCCTGGACAGAATTTCAAATGGACCACAGTAACGAGGTGCTAGTTTTGCACAACTCCCCAATCTCAGAGAGCTCTTTTTGGGCCTTACCTCGATGAACGCATGTTCACCTACCTGAAACTCCTTTGGAGTTATTTTTAAGTCTGCTTGACTTTTCTGTCGATCCTGTGCAACTTTCATATTACCTCGCACCTGTTTTACAATTTCTTCCATTTCCTTTAACAGTTTAGGACCTAATACTAATATATCCACCAGATTACTCCAAGAGATAGGAGTATTACATTTCCGTCCATACAAAATTTTGAAAGGACTAAATCTGGTTAATGCCTGATAGTTATTATTATAAGCAAATTCTACCAGATGCAAATAATCCTCCCATTTACCTGGCTGGTCTTTCACATACATTCTTAATAGATCTTCCAATACTTGGTTTACTCTTTTAGTTTGTCCATCTATTTGAGGATGGAAAGAAGTACTAAAATTTAATGTAGTGTTTAATCCTTTAAACAGAGACTTCCAAAAGTTACCTGTAAATTTATGATCTCTATCTGAGATTATTACTTTTGGTATTCCATGCAATCGAAAAATCTATTTTAGAAAGATATCAGCTACGTTTGCATCTTTATATGTAGTTTTAATAGGTATAAAGTGAGTTGCTTTACTTAACTTATCAAGTACTACCATGATAGAATCATTCAGATTCTGATTTCTAGGCAGTCCAGTAATAAAATCGAGACTAATTATATCCCATTTCTAGCTAGGAATGGGTAATGGTTGAAGTAATCCAGCTGGGTGTTGATGTTCAGTTTTCACCTGCTGACATTCAAAACACCTAGCAATATATTCTACTACTTCAGTCTTCATATTTGGTCAAAAATATTCTTTTCTTAACATAGTTATAGTATTTTGATAGCCTGCATGACCTGAGTATGGATTTTTATGAATTTCATCCAGAATTAACAACTTAACTTTAGGTACATTAGGTACATACATTCTGTCTTTATACAATAAAAATTCTTTTGCATTCAAACTGTACCCTTTACTTAAGCTTTCTATTGGATTTTCTTTAGTTTTAGCTTGTAAATTTTGGTAAATTTCATCTTGTTCTATTCCTGCTTTAAGCTGTTCATCCAAATCTATAGTATAAGTGCTGATAATTGCTGCAAAATTCAACCTTGCATTCCTACTTAATGCATCGGCAACTTTATTTTCTTTACCTTTAATGTGTTGAATTTCGAAATCATATTCACTTAGAAAACCTAACCACCTAGCTTGTCTGGCATTTAGATTAGGTTTATCTAACAGATACTTTAATCCTTTATTATCAGTTATTAAAATAAATTTTCTGCCAATTAGGTGATGTCGCCACATCTTTAGAGCATATATGACAGCAGCTAATTCCAAATCATAAGTTGCGTAGTTCTTTTCATGAATTTTTAATTTTCTAGACTCATAGGCAATAACATGCCCTTCTTGAGTCAGAACACCACCTAAACCATCATTGCAGGCATCAGTGCACACTACAAATTCTTTATTAGGATCAACTATTCTTAAAATAGGTGCGTTGGTTAATAAAAATTTTAACTTTTTAAAGCTTTCTTCGCATTTCTAGTTCCAATCAAACTTCTTTCCTTTCTTCTGCAAAGAAGTTATTGGATTCATGATCTTCGAAAATACTTCAATGAACCTCCGATAGTAACCGATAATGCCCATGAAAGATCGGACATCCGTTACATCCTTAGGGACTGGCCAATCTTCGATTGCTTTTATCTTTTCAGGATCTACTAAAATCCCTTCCTTGGTCACCACATGACCTAAATACTGGATCTTATCCTTGAAGAAATCACATTTACTAAACTTTGCAAAGAGTTGATGATCTCGTAACTCTTGTAAAACAATTTTTAAATGTTCTTTATGTTCTTCTTCAGTTTTTGAATAGATTAAAATGTCGTTGATGAACACGACTACAAACTTACTGGTTTTCCATCACTATTTAAACATGTGAAGGTTTTATCATAACAATTTAAAATTACCCTATGTTGTTCTAACCAGTCCATACCGATCAGCAAATCATAAGAACCAAGAGGAAGTACATTAAGCTTTACAACAGTTTCAAAATGATCCATAACTACTGCACATTCTTTTACAAAACAAGTTACCTTCCTTTTAGCACCAGTGGCTAACTGAACCAACCAAGAATTTTCAAATTTTTCAACAGGTAACTTACATTTTTCTACCATTTTAGATGCAATATAACTGAGACTAGCTCCAGGATCAATTAAAATAGTTACAGGGGTTTGATTTATCATACCTTCTACTTCCACCATGGAAGTTTGATATTCTGCTTGTCGATTCTCCAAGGCTACGTTGATTCTGGGCATAGTCCTTGCTAATTCTCCAATAGTCATCTCCTCCTGTATGGTATGAATATTACTGACAGTCTTTTTTCGATTAGGATAGACTGAAGCATAGTGTGGGCCATTACACTCCCAGCACTTTATAGGTTCTTTGCGCTCAAAGTTCTTGGTATAATTACCATGGTTATTATGAATTTCTTTACCCTTAGAATTATTCTGATTGCTGGGTGAATTATTCTTATTTCCTGGAAAGTTCTTGTTAGGAAAATTTCTGGCCTTGTTTTTCTTAGAATTTCTGTTGGGCACAAAATCTTTCTTCTTTTGATCATACTGGTTGTTATTTTTCTTAGCCTTCCAGTTGGCCATGCTTTCCTTCTTTCGATTCTGTTCAAAACAGAAGTTAGCTTTCCTCATAGCTTCTTCCAAGGTATTTGGATTGTCATATTCAATCTTGTCCTTAATATGATAAGGTAGACAACTGAGGAATCGATGTACCTTTGGTTTCTCATCTACAAGGTATGGCACATACCTAAGTAGACTTAAAAACTTGCTATTTAGATCTTTCATTGTCATTGATCCTAATTTAAGCTCATAAAATTCTTTTGTTCTCTCTTCATACTATTGCTCAGACATAATTTTTTTTTTAAAGTACCTCTTGAAGGTACTCCAATTTACATTATTTTCTTTTATTCCCTTAACTCTCTTCAAGTCCTGCCACCAAATGTCAGTCTTTCCTGAGAGATTGTAGATAGCCATTCTAGCCTTTAATTGGTTAGAATAGTTATATATTTGGAAGTACTTCTTCATCCCAGATAACCAGGATTCCGCTTCGTCCCCCTTCTCAGTCTCTCCATTGAATGTTGGTGGTTTTATCTTTATGAATTCCCCAGAAATTTCCTCATAAGGTCTGTATTTCCTCTTTTTAGTGTAATGGTTATCATCACTACTATCACTAGTAGAATGGAAATTTCGTTGTTCACCAAACACCTCTGAAGATGAACTACTTTCATTTTTAGTATGTTTCATCTTTTCAAATTTACGTTTATGAATTGTATCTTCTGATTTAGTTCTTCTACCCCTACCCTCAGTTTGAAAATTTTCTGTTAGGATCTGATTCAGCTCCTCCTGAGCCCTCAGAATCCTTTCATTCTCTCGCTTTACAGATTCCATTTCAGATTTTAGGTCTTTTACAGTTTGTAACAGTTTTGAGGAATTGGTAGTTAAATCCTCTGGTATAGGATCTCTTGGTAAGTTTTCTTTTCAGTAAATGGAGATTCCTCCTCTACATATTCTTCTAGCCTTTCCATACCTGTTTGTTAAACTTCAGAAACAATTTCTCTGTTGAATAACATTTAAAAGAAAATACATCAGCATAATAATTCAATTTTACTGTTTCATAAAAGCTAGTTGGGCTTCATCAAGTCCTAGTGTTTGAACCTTGTGCTCTGATACCACATGTCAAAACCCCAAATTTTCACAAAAATTTAAAATTTTGAGATAACATAAAATGCTGAATCCGTGGTTTACTAATAGCTAAAGGTTAGCAAAAAAAGAAACAGTTAAATGATTAGTATTACATACTATCAAATTACGTTAACTAAACAGTTTCCTTTTTGCAACATGAATAAGGTTTACTTGCGTATTGTTTTATTTCAGTTTACTATTAAGTCTGTTTTATGACAAGTGGGTGGAATCTAACTTTGAATCTTGGGCTTACTTAGCATTTATGCTAACGCAGAAATATTACTGGTTCTTACAGGTTTACATGTATGATCGAATAAGTAAACGTTTTAATTTCATAAGTATCAAGAAGTGTTTCTATTTGCAAATAAAATGCCTAGTAGATAAGCTGATAAATTCCAAGCAACTCAATGAGGTAAAGTAATTGTTTTCTTCAGTTATTCCTTGTTAGCAAGGCTCAAAATAAAAGAGTTCCTATCTTTATTGAACATAGCGATAGTAAAGATACTTTCTGTGACTTTAACTTGTAATCTTTGCTACATAGTAACTTCTACTTTGATATGCATATCTTGCAATATTATACTTATGGTACTATTGGTTTATGTACATGGAAGAGCCGCTTTTAATACTGACATTAAAATTCTCATTAGAATATAGAATTTGATTTCCTTTTTAACCTGCTAGTATAGCAAGTATCAACCTATTACTTATATGTATACGTTAGTTACTCATTAACAGGTTTTAGCTTCCTCGTCAAAGTTGTACTGTATGTACTAATGTATTATATACTTTATCATAATATTTACTTGAATAACCAGCTGATCGATACTTTCATTTTATAGAGAAGCTTCCAGCCTGTAAAACTTCTTGTTATTAAAAGTGTACTTAGTGTATAAACAACTGCGTTGTTTCACATAGACAACTGTTTGTCTTTTACTTCTTAATCCTAAGTCCATCCATGTTATTCCAATTGATTATGGACTTAAGTAATATTATTCCATATAATTTTCATTTTAACTATAATGCTCTTCTTGTATTAAGTTACTGTCCATAACAACTTCAAAGGTAGATATTTCCATAATGATTAACCTTCTATCCTATGCTAAGCACCAGTTATCTTGTATGATCATAAAATCATCTTACCAAATAATAGACATGGTAAATTACTAGTAATGTCAAGTTGAGAACAACTATTGTCTATTAAAGTCTAAACCAAAATGAACATTGTGAAAGAAATTATGAATATATTTCCCTTTACTATGCTATCCAATCTCATTTCGATTCTATAAATTATAACCATTGGAGGGTTGGTTATAAGAAATGAGTTTGGATTAATTATATACATATATGTCATGGTTAGGTATTATATGAGCCTACCCGTTGTAAGCATGAACGAAATCGGGATTAACCAATGTTTAAGTGGTCATTACCTTTTTGCTAGGTCCACGTTAACTTAACGTTGTTAACCATGCACCAATGATGAGCTAACAACCATATGATAAGGAATATGTATGATTTACGACATGATAACAAAGGCATACATTATATTTTTTCTGCATCGTTTGTTAAAAATAATTGTATAAATAATTGGATATTATTGGATTGCAGGAAAACTATTAAAATCAATCCACTGCCGCGGTTTGTATTATTGAGGGCATGTGGTTTTCTCCTAGCCATGTATTGGAGATATATATAACTAATGGAACCCTAACCCTTGTCATTCTCCTTCCATAGTTTGCGCTGGCCTTTGGGCTGTTTGCAAGTCTCATGGCCACCGTGAGTGTTCTCTCTGCTCCATCTTGCTTCAACGCTTAAGTATAGCATGCTGTGGCCTCCGGTGTTTGGTCTTGTTGCCATTTATTCGTGCCTGTGGGTTTATACTCTACAAAAATTCTGTTAGTTTCCTTTGCACTTGGTTTGCGGCTGGCTTGTAACCCAACTTGCCTTTTTCGTGGCTAGCTACTACTGGTGCAAAACTGTGGCTTTGCTGGCTATTTGTTGAGCTCCTTCGTAGTTGCAGGGTTGGAGATTCATGTGCTTGGTTACTGTTAGGGACAGTCTCTCTACTAGACTGTTCGTCATTCTTATAAAGGTAATTTTTAGTGTTATTTTCAACATAGAAATAATTTATAGCCGAGTTGTTTTTACAGTAGGGTTTACAATGTTTTAAGGTTTTGTAAAACTAACACTCTATAATGTAAAATCTTTGCAGGAACTTGAGATAGTGCTGCATTCCGTGATGAAGTAATTGCTGGATTTCTCCAAAGGCTGCATCTCTAAACTGGTAAGCCCTGCGTTCATCGTTTGGGTTCTTGACCTACTGTAACAGGGTTGTCGATGGGAGACTATGAGTTGGAAGCTTGTCTAGCTTCATCTTTTAGCTATACGATTTCTTTTAAATGTTTGAGGGTTATGTAATGTTTACAAACCCTCACTTCATCGATGGTAAACTTGGCCACGAGTTGGGTCTTGTATTTGGTTTGACAGTTCATCCTTATGGCTAGTTAATGTAGAACAATATTTTTGTTAAGATAGTTCTATCTTCGAGCTCGAACTCAATTTACAGTAATACTATTTGTTACTCTGTGTAATCTAGGGTTTTAACCCTATTCGACTGTAAATGAAGTTATTTACTATTTAATATACTTTATAATAGATTACTGTTAATGTATTAAGGCTGTCACCTAGTTATGGTTAATTTATAAATTTTACTTATTTTGCTTAGAAATATGAGCTAGGGTTTTCCTGTAGGTAACCCTTGTATAAATAAATCTTTCAATTTATTATTAATAGGTCTTATTACTTTGTTAAATTTGTTTTAATTAGTGTTCAGGTGTGCTGTACAAATTTCCAGTTATAACATTACAATTGTCCCTTTTTACTTGTCCTTAAAGGACTGTAAACAAAGTAGTTTATTAATTAAATAATCCAAGTAATCGGATTATCGCTTAAATGTTTGTTATTTGCAATATATTAATTTTTTTTTCTTAGGGTTTCAACCCTGTATCTTACTTTTACAGTTATATCCTGTTTGTGTAATTTAAAAGAAACAGTTCGTTTTATAAATATATATTTATGTATATGTTAGTTATTATCCTATTCTATTTGTTCCATTTAATAAATGACAGATAGGGTTAATTTAGAGTTTATTTGCAAATATGTTCATAAAATTTGTAGCTTAGTTGATTCTTTACAATTTAATTCTTTTAATAACACCCTACTTGGGTTTGAGTATTTGTTAGACTTAGTTTAGTTGATAATATTAGTAAATAAACTATATGAGTAGTAGTTATATCCTCAATGAACTAAATGTAAACAAAGTAGTTTAACTGTGTTTCCTTTACTGCATAAGCAACTGGTTACTAAATAAACATAAAGAAAATATATATAGAGAATATAACACAGTTTACTCTCCTGCATTTTTAATTTGATTAGAAAGAATATTGTACTGTGTAACACATAACATCTTATATACTAGAGTATAATAATCCCTTCTACCTGTATTGGAACACTGCTATTTCATCATCAGTATATTTTCATAAACAAGAACATAAATAACCAGGTTATTGGACTTTTTGATAGTAACCTACAAGCTAAAATAAATTACTCTGCTAATATGAAATGCATAATACATCTATTCATTATAGTCTCTTATCATTTTCTTCATCTACTTAAATACTCTGTCTGTGCTGGAGTACAGTCTGGTCCTTCCAGACGTGGAAAAACACAGATTAGAATTATTTTCATCTATTCAGATTCATTCCTTCACTAATCAAAAAGATTACTAACTCTAACATTTTACAACTAAATATTTAACATTCATTTAGCAGTCAGATTCACATTTAACCATCTAACAGAGTAAAACAAAAGATTGTAGAACCTTATTAGGATGGACAACAATAGCATTAGGAGGTCGTTCCTCCATACCAACTCCTGGAGAGCGCTCAAACAACGCTTCCTCGGGACCCCCGAGCCTATTCCTGGTCTTCTTGGCTGAGAATTGGTGGAGCATGCAAACAATAGACTAGTCCAATGACTCAGAAAACACTCTGCACTCAACAGTAAGATCCTTCAGCTAAAAAGCTGCACTAGACCACTTAGCAGTTAACCCCTCAAACTCTTTCCACAAATTCCCTTGCCATTGAATTTTCTCTAAAGTACATTCACCTAAATGATCACCTCTCTAGATTGAGCCGCCTTGGCTCTCTTCAATGGGCATTTTTATAAAGATTGCCTCAGTCTTTTGGGTCAGTTGTCATTAATTGAGCCACTTGCTATGATCCCACTTTCTTGGGGGATCATGACCCCAAATGTAGGGAGGTTGCCAGCTGCAACAATTGGAAGTGGTTTGAGGATGCTGCCACATGTATGTTTTCTCTCTACCCAGTCTCCTCCACCAATGTGACCAGTAAACACTCTTTCAACAGCTCTCCTACACTGTTGTCTCCATCTTTATTTATTTATAATTAAAATATTCAGAATTACATTAAATATCCTTGACTCTGCTGAGTCATCAATTACAACTTAGCATAAAATTTAACATATTGTCTTTAAATAAAATCAAATAAGATAATATTGTTTTTTTGCAAAATTGGGGCATGTGACATGAGGGCTCCTTCAAGCCAAGCCTCAATGGCTTCAAAGGGGTTTGTTTGGGCTTTGCTCCTTGAATTTTTAGTCTCAGGTGCAAATTGCTTCTATCTTCCTAGTGTAGCCCCTCAGGACTTCAATAAGGTCTATTTTAGTACACTACTAAATCCCTTTTTCTTCTTCATCTTTTGATGGTTTATAAAAATACATATGTTGAATTTATTTTCGATTCCTGTATTATACATGAGATCTGAAAATTTCACTGTATACAATTCGGGTATGGTTCTTTTGGGAAGTGAAAAGCATTATGATTTCCAGAGATCTGGCCTTTTATAAGCATTCCTGTAAAATTTCACATTTTAGCACTAGTTGGGGTTTATACGATCTGAACTGTTCTCTAAATCTCATGATGGCCTTTGACTACTATAGTTACTTTCACCCAATTCATCAAAACTAGAAATATTTGCATAGATCCCCATTCTGTACTTTGACAATTTAGCATAGCAGTTTTCTTTCCTTTATTTTCGCAAAGCCTTCGACAATCCTCATTCATCCGAAATATTGTTGCATGCTGGTGTACCAAGGACTTTGAGAGCACCATCTCGACCTCTAAAGAATAAAAAAAAAGTAAAAAAATGGATTGTGAAAATCCTCCTGGGATGCAATCCTTTAAGCCTATCTCTGAATTCTTATTTTTGATACCAATAAGCCTATCTCTGAATTCTTTGCAGGGACATTCTACCACAATTCCTTCTTCTTATCCATACATTTTTCACATCCCATTCATTTTCTTTTCATTCCATCCCTTTCCCCAGTATCACTTGCTCATTGATGTCCCTGCTATCTTGGACATAAACACCTTTTAGACTATTTACACATATTTCATCTACTATTTTATCTGCAACACTACGAAAACCATTCCCATTTCATTACATACCCACTTCTGACATTTTCAATTCCATTGCAAAACTTTTCCTATTTTATTGCAGAACATTTTTCCGTTCCAGTGCAAAACCTTTTATGTTTTACTACATAATACCTTTCCGCCACATTGCAGAACATGTTTTGTTCCATTATAGAACCCATTATCCACTCCACATACTTCTTCATAATGTTACGGAATATTTTTCCACTCCACTTCCCATACGTTACTGCAACACCACGGAACCATTTCACACAATGTTATCGGCTCATTTTTCGACGTAGTCCAGCACCTTAATGATCACATTTTTTGTTACTCTTTGTGTCACATACTACCCCCATCCACATGGCGGAACTGTTCTTGCCTGTACGGGCCCAACATCATTGGTGTCGCCAGCATGTGGAGGAGAGGAATCACGCAGCATCACGGATTCAATTTCAACATCCAACTCAGGTCACATCAATTTCACTCGACAGCACTCCATCCTGGGACATCATTTCAACTCGTCAGCAACATAGGAAATGATGGAATTTTATCACATCCATCAGTCAAAGAGTGGAGAACCTTTTGTCCTTCTTCGCACCACTGCAATCAATCAATCATCGAACTCCGTCCATCTCTTCTCAAGTAAGGAAGGTATGTAACCATCCTTCATCCGCTTTTGATAAGTATAGGAAGACGGATCATGATTTATTAAGCCGTTAGTACCACACAGGGTCGTGTATTGAATTGGTTGGGGGGAAGAGACTGTAGAGGTGCCTCTAAAATATAGTAGCCATTGTTATACCAGAGGAAACTTACTAATCCCGATTGGTATTAACTTTACTACCCACGAACTTTTAGTCAGGCCAATACTGATAACACCATGATGCCACCTTGCAACATCATGAGCCCATCTTCTAATAATCCAAACCCATTGTTTCTTCAGAGAGTTGATAGGAAAATCTGAAGCATTGTAAGAATCTGAAGGGAAACAAAGAATGAAGCATGATGAGGGGAGCAATTCGTAGTGAACCTGAGAAACAAATATGGTCTATGGATACAGAGAAGTGAAAACAATTTTTCAATAGGCAAGGTGGCTGTATTATTTTGATAAACTGAAGAAGGGAGATGTTGCGATTGCAATGGAGTTCGCACTCGCATATGAAAATGTAGTTGTAGAGATACGAGGATTGAAAATTTAAGCGAATGAACTGACAATTGCAAGAGTCTCTGGATTACCACAGATGGGCAAAAGATGGTTCAAGAAACTTGTGCCAATAAAGTCACTTATAGACGTGTTTTTGGAACCTAGCGAACTAGTGCAAGGAACAGAAAAGGGGACAAGATGAAATTCATTGCCAATTCCAAGGGGCGAGGTGGCACTCTGCGTGTGCAAATTTATTACATGTGAAGGTCATTTTAGTCTAGTATTTTCTTATCACTTTAAAATTCTGAACCATCTAAGGCACCGTAAATACATCAATATATCGTATTGTATATGGAAATCCTTAGAATTAATGAGCAGAATGGTTAAGGGTAGTAAGAATCCAGACACAAGTCTGGCATATCATGGTTTGATCAGATTGTTGGTGGAATATTCCCTACAGAAGAAGAACCAAATGTGGGAATCATTCATGGGCATATCCTCGAGCACCAGGCAACCAGGAAGGAAGAAAAGGAAAATATTGGAATATACTCCAGAAACCTCAAGGAAGAAATTAGCCTATATGGGAAACAAGATAAGCTTGCAAGTTGAAACCCAACCAGTTCGATAGAAGGACCCCATACCTGGACGAGATCAAGGGATCAAAAAGACTGAGAAGACCAAGAAAAATTTCTTGGCTAAAGCAATGAATTTGATGAAGGACGGGAAGCATTTACCATGCCAGAGAGCACCAACAAAAACCTAGGAAATCAAGTCATGTTGAAGAATGTAGAAGAACATCAAAAAGAAGGAAAATGGTGGACGACTATATTCAAGGGGACTCAAGGAAATGGGACGAGAAAATTTTAGCATTTTCTTCTATGCAAATATTGAAGAGAATATGGTAAGCTAAGGAAAGATTACTGGGATTTGAAAAGTTCTTATCAGAAGCAAACAGAAGAAAAGGTGGCCCTGCAAAAGCAATTACAGAGGGTAGGGGGACATAAGATGGATACCTTATTAGAAGGCGGACAAAGGAAAATTTCAAGGAGACACTTAGTGATGAAGGGACAAAGGATAGCGTGCACGTAAAAAGTATGGAACCCAAGGAGTGTTTTGAAGTAGAAGAAGCAAAGGATCAAGAGATGTACAAAGATACCCCTTCAGATGAAGCTTGAATAAGGAACTTGAAGGGAATGGTAGTGCAGTTGCAAGCAACAGTGGGGGAACTAGAAGAACAACTAAAGTTTGCTGGTGAAAGGATGAAAGGGAACGAGTAGGAAACAATTACAGAGCATCTACAGGGACACAATTATGCCTTGGCCATAAGGAGGTTTGGTCAAGAAGTGGAGAAATTGAAATTTGAAAAAGAATACATGAATTATCTGGCTCATTCCATGAGAAATCTAAGACCCCCTTTGAATCTTTACTCTGTGTTTTTGAAGGAACAAATTATATCTTTTAGACTGTAGATGGTAACCATGGGGTATAATGATCATATTGAGACAAAGATCGGTTCATTGCTGCTTTTTTCAGGAGTAACGATGAAGAACATCAATTTTTGTGTGAATTATATATGCATAATCTGGTTATGATAGACTATGAGGACTAGGACCCAAACCCTTATGTAGGGGAAGTACAACTGAGGGAATTCATGTCCTTCATGAGAAATCATTTGAGATGGAACAATGCTGCCACCGCTATGGAAAATATTGAATGTGAAGATGCTCTTTGGGTGAGAGGTTTCCCCTCAGTTGAAAAATTACTCATAGCCAAGAACCAGGTTATGCAAGATCAAGCATTCATTACTCTCCTGGAGATTGTCCAACTTAAAGTTGTTCAGGAATGCAGGAATTGGATTCCCTTTCATAGGTTGGAGGTTTTACTCTGTCTACAAAGAAAGATTAATGCTCTGAGTCCAGACCTGAAAAGAAAAGATACCTTCTCTGTTAGAATGTTCGAGCGATCCCTAGACAGAGTACAACTCTATTTTGACTAACTAAGTATGCATAAAGCCAATTGGATTGGGATTCGATTTCATTTTCCTTTACTTTGGTGTCCTGTGGTGGATGGAGAGGACAATGAATTTTTCAAAGTTGTTAATGAACAGAGGGGATTTTACAGTGCAACAGAAGGTGGCTATTCCTCCTATAAGTGGAGTGATGAGTGCCTAAACAACTCTCCAAGTACCCCTATTAGTGGATCACAGTCTTAGTTTGCATGAGGACATGCAAACCTTTTGGTTGGAGGGAGATGAAGGGTTGTGTATATGACCCTTTTTGTTCTAATATTTTTCCTTGTTTATGAACTTTCTGATTTAATCCTATATCACTATTTTCTCTCTTCATTACATTTGGCAAATTTTTGGCTTTGGTAAGGATTGATCTCATTTTCCTCATTATTTGTGAACTGCTGATGATTTGGATAGAGTTATGATGCCATGATTGCCTACTAAAGAAGTGGTGTTTTCAGGTTCAATGTCATTTTACTTTCAGGTTGCAGAATGAAGGAATTATGGAAGTTGGGCAACTCGTATCTCAGTCTCAAGTTATAACAGATTGGTATCAAGTTTATATATTATGCTCCTTCTCATTGTTTTACATCATTTTGGTCATCCACCCAGTGCATACACAATGATGTAATCAATCCAGGGATCGAATATTTTGTGTCCAATTCAACACTTTGGGTCTTAAACGGTTCATGATTCATTGGGTTATCCAAAGAGGGTGTTGACTGCTTTGACATATTCCTGGAGTCACCTCCACTCTCTATGGTATTAGCTCCTAGGGTGGCTTGTGAAATCTTTTGAGAATAAGTAGATGAGCCTTATTTGGAAATTTTTTTTAACTGTATGGTCTTTCATAATTCTCTCATGAGCACTGATGTATAAGAACTTGGAATCTCTGCCAGTATAGTTTAGCCATCATTTTGCATAGATCTATTGAACACTGCTGTGATCAGACCTGTTTATATAAAAATCCTATATTATCCTGATATGGTATGTGTTAATTAATTCTATGTGAGTGAGTGGCTTGTTCAACTCTTGTCGCCGAAGGCAGGGCCCCCTTCTGTGACAGGTGTTGTTGTAGTTAGAATTTATTTTCTTTATGCACGTTGTTGATATTGATAAAATTAATGTCTTATGCAGTTGATGATTGATTTAATTGTTCAGAATCGGATTTGGTGTTCTGATCATAGTTGAATGTGAATGTTTGAGTAGTGACATGATTGGATAGTATAATTTTCATTATCATTACTAGTTAACAGAGGGGAATGTGTGGATTATGAACATTGAATCAGGATTACTTCTATGGTGAATGATTCCATTAGAATTTTTGTTGAGATTCTGTTGCTAGCTTATAATGATAGAAGCAGGTTGTTGAATTAAATTATCTCTTTCCAATTCCTATACTATAGTTGTTGTTATTAAATCGCTTTCGTGTGAAATTCCCAATGTGTTCAACTGGATTCAGGCATGGACTTCTTTCTGTAGCATAGCAGAATGTTACAACATAACAGAAGGTTTGTAAAATTTGATAATCAATGCTTTTGATTTGATTACATGATTATTTCTATAATTTGCGTATTCTTAGAAGCTTGTTCACCAATAGTTGCATTTTAATTCTAGTTCTGTAATCCATAGACCTCCTCTGTGTTAAAATTGTTCCGAGTTACAGTGTCTGACATATACCTTGTTAGGTAGCTCATAATCCTGTGTGGCCCTGGGTTGATAATTTATGCACAACTTTCGATCTACATTTAATTATAAGGTGAAAGAAAAGATCGTCAAGTAGCTTACCAAGCTATTTTTAATTCCACTGCCGATTCCATCGCGACTCCTTCTTCAATTTTCAAGGAGTCAAATGAAGCTTATCTACCCGCCTAGGCGGAGAACTCTTTGTATTCTTATGATTTATTAGATATGGTTTTTCCTTCAGACAAGGCCATTCTGGAAGTGATGATTGGATGAGAAAATACTTGTGAAGGCCTCACCATAATTCCTTTTTTCTTCCAGAGTTGAGCTAAATTGAAAATCAAGAGTTCCATGTGAGACTCGCAAAGGGTGTTGATTTGTCGATTAATACTCTACCTAAGGAGGGAGTATTTGCTGAGGGGAATATGGAAAATATCTCTGTTACCATTCCAGTCAACATCTTTGTAAACCCTAACATCTTTGAAAATGTGCATATTGGTTTAAACTGCTCTCCTAAGGAGATTTCCATATATACTTCCTTGTTTAAGGAATTTAGCGACGTCTTTTCCTAGTCATGTGAGTAGAAGCCAAGAATTGATCCATATATCGTTGAACAAGAAATCCACACTTACCATAATGCTAAACATGTTCGACAAAAACTTCAACCTATAAATCTACGGAAAGCGACAACCGTTAAGGCTGAAGTGGAGAAACTGCTGAAAGCAAGGTTCATTTACCAAAAAACTTTGACAGAATGGGCATCCAATCCTGTTCTTGTTGATAAAAAACAAGGGACCATACATGTGTGCACTGATTTCTATGAATTAAATAAAGAGTGTCCTAAGGACAACTACCCCACGCCTTTCATCAATCATATTATTGATGCTTGTGCGGGTAGCAAGGTATTCTCGTTTATGGATGGATTTTCTGGGTATAACCAAATTCAAATTAAGCCAGAAGACAAACACAAAATGACCTTCATCTGCCCTTAGGGAACCTTCACGTACAAGAAAACGCCCTTCGGTTTGAAAAATGACGAAGCTACCTTCCTTCTAGCAGGAAATGAATTTTTTCTTCCACGATATCAAGAATATTTTCGAACCTTACTTGGATGATCTGCTTGCCCATTCTCGCAAGAGGAAGGACCATCCATATCACCTTCATATGATATTTGAATGATGTAGACATTATAAGATACACTTGAATCCCTAGAGGTGTGTTTTTTGCGTCGAGTCGGGGAGGTTACTAGGTTTCATTGTGTCAAATAGAGGAATACAGGTGGATCCTTTGAAAGTTGAGGCTATTGTAAATCTTCCTCCTCCTTGTTCCATTAGGCAACTTCAGAGTCTACAGGGAAAATCCAATTTCCTTCGGTGTTTCATAGTCAATTATGCTAAGATAACTAAGGGTTCCATGCGCTTGCTGAAGCAAGACACCCCATTCCTGTGGGATGAAACCACGCAACTCGCATTTGATGCATTATAGAAGGCTTTACTATTGGCTCCTTTATTACGTCCACCAGATTACACCAAATATTTTATATTGTATCTGGCTGCGTCGGAGTCGACTATAGGAGTAGTACTTGTTCAGGATGACAACAAGCTCCCAGAGCATGTTGTCTATTACCTTAGTCATGCATTAGTTGGTCTTGAAGTCAAGTACTCCCACATCGAGAAGTTGGATTTAGTAGCAGTCTATGATGTTTAGAGGTTGCATCACTACATCTTGCTACGAACAACCACAGTGGTTGCAGACGTAAATTCGTTTCAGTATTTTTGTCCCGATGCATAATTGGGGGAAAATTCAACAAATGGATAGTCATTCTCCAAGAGTTTGACTTGAATTTTCCATCCGCTAAATCCAAAAAATCCTTAGTTTTTTTAGAACTGATCTCAGAATTCCCTACGGAAGAGACTTTAGTGGTAGAAGAAGACGCATTCCCATATGAGTATATCTTTCTAATTTCCACCTTTGATTCTTGGTATGGAGATATCTTAGTGTATCTGCAGACTCTTAAGTGTCCCGCATCCTTCTTGTGGGAAGATTGACATAAATTGCGTGTCAATGCGAAAAAATACATGATCATTAATGATACCTTATATCGTCGAGGGGTAGATTCGATATTGCATCGATGCCTCACCCACGAGGAGGCTGGGATTTCCCTACCCATAGCAGAGCACGTGGGGGTCATTTATCTGGGTTAGCAACGACCTAGAAGATTTTGCGTGCTGGCTATTTCTGGCCCACCATCTTCAAAGACTGTGTGGAAGTTGTAAAGCGTTGTCATCCGTGTCAGCTCTATACCAGAAAGATGCAGTCGCATCCTACTCCTTTATTTCTCATTATCGCGATAGGTCCCTTCACCAAGTGGGGGTACATTACATGACATGTAATCTAGTTTCTGCTGGGGGAAACAAGTACATCATTGTCATTGTAGACTACTTCCCAAAGTGGGCAGAGGAAATGCCTACCTTCAAAGCCGATGGCGAAATGACAGCTTACTTTGTATTCAACCAAATCATTGCTCGTTTCGGTATACCAAAGCAGATTGTCACTGACCATGGTAGTCACTTTCAGAATAACATGATGACCGAGTTGACCACCATGCTAGGGTTTAGGCAAGATCATTCATGTTCCTTTTACCCTCATGTGATTGGACAAGTAGAGGTAGTTAACAAAACCTTTAAAACCAATATAAAGCACACTATTAACGTGAGCAGGTCAAATTGGCACATCATGTTGTACCTTGCACTTTGGGCATACCGGAATAATGTCAAGACTGCTACTGCTTTTTCACCGTTCCAACTCATTCACAGAGTGGAACCAGTCACATAGGTTGAGTGTGATATTCCATCCCTTAATATGGATATTCATGTGCTTCTCAACACTATGGATATGGAAGAACGTTTGCTTCACTTAGAACACCTAGATGAACAACTTAGGGATGCGTTGACTGTAAACGATGCTCACAAGAATAGGGTCAAGAACCAATATGACAAAGTCGACAAACCAAGATTTTTCTCTAAGGGAGAACTTGTTTTTCTATGGGATCAAGACAAGGAACCATTGGGGGCAGACAAATTTAAGTCAATGTGGTTAGGTCCCTACCTTGTGTCGAAAGTTTTGAAAAAGGGAGCTTATGCATTAACCGATTATGATGGAAATAAGTTGTTGGAGCCCAGAAATGGGCTCTACCTGAAGAAGTACTATGACTAGGCATGGTACTTGTTCTTGTATTTTTATTATATGTATTTTTATGTACAATAGGTCGTTAGCTTGTTAGTGTTTCTTATACAGTATGTTGGTTGTTTTAGATGTCATCCGAGTGGTTTGTAGGTTTTGTTGATGATGCTAGTAGGCATACTTGTAATCTGGCTTCATCCGCTTGGGTTATATATTCACCCTCAAGACAACTGGTTGCCTCAGGTGGCACCTGCTTGGGTCCTGCGACTAATAATGTGGTTGAGTATAGTGCAGTTATTGAGTTGTTATGGGATGCTACACTATGTGGCATTACCCGTCTGGAGGTCAAGCTTGACTCTCAATTCATGGTTTCCCAACTCAATGGTGATTATCATGTGCAAACCCCTAACTTACTACGTCATGTTTTACATGTTATATAACTTGAAAGAAACTTTGAGTATATTTCATTCAATCACATTTCAAGAAATGAAAACAAAATTACTGATACATATGCGAATTACATACTAGATTGTCACTTAACACACATATTGTAAAATAAATATAATAGACACATTTGAGACACATGTACATAACCAAAAGTATACACAAACACACACACACACACACATATAAAACATGTACATAGATATAGCGAGTTTTTGATCTGTAGATCACGTCATAAGTGTATCAATATACAAAAAAATGGGATCATAGTCAATATATGCCTAAGTCTAGGCCTGCTCCTCAGCATCCTTGGTTGTGGCTACCTCTACAACCTCCCTATAATGAAGTATGACCCTAGCCACCCTTCTAATAAGGTGTAGCTAGGTCAACGAAACCCCAACAACATACTCATGCATGATCATAGGGATCCAATCCATCTGTAGTGTAGGGACATATTGGGTAAGCCTGGCCAGCTTCTCCTCAATGACACGCAGTAAACTATCATCCCTGCCCTATATGGGCTGCACGAATGTCCTGGAATGCCCATCGAGAAGCACTGGTCCAACATCTAGATATAAACCATAAATAAGGGTCAAGCTCTTATACATATGTATATATAATTTTATGAATAAAAACTCATAAAAAATCAAATAATATAAAAAGAAAAAAAACATACCTATCTCTCCCCATGCCTCTCCTTGAGGGCGAATGAGTTTAGGGTCTCCTCGAAAATCTAATATGACATATGGAAACTGCTCGAGAGCAGGCTCCTGTCTTTCCCACCAGGTATAGAAATCATCATCGTAACCGCTTTGGACCCTGCCTTTTCCACCTTGACAGAGAAATATGTCTCCCCATCTCATAAGTCTAGGTTGACGGGGTGAGAGCGATGGTAATGGTACTGCAGGGCTTATAGAAGGAACCCTCTCAAAGAAGAATGCTACCAAGATGCTCGCGTAGCCAAATTTCTTTCTTCGACCCCTCTTACAATTAGAAAGTTGTTTTTTCATTATTGGGATCATCCCTGAACACCAGTCAAACAACATGCCCCGCATACTTTCCACTGCAACTCGCATGTGGGTCTGTGTGGCCAAGTGTAAAGCAGAAGAACCAACAACCCTAGCTACTGTACTTACCATCACTTTCATTCGGAAGCTAGTTATCTGCGAGATTGGGATGCATGTCCTTGACTTTTGTGTACCAGGTAGGTAGTAAGTATCAATGCAATCTTGCACACTCATATGGTCACCACCCCTTCCAGTGCCCTTAAGGTTTACGGGTATGCCCTTACGAGAGAGTCTTGTGATGAATAAATATCATCTATTATAAGCTTCAAATCCTCTCCCTGGAGGTCAAAAAGTCTGATTTCATGGTCCTAGTAGTCCACTAGAGTCTCCAATAGACGGACTTGTGCTCGCATATTGGATGTGCAATATAATTTTAGCAAGCCACTTCATTGTAATGCTTGCAAGGTTGGGGCATCTCGCATTGCTTCTCAGTCCATGTCTTCATGTTCCCTTTTTCTCCACTCTAAGACCATTTTTTGCCTGCCCAATACACATATCAAACCATTAGAATCCATCAAAATTCTCTTATTGGTGCCATTTTAGAATTTTGAGGTCATGCAGTATTCGCAATTGTGCTTTCAGCACAACGTGAAGCATACATGGGCTGTAGTACAACAACCCACGAATAAAACATGTATTCGTGACTATTATTAAGCCGGCCCACGAATGCTATGTGAGTCTCTTAGGGAACACATAAAACATAAAATTTTGTGCTAAAAACAAAAATTGAATGGATGGAAAGGAGGAGAAAGGAGAGATAACCAACCTACAACTTGCAAAATCAGAATTGGTCCAACGGTTTGTCCACTATGATCAACTGAAGTCTGGAGGTAAAACTTGCCAAATATAGTTATGTTTCCAAATGGTATGTCTATTTTGGGTTTTTGAACTATTTATAATAAAAAATTTAAATTTTAACCCATTGTCTATAGTTTAAAATCAGTTTTTAATATATGGACTAATACCATCGTCTTTTTGCTAGTTGCAACAAGTCTTGGATCATCGAAAAGTTGTTTTTAGTTGCATATAGGGTAGGATTTGGTCCTCATTGCAAACTTTGCACTTATACCTTATCTGTCACTAAAGCCTTGGATCACTTTTTCGTCCATGGACTATGGTGTAAAACCACTTTTACCTCGTACACATCATTGTTCTTCCGTGGATAGGGCCTCCTTCTCATGGGTATCCTAGTTTAGAACACTTTATTGTCTTTCTCGTACCCATGTCGCAATTGTGTTAGGTTTGCGGGAGCCTGCCTAGTTGTTTTTCTTGATAAAATGAACCTCATGTTGCATCTTTTTGCGAGCTATACCCGATTATAAGGCTCCCTGCATTTTGCACCAGCCGTTTATAGAGGTGGCAGCTCCAATATAAGCATTCAAAAAACATTACTTTTTAGGCGTTTCTATTTTTCATCAGTTTTTAGTTGACATTTTTCAGGGAAAGGCTGGATTTTTTGTTGCAGTGATTTCCTAGTTGTTGCCCGAGCAAATTTTCTTGCAAAGACAGTTTTGTGGTCTGTCTTTATGGACATAATATATTTTTTTGGAGATATTGTGGTTTGGGAACACTGGAGAGTGTTCAAGTGGATAGATTTTTACTATTTTGACAGTGCTATGGGTGGCTTTGGTTTGTTGACAGTTTACTGTTCTTTTGATGTTGTATGTTATGGGACTGATTTCATCAGCTCATACTATGTTGACACTTTTATTTTTTTACTCATACATGCAGAAATGTATATCTACAAAACGTAATTTTGTGTCTCTTCGGATGATATAAAATTATGCTTTTTTTCCAAGGAAAAAAAAATAAGGCTCCCTGCACTTATGGAGTTTTCTTTAGGCCATGGTCTGACTCCCCAAAATAGACTAGACTGTCGAGTAAACTTGTTCATTCAGACTCGTTAATAATAAGTGAACGATCATCTACATTGGTGGTAAGTTATCTCTTTCTCAGACCATGTAGATTATTTACGCAAAATGAATACTCTCTTTTCTACAGAATTGAGAAGAGTATCTTCAGGCACAGGTTTATCTCTTTTCCGGACCCAAGGGACTAAATTTATGGAAAAGGAACACCCGGTATGAGCTTAGTTTTCTCTTTTTCGTGCTCTGGACCCAACATGAAAAAGATTTCGAGCGTACTTTATGTCTTTGTCATGCTCGCAAAACCTAAATAACAAAGCATCAAGTTTACTATTGTAAGCCCCATTTATCATAATCAAATGGATCTTTCCAAGTGATCTTGCATTCCTTCACACTTGTTAAACTCAGGCTATATGCTTCTTTTGAAGGTGCATCAGTCTGGAATTAGTTTACCCTTTTTCGGGCCTTGGCGACTAAGTATGAAAAATATATGTACCTTAGTCCTCCGGGAGCTAAGAGAGTTCTTCTGTGGATTGTTTTACACTTTTCCAGTCTTAGGAGACTAAATTGTACGAAAAAAGAACCCCCAGAGTCTTCTTCAAAGTTTTCAGACTCTCAAAACTATGAAAACACCAATGAGCATCTACTAGTTCAGACTTGTAAAATCCACGAATCGTTGCATATCAAGCATTGTTCTCTCCCCTCTTCAAGCTTGTAAAAAATGAAGAGATACTCGAGTTGACTTTCTTGGACTCATCAAAACTTAACAAGAAAGATAATGAAGCATTTCTTCTCTTTAGGTTATAAACAGTGGCAGCATGTCATCCTTGAACAAAACACTCTCTGAACTTTCTGATACTCATGTCTCAGTTTACACTTTCAACTCAGTTATTACTTTGAGTTTTTTACTCCTCCACTTGTCCTTTATACATAGGGAATCTGATCATGTCTCCTACATGACATATAAGTCTAGTTGTCATATCTACAAGTCAAAAGCTGCCTTGGGTCACCTCTGTGTTGTTCTCACTATTCAAGGATATGGACCTTTATCTGATTATCCTGATTCCCATCATTATCATCTCTGAGAATTTCTTATGTCTACCTTTCCCTATCTAGTTTCCTAGTCACCCTTAAGATCTGTTGAGCGATTCATTGCCTTCCTCCTCACATCATAGTTTCTCATTAGCATCTCTTGAAGATGAAGACCTAGAGTTTTGACGATCATACCTTAGGATTCACTACCCTTATTGGTGAATTCCTTTGGTTCAGTTGTCAGCGTCACTCATTTACTGACATTCTGTTGATTTCCTTCCATGTTCGACTTCAACTCATATATTCACATGGTAGGACTTGTACTGGTTTCTATGGATTTGGACGAAGACCTTAGGTTCATAACCTAAATTGCGCAAGATTGTGTTATGTTCAAAAATACTACTTCCAAATTTTGAAGACTCATCATTGTATATTGTGGCTTTGATCCACCTTTGTAATATACGTGGCCTTGCTGCCCGTATTATATGATGCAATCAAATATTGTAAAGGAGCTAGTGTTCTGCTCTATTGAACATGGCATCCTCAAATATGATTTTGTACATGACTTTGATATGTATTGTTTCAGGTACCTCATTGCAGCCTTGGTAACTGAGTTCTCCAAGAATAAAGTTTGTAATGTATTTCGACCATCGCTTCCCTCTGACCTCACACATTAGGGGGCATCTGTTATCCTGTGAAATGGAACTTCTTCGTCTGAGTACTGACACTCAATGTGTCGGTACACAAAAGGAAAACATGGATAGAAGTGGCCAAAAAACTATATATGTGCATGACATTTGATGCATAATCATCTTACCAGCTTGACCTATTTTTTTATAGGGTCATTAGGGAGAATTCATGACTATTTCCATTGCAACCCATGAATCATTTGCGAGTATTGACATTGCAACCTGCGTATACATGATCAGGGTTGGAATTCACTGGTTGCCCTTATGAAAGTCGTGTATCATTTGTGAACTACTAGTATTAATAGTTGTGAATGCCCTAATCCAAAATTAAAAAATATAAACAAGTTTAGTCGAGGAAAGTTGGGCTCTTAATCATAACTATCCCAAATTCCCCAACCATCTCAACCTTCATAACCTCTCTCTTTCCTCATGTATAAATAGAGGGTAGGGGTTGAGACTAAACATAATAAATTCTAGAGCAAAGTTATGTTGGTGGTTTGCCTTTGGAGATCTTGGAGACTAAACATAATCAATATAAGAGTTACCTTGACTTTCCATGATAGGAAATTTGAGGGAACTTCTAATCCGTTCTCAAACCTAAGGTTGGTTGATGCCATCCCTAAGCTCTAACATACAAATTCCCATATGATAAGCACTACCTTTGAAACCCTCTAATTGTTGGTTTTGGTTCCCAATAGTTGGTATACTACCATAAACTCATAAAATCCTCTCAATCAAAGAAGCTCTAATACCATGTGAATATTCCAAACCCAAGGGGACTACTATCCTTATGTTCTCAATCAAAGTTTGTTATTTAATTTCATAAATATAACTCTTTACATAGGAGCAACTACACAATAGCTGGAATGTAAATAACATAAGTGTAAAAAGCAATTGCACACATAAAGAGAATTTATCTTTCAAATCAAATTCTAATTAACTTAATTAAACCTTACAAGAAAACCTCCACAACTAATAAAAACTAGCAGCTACATGATAAACAAATTTACCTAAAACTTGAGATGTGATGCAAACAAAATTAGGAATAATATTTTTCTACCGACATGTACTATTGTATGACTTATTGTACATATCCATACTACTGTAGGGCTTGGATGTATGGATTGTTGATGATGTTGTCTACCTCTTAACTGGTGCACTATGCTCTTTCTTCGATTGTAGTCCCTATCTAACAAAACTGTATCCAAACACTCTATCTTGACTTGCCTCTATACTTGAGTTGAAACCCTAATGTCACAATGAGATGTACCGTTGAGAGATTAATCTAAATCACTAATGTATAAATATGCTTAATTAGACTCGATTTATTAAATATAAGACTCTCATTTTATTCCTAAAGTGAATTACAAAATAGGATTACTTCGAACTACTTCCAACATGTTCATACTAAACCTATACTGAAGTTCACGTCAAGGCTACATTCTTCAACATAACTATGCACCCCTCCTTCCCTCCACCCGCCATCTTGTTCTCTGACAAAATTAATTCATTATCTTCCTCTTTGTTTATGGTTGGAAAACTCATGATTTTAGTGATATAACTATTCCATAACATTGCTTCTTCACCTTTAAGTCCAAGAGAATCCCACTGATGACTCCAAATGGTAGCAAGCTTGCCATCAATAACTTTAGAGATAGTATATATGCCTTTCCTTTGACATAATCGATGAAATGATAAGGTAGCCTAGCTCCACAACTCACCCATAGTTCAACAACAATTATAATCCTTTGCCCATCACAAACATTTGATATCAACCATCTCTCAATAGAGAAAAACATATAATAGTAACTTTCAAAATAATTAATGCAATTTTACAAAACGTTTTTGAAGATCTTATCCATCTTTATATGGAATCAAACTCTATGTATTTATGTGTGACTGCTTCCAACTCGTCCACGGAGTGGAAGCAGTCACGTAGATTGATTGTGAGATTCCATCCCTTAAGATAGCTATTCATGTGATTCTTGACACTACGGATATGGAAGAACGTTTCCTTCACTTAGAAAATCTATATGAAAAATGTAGAGATGCATTGATTGCAAACGAGGCTCACAAGAATAGGGTCAAGAACCAATACAACAAAGCCGTTAAACCAAGATTTTTCTCCAAGGGAGAACTTGTTTTTCTCTGGGATCAAGACAAGGAACCCTTAGGGGCAGAAAAATTTAAGTCAATATTGTTAGGTCCCTACGTTGTGTCGAAATTTTTGAAAAAGGGAGTGTTGCTGCCGCAACCTTTTCCCCGATTTTAAACTTTTCACTTAAACTCTGGGACCCCTCCTTATCATTATTTGTTTGGATCGACTGTTGAAAGCTCGGCGTCTTTGAGCTTATCTCTGCGTTTGAAGTTGATTGCCCGCTTTTTTGATTGCTTCGTCCAGCTTAGCTTGAGTCGCGTGGTCTGTTCTGGTACCCGTAGAGTATGAATTTTTTTGCCTTAAAGAAAGGATTCGATTTTGACCGTAATTGGGCCTTAGCGCTGTTAGTTTTTCTCTTTGGATCGGGCCTCTTTTGGAAGAAGTTGAGTCCTATCTCACCCGCTGTTGCGGCTCTTAGACCAAAGTTTCCGCCCGATTGAAGTGTCACCCGATGCCCGATTCGTGGTTGTTCAAATCGCTTCTCCCGAGTTTCTTCTTACCCGATGTTGCGGCTGGGGAGATGAAGTCAGCCACCGTCACAAGTTTCATCCGACGTCCGACCAGTCGTCCCTCACCCGAACTTTCTTCTCCCCCGTCGCCTGTCTCTGACCTGCGGCCCGTCCGCCGTTGCGGGTGACGGAGCATTCTATCCGCCGACCCACTCCTCTCCACCGTCCGATTTCCTTGGTCGCCTGTGTTGCCACTCGCCCATTTCTTATGCTCCTCCGCCATTGCGGCTCCTGGAGCCTTCTCCCATCCGGTGCAGAAGCCTTGTCCCATCCGATCCGTGTATCGCCCGACTGCCGATTTACCTATTTGTTGTCGTCCCGAGCCTACGCATTTCCCCTCACCCGGATGAACCAGGCTAGCTTGTTGTGGATGTATCATTATAATTTAAAAATTATTGATGCCTAATGTCTTAATTTAGTGGATAATGCACCAAGTTTGTATGTAGAAATCATCCCATGAATCACTGAAGCAAAGCGCCGCGCAGAAAAGGACAACATAAACGAATGACAGAGGTGCCGGTGGGGCATTTTTAGCAGTTACTGTCAGAAAATAAACGCCTGTGGAAATGATGGGGAAGGTGAAACGACTAGAAAAGCAACTGAATCGTGGAGGGACGCTGAAAGGTCACATGCCGAGGGCAGCCTAGGAGACAGGATTTGTAGTTTAAATAACGGGAAGCCTGAGAAAGAAAAGGAGGGCTTTTTCCTGAGAAAATTTTGTAATCGTTGGCTTGTAAGAGGAACTATTTTGTTTTGCAAAGTGAACTGCAATTTTGTCTGTTGGAAAGAGTAAAGAAGTGGAATGTACCGAAGCATTCGATGAATAATGTTGAAGATGAACTATTTTGTTTTCA
>LPNX010205946.1:0-17641 GCA_001517045.1 Pseudotsuga menziesii
AGAACATTGACATCGGACCCCAAGTCCAGAATAACATCGGTCATATCATATGCCCCAATCTGAGCATTCAATCGCATTTCCCTGCCGGTCCTGCTGACTTGATGAATAGTTTTGTCCAGAGCACCAGTCTGCAAAGATTCACAGGTAGTAAGGATGGTCTGCAGCTCATTCAGAGAAGATTGATTTCTTAAAAGTTTAAGGCAGCTGTGCAAAAAGGTAGATAGTACACTTTCTTTATCTATCAATGTGTCGTAGGGTGGTGAATGAAGCTGCGCAGGGACACTGGATGGACTAGGGCCAGCAAAATCTTTCTTGGCCGCCATGAACGTCTCTTTTTCTCGGAAGATATCAAATGCAAGACTTTTTGCAGGGGCCTTACGAATTAGAGCTTCAACAGGGCGGGTTTGCATTTCCTGGATATGTGTCGTGAGTCCACTTCGTGTAACGACATTAAGAGTCGCCACAGGGCGGGGCTCGACAGAAATCATCTGAAGGTTTTGAGTAGGGATAGTCTGTCGTGCCTGAATCTTAGCGATCAGCTGAGGGCACTGTTCAATCACATGATCGACAACGTGGCAATACCGACATGTCGTAGTTGGGTTCCGACAGTCGCGAGCCAAATGCCCGGCTTGGTTACAATTATAACACACAAGTTGGTTTCAGCCTCGCCCAGCCATACCACCACGACCTCCAGAGGTACCTCAGCCAGAGGCACCCCCTTGGTAACCATAACTGTCGGTAGGTGGGCCTTCTGTGTGCACCCTGTAGGCATCATAGGTGCGGCACTCCTCCTCATTATGACCGATAGATTTGCAAAATTTACAGTAGGGGTTCGCAGGTCCCTGCGCATACTTTTGTAGCAGATAACAGTGCTCCGGTCGATGTTGGTCTGTCATTCTGCAAAGCTCACAATAAAGAACCTGTGGTGGAAAGGGGTTCGGCGCACCATTCTGCAGGTACTTGGCTATTAGAGGGCACCGTTCCCTGTCATGTCCTTCAGTCTGACATTGCGGGCACCGCCCTGCTTCGCCGTCAGACTTTCCCTTTTTCATCTCGCGGAGTTCCAGGGCCATCGTAGCTAACTGCGCTTGGATTTGAGCAATCCTAGAGTCATCTCCGACAGGGGCAGTCTCTAGTTTCATTGCGATTTCTAGGGCCTCTTGCTGGTCAGCAACCTTCTGTTGCATGAGCGGCGTTCTGATATGTGGTAACAATGCAGCAATAAACCATTCCTTGTGCTGCACAGGACTAATGGTAAAACTGACCTGGTCCAGTAGAACTTTTAATCTCTGATCAAACTCCCAGACTGACTCGCCGCGCCGCTGCTAAATCTCTTTGAGTTCGGTGATGCTCTGCGACTCCGATTTAGGTTTCTTAAATTCTTTGATTATGGCCGCCTTGATTTCACCTAACGTAGGGTTCTTGTTGCTAGAAAATTTCATGAACCACGTCAGAGCCCTATCCCGGAAAGATGTAATCAGCTGCGCGGCACGCACATCGGGATCGGTAATTTTTTTCGCGGTCCAGACCGCGTTGTAGAGAAACCAGAACTGTTCTGGGTCTTCAGAGCCTGTGCCTTTAAAGGTGGGGAGTTTAATATCATCAACGAGGTGGGCCATGGAATTGTGGGTGGTTTTGGGAAGGTACTGGCGGTGGAAGGGGGAGGGTTTGCACGGGCAGATTGGCCCGTGGCTGGAATACTCGGACCTGGTTGACTCTCAGACTGCGACGGAATGTCAGGGGTTGCAGGGTGGCGTTGCGGGGTAGCTGGCAGGTTTTCGACCTCAGGGTGGTATGCGGAGTCTGATTCTTCAGGGTTTACAGGGGTGGACGTGGTGATCTGGCTTACGGAAGAGGGGCTAAAATCCTGCTTATACCTTTTCTCGTTTCGCAGCAACCCGTGTTGCTCGTCCGAGAGAGTGGCACTTGCAAACATATGTTAGTATGACTAAACTAATAATCGGATTCAAATAGCAATATACCAATAGTAGAAATTCAAAAAACTTACCACGGGGATCTTTGAAAGACTGCTGTTCACCGTCACGGAAAGAAGTGCTTGTATCAATGGTAAACTCGTTGTAAACAGTCACTTGCGCTGCGACACGGGTTCGTATTTTCTTTCTGCGCGACTTGCAAACAGGTCTCAACGAACCAATCACTGATGTCCTTCACCGAGGGCCTCCAAAACATAGCCCTTGTGGTACAAGGTAAACCCCTCGTGAGCAGGTACTGAGTTCAGCCGGCAACGGAACCAATTTGTTGGCACTTGGGCAGACCCGGGTTAACACTTTATACTTCGCACCAACAAAAGACCCACTGTGTTGGCCCTTTCGGCAACAACCTGTGCGCAGGTTGTAGTCTCACCCGAAACAGCAATGGGGTGCCGCAGAATCAGGTTTCTGCATGCAAAGAGGGGGATTACTGTACCGTAGCCTTTCTAAACAATTATTATTCAACTTCCTGTTTACTTATCATTCATTCACATATAACTTCAGAGCATAAAAGACAAATCAAACTTGCATAACCCACTACAGGGAATTCACTGCGAAGCTTGATATTAGCAGAGATCTTATATTATCAGATGTAATCAGTTAGATGCATGAAAATAACAGAAACAGAAACAACACAACAAAAACACAACACCACATATAACGTGGTTCACCCCCAGTGTAGGGGCTACGTCCACAAACTGCGTTTTATTCCTCTTTCCTCAAAACCACAGTTTATCTGCGCACACAGCTGCAGATTCCTTCCGTTCTTACTAGCCGCGCACACAGCAGCAGGCCTCTGTGCACACAGCTGCAGATCTTTCTTTCCTCCTTACAAAAACCCTCTACGCACACAGCTGCAGAGGTCGTCCACGCACACAGCTGGGACTTGTCCTTTCCTTACAAAAACCAATCTTACTTGCCTTATCTTTCCTTACATCAAAAATCCTAACCTCTCTATTTTACATAAGCGCTTATTTATACTGCACGACTTTACAAAACCCTGGTCTTAAACCATGGGCACCCACAAAACCCTAAACCCTGGATTTAAACCATGGGCTTATTACAAACAGAGAGGGTTTTGACTTACCCCGACACCCCTAAGACTATTTTGACCCATCGCTCCACTTACAAATTAACCACGGAGTTACCCCCTATGGAGTATGCGCTCCAACAATTGGTATGGTCTTAATCTAAATATAATACATTATAGACATGTATTAATTAATCAATTCATATTTAGATTTTTAACATAAACATAAATATTATGTAGAGAACGCTGGGGTGACTGGTTAAGTCAGGTCGTTCATGTTTTTCTGGACTAACAGAGACCACCGCATTTCCAGGTTTTCTGATTTCTCTGTTTTTTTGACAAACATTATGTTTACTTAATGGTAATTTTCGCATCAGTTGCTTTATTTAGTATTGTGATATACATCTTGCTAACTGAAGCCATCTAACTTAGAATTCAAAATGCCCATATGTCTAGGCATAAGTCTTTCCGTTTTTAAATTTTTTGGCAGGTTTTCCACCCAAGATTCACAAACCAGAACATCAAATTTCATGTATTCATAGAGAATATCGTTAATGAGAGTGTTATAGAGGCAAAAAAATGTAGGCGTCTGACCTTCAGTTTTCGTTACTTGCACTCTACCTTGCAATGGCATGAACATCCCTCATCATTATCTTCATGGATTGGTTACTCGAGTGGGTTATCTTTGAACTAGCTTTAGACCCCATTAGTGTTCCATTTTCTCCTCAATGTTATCAACTTTAAACTCATGTCTTTGAATCTCGAGTGGGCCTAATGGTTAAGAGCATGTGTTTCCTCTTAGGAGGTCACGGGTTCAAATCCAGAGGGGGGTAGTGTAGGTACACCTCTGTAGAATTTAGCAGTTAAATCGCTGCGTAAAGGGGGTCCCTTGTCCCACAAACAAGGGGGTCTCATACACCAATTTGGTGTCTAGCTTGGCGGTGACCTTAAAAATAAATTATTATTATTATTATTATTATCTTCTTTGGAAGTCAGAGATTTGCTTTTTCCCTAAGACTCATGCTCCTGATGTTCATGTCTAAATATTTATACGTAAGCACAATTTGAACTCGACCTCCAATTTGTTTCAGAAAGGCAGTTCCTAATAGTGTTCCTCTTTCAATATTTGGATACCAGCTGTCTTTTTTAATTTTTAAGCATACAACAAGGTGCGGTTTTTAAAGATACAATAAGGTGCATTGAGCTATAGTTTCTTACTTGTCCATTCAGGTCTTTGCGATACTCAATTTTGGCCAATAAATTTTCCCTTCAGATTATAGCTAGAAAACTTGAATTCAAGCTAGAAAACTTAGTTTAGTTTTACAGTAACGCCAACCAACTATATTTAGAGGATCTGAAAAATTCTGGTTGAATGGAAATAATCAAGAACAAGTATTCGAAGGAAGGTCACACCCAAACCCACATTTGTAAAAGATGAATCTTACTGAAAAATTGTTACTGGAGTCGGAGAAGATAGGAGTATTTATACTCACGCTTCAGCCCTGCTAATGCACTTTGACCATAATCCTGAATCATCCATGCTAGCAAATTTGTCAAGAAGAAGATGAACCCGTAGACGTAATGTGCCGTATGAGGGTTTGGTTTCTCACATAGATGGCTGCAGCTGCTCCAAGGATCGGCCATGAATTTGTGATACCTTTGTGCAATGGTTGTAGGCATCTCGCAATGTTGTGGGTCTCCTGTCATTTGATTCTCTGTCTGTATCTCGACCCGAGCAAAATTCTTCTCAGGCTCCATCGGTATCAATCCATTTTCTCCAGGAACCCCTGCTACTTCATGCTTTCTAGTCTTCATTGCAGGCGTTGTGTGATAATGGCCAGAAATTATTCAGAATTCAGTAAAGGTGACAATGCTCTCCTAATTCATACATTTCTGACAAGGATTGTAGACCTACCGAAGCTTACCCAACCTGCATTTTAAAACAAGACCCTATTAATTGTAAAAATTACAGAGAACTAGAATTTGCAACATTGTAAAGAACGGAGTTCCTAATGGCATTGGACTCAAGAAGCAAAATAGTTGTGGATCGAAAGAAAAGTTATCCAATTTTGTAAAATTGGATACATAAACAGCAGAGCGTTTTGCCTGTTTTTTTGGATATTTGATTCATTCACGCCAGTATGCATAACAGATTGCAACTTTCGTACAATATGTGTTGCTGTACGCAACAATATTTGCAATCTTAATACACTACGCAACAGACTTTTACGTCGGGGGTGTTTAATTCCTACATACAATGAACCACAGGCATATTTCCAGTGTTATAAATCGATCTTTGGTAGATTTTTTACCGTCAATAGACAGTATTTGCTGAATTCACCTGCATCCACAGCGTTCCCAAGGAAAGTACTCTAGACCAAAGCAAAATCTAAAGCAATCACCGCCTGAAGATTATTCATCGGCAAGATTTCCACTAAAATATCAGATATTTTAGTTTCACTGTCAAAAAAGCAACCTTAGACAACCTTATATCAGCACATTTACGCCGGAAGAATCTAAAGAAATGACTAAAAAGAAATAAACATCAGTGTGACCAGCACATTTACGCCAAAAGAATCTAAAGAAATGATTAAAAAGAAATAAACATGTGTGTGCCAATTTCCACATAAATATAAAAAACAGGTTTTTGGGAATACTATGTAGAATCGATTATTTAACGAGAATAATTATCAAGAGTCTCAAATTACTTATTAAGCATCGAATGGTATCAAATTGATCCAAGTGCAAACATTTTTTTTAAATCATAAAAATAAATCTACAATTATTATTTTACTAAAATATAATAACTTTATGCCAAATAATGAACAATAGCAGTTCGCAAGGAAATCGACTGAGTTTTCAAATTCACAATATTTACTGCACAAAAGCTGATCTTCACATCAATCCGCAGAAACATCTAGAAGCAAGAATTTCCTATACAAGATTATTACATTAGAAGGCATATTTGACTATTTCTTACCCTAAAAAATTAATATAAGGTTTTAATCTGGAGACTAAAATCACCAAGCGAGCATTTACATCAAATCATATATAATATTACTATTAATTTGAAACAATACTTGGACATTCATAACAATAAACTAATAATCTCAGTGTTTCTGAGATTAGATACCAATATTTTTAGTGTTACTCAAAACAGAGTACACGACTTTCCATGCGCGTCATATTCACAAGTAAAATGAACATTTTCTCAGATATTCTGAACAGCTATTTCGATATTTTACAAAATATCGAAAAACATAGAATACAATGTGCACCTGCATTTTCATCGTCCCATCTTGCTGCACAATATATCTTCTCAAAACAGTCTTTCAAGAAAGTAAATGTATATATATTTACAGCTCACAACAAGAACTTTCCAGGCACGCGAACGCAGATCTGCGCATTAAAGATATAATCTTTAATTTTCTCAACCTTAAGCTCTGCCATCCTTAGAATCGAACCCGAGACCTAAATGAGTACACATTTATATTCATATTTATGTCAGTAGTGGGAAATTTATCGGCATCTCCTTTGACTTGACTTTGGATACGAGTAACATGGGTTTCCGTTGTTTCGGGGAAGTGTCTACGGAATGCAATATTTCCTTAAAAGGCCCAAAACCTTTTGATTATTTTATTTATTATTCAAGGAAATAGTATTATTTTATAGAAAAAAACAATGTTATCTATATGATCCGGTGATGATTATTTCATTTTATTATTAAGGAAATTCTATTATTTTTATAGAAAAAAACAATATTATCTATATGAGCCGGTGACGAAGTAGACAAAATATTTAGTACAGTTGTGGAGTTCACAAATGAACACAAGATAATCTTTTAAAATTATGTTAAATTAATTTGGTAATAAATATAATTAAATATGAACCAAATAATCTAGTATTAATACCTTCATAATAAATAATGATCTAAGATTTTTTTTTAATAATATTGGTTTCAGCTCAATTTTTGATTGGAAGGAGTTAGAATTATACATATCTTCATTCAATACAAAATTTAATAATTTAGATCCAAGAAAAGTAACTAAAATTCATTATATATGAATATGTCAAAGATCAAATAGTGATTATATAGTAATACTAATAAAAAATGTGTTAAATATAAATATAAAGTGGTCTTGATTAGTTATTGAAATAATAATAATTGACGTATGAGGTGGTTATGATTAGTTATTAAGATGATAATAAAAATGACAAGGTAATAAGCTATATTTGACTTCTTTATATAATAGAAATTAAATATATATGAATAATAGACATAACAACTAATAACTAAGTTAATGTATTTCCTTATATGTCAAAGATTTAAGATTTTATTTATCTTTGTTCAAAGAAAGATTATGACTAACTATAAAATAGGAACATCTTTAATGGGTAAATTAATCTAGATAATAGAGGTAATAGAGGTGATAATGCAAGATAATGTAGAAAGTGACATTCACTAACATCATGTGAGCAAATAATCATATGTAAGTTATGAGTTTGAAGCAAGGTGGGACTTGGCACTTTATTTATCAATCACGAATCACATGCAAAGCAATGATGAGAATTTGGGGATTTATGAAAGTTAGTTTGAATGAGGGGAATATATCCTAAGCATGCCTCTTGCTTTAGAAGCAAGGCTTTACCGTCGTTGACATTTGAGATTTTGTTGGTTACTTTAAGATGAAGGATACGAGGCACAATAATGTTATTTTATCTCTTTTGGACACTCTCAACCTTAGGAGTGACCAATGGCACACCAACCAAATTCTGTTGCATCTCATTCGGTTTGTCCTCCCTGTCTATTTGTGCATAATCCTCTAGATCCACATCCCATATCATCGTCAGTCCCATATGATACTCTGGTGTCTTCCTGTGTGAAAGACGTAGGGCATTGTGCATTGCAACTAGCTTCTATGCTCTCTTAGAGGTAATTTTGATCCTCTTGATAAAGTGGACGAAGCTATATGTAGATCAATTCCTCTTTGTTGTAGAGGAACTAGTTATCTAAGACAATAAGGGAGTAGCAAGATATTGGATCTTTGGAGCATCATCCCCATGCATCCTCCACCAACCAATGGGGTCTTCTTGGCCTACGTGATTACGATTTTTATTCGCATCAAGCTTGTTGAAGGGACCATTGATACATGCAAAATGAATCCATTGTCTTCAAATTTTTTTTTCCTCATCTACTTCATACATCTTTGTAATGGAAGCTTGAAATCTCTTTTTGATCTCTGGATCATCAATGGGGGGAATTCTACTAAGCCTGCCAATATACCATCATCTTCAATTTTTTTTTCCTCATCTACTTCATACATCTTTGTAATGGCAGCTTGAAATCTCTTTTTGATCTCTGGATCATCAATGGGAACAATTCTATCAAGCCTGCCAATATACCATTTTGGGTTAAGTACATATGTTTCCATGTGCAAAGGTGTGTTTGTTTAATCCCACCTACGCTAAATAATGGGTTGAATTTGGGTCACAAAGAACACTAAGTTCTCATTCGATGCTTGATTTAACTCTTTGTTGTAGCTTGAATCAAGGTTGGTTTTAGGATTTGAGAAAAGATTCTTTTATTAACTTTTAGTTGCATGAATTAATTTTCTTCAATTTTTCAATTATTTTATGCTGACTGTATATTTTCTTTGTAAATACTTATCATTATTCAAAAAATAAACGAGCTCTACATATCTAAGCGAAGAGAAAAATTTGGTCTATGCACTAGGTTCCTATGCATTGATCATAGGATACCTATTGGCACAAGACCAACATTCATCTAATGCAATAATCAATTGGCATAATTACAATGCATAATTGTATTAGCCTCCATGACCATCATTGGCTAGTGGAGGCCAAGATCGAGCATAATGTATGATTCTATGAGTTTATTAGTTTGTCAAGATTCAGGTCCCCACATGTCCGTTGGACCATTAAGGGACGAGATAACAAGTGGAGTCCCCACTTTCCCTGAATCTAGTCAGTGCAATTGTGTTTCACTAACACCTTCCTATTGTGACTTGTGAGTCTACATGTTCTGTTGTTGATGATGTGATTCATGTTATTTGACTAATGTTGTTATTCTTTTATTTTGACAATATTATATAAATCAGTGAAAGATTCACCAGTTTTTACAATTTTTTATAATGAAGTTAAATATTCGCCAAGTTTTTACAACATTATATAATAAAATGAAAGATTCGCCAAGATTTTACAATATTATATAATAAAATGAAAGATTCACCAAAATTTTACAACATTATATAATAAAATAAAAGATTCGCCAAATTTTTTATATATACATATTATATTATTGATAAAATCGCCTTCAACTTTTCCTATATATCGGAGAGATTCGCCCAATTTTTATACATATAATTCTAGGGGGGGTTCTTAAAATCATCCCTGATTTATACTTAGTGAAATAAGGCAGTTTCGAGGTTTGAGGAGGTTGAGACAGTTAAGATGGTTATAGTTAAATGCTTAACAAATCTCAAATAATCGCGATTTATTATTTTTAATGTCAAAGAAAAGCGTATGCGGGTATTGATAGAGGAAACCCACTTATGACATGCGAGTTTCTCTAAGGGAAGCCCGTGTACAGATCTGTACGCAGGTTGCAATTACAAATAATCACGTACAATATGCGACATGCTATAGGAAAAATCGCGTATGTATGCGGGTTGTATATAGGCAAAGGCGCGTACAACAATTGACATATTTAAAGGTAAAAATGGCAAGCTAGATGGATAATGAATGTATTTCATAACATGCCCATCTATAGTGTTTTAGGAAACCTTCAATCCATAAATGTCCTTTTGTGTGCCAACATAGAAATGTCAGTACTCGAATGGAGAAGTGCCATTTGGGTAGATAACAATAGACTTTCCAGAGTCTAACTTGTAGAAGGATTCACCACTACCTTTTATTGGATATTGGTAGTCATCCCCAAGTTTCATCTTATGGGGTGACTCATGTTCTGATAATTTCACAAATGATTCTTTGAATCTTTCCATATGCTTGGAAGCCCCACTATCAATAAGTTAATCCTTGCTCCTATGTGTGATAGTTCCCATGAAAGCAAAAATCAAAACATACTCTTCATCGCTTGAAGAATCTTCAGTTTCTTGTTTGACTCTCTTCTTGGAAGGTTCATCATCCTTTGCAGCATGAGCATGATGTCTTCTTTTGTAGTTCTTCTCCTTTTGAGAGCCACATTTGTTTCTGGGATAGTTTATGGAGATGTGTCCTTTCTCATCGCATGTAATGCATCTGATACTAGAAATTTCTATGTTAAATATTCTAGTGTTATCTTTCTAGTGAGAATGCTTACCTTTGTGATGATGATATCCCATTTTGATTTTATTGGAGTGTACTAAGATAGCTTGATCTTCACTTCAAATATTTTCTTCTTGGGCTACTATTCAAGCTTCTTCTTGTGAGCATTCCTCCCACAATCTACTGAAGGTGACTAGTTTTCTTCTAGCACAAATTCCTTGAATGAAAGAGTCCCATGACCTAGGGAGACCATTCAAGGTGGTCATCACAATTTATGCATTCTCCACTTCTTCATCCACTACTTCAAGTTTTTCTTTGATCTAGGAGACCCTTGTAAATTATGACTGTATGGTCTCCGCATTCTGGATCTTCACATTCTTCAACTGGTTTCTCAAAGTCATCTTTTGGTTTCTGTTCTTCCCTTCAAATAGCTTGGTCAGGGAATCAAACATTTCTTTAGGTGTCTTTAGGGAGGACACTTGTGGTATGAAGTGATCCTTAATTGAATCATCAATTGTCCTCTTATCCATGACCAATTTCTTCTTGTGTAAGGCCTTATCCTCATCTCCCTCTAGAACTGGAACCTCTTCACTGATGTAAGAGTCCAACTCATTTTCTTCCAGGACCAGAGATATCCTATACTTCCATGCTCGGAAGTTACCAGCTCCCTCAAGATTTTCATCAAGCTAGGTGTGATGAGACATCTTAATTGAGAACCTCAAATGCAAATACAAAATATTTAGATCTTACCATTTTGAGAAGCTGAAAATTGGGTGTGGAGCTGATCTTTTGCAGTGTTGGTTTTCTAGTTCGAGGAAAAATTAGGGTTTGACTTTCCCAGAGTTCTACCCAACCAAAATCCTTGATTTTTGTCTCTAACTTCAATTTTGAGGAGGAGATCAATCCTAACCTAGGATCACTCAAAAATTCCTCTTCAGTGAAAAGCCCTAATTTCCCGATGCAGTGGTAGGTCAAAAACTAAAAAATGCTCAGAATCAAATTCTGCTTCGACATAAATATTCTCCCTTCAATGGAGGTTCAGCTTGGCCTCCTTTTAATGATGGATTGTGGACAGAGATCCAAAAATTAAGAATCCCTAGCTTCTATAGCTGCATAGTGTCTTCTTCTCAGGTTATCTCTAATACCATGTTAGATTTTTATCAATTAGATAGTATTATCTTAGGATCTTATCTGAGAGAATAACATGCACAGCAATAAATAACAAGAGACAATAAACACAAAGATTTTCCTTGGGGAAACCATAAAGGAGAAAACCCCTCAACTTCCTCAGAGATAGAATAAGCACCAGTGGCAGCAGTAAAACCCAAAGACAGTAAGATGATCTCCAACAGTTGTTCTCTCTCTTATCGCCGCTCCTCTCTCACTCATGCGCTACAACTAAGTGTGAGTGATTATGTGATAAATAGAGAGGACACTCTCTATTTATACTATTTCCCAACTTAACAACAACTTACGAGGGTCTACTTCTCTAGGAGAGTCTAATAACCCTAGTGCCCCAAAACTATGGGGAATTTAACCCTTGATCAAGAAAGGAGGGTCAACCTCTATGACTTTACATGACTTGATTACATTAATGATTCTCCTGATAGGCACATCGGGGACCAATGAAATACAATATATGAAATATACAAGTGAAAACATTCTGAAGTTAAAAATACATCAACATGACTTAGACCACCTTTCCAAACATCATTTTTCCTCCATCAGATCTGCTACTTTGCATCCTCAATCCCTCTAAGAGATCACACAAATTCACCTTTAAAATGACACTAACTCCTCTTATTTATACAATTAGAGTACTAAATTTTAGGAGCCAACCTATCCTTCCAAATAACAAGTTCATTAAAAAAACTAATTAAATCCTTCTTTCTTTGGTGGGGTGAAAAATGCATTGTCAACTTTAAAAATTCATATCTCTTCAACCATGAAGAGTTAGTGCACGCTCCACATATCAACATAAACTATTTGATGAGAACTATTATATTTATAGGTTCTTTATTGTAAATACAAGTTCCATGACCTTTATTTTCATCAATTTATGCAAGACATTGGAAATTGTATTGAAATTTTTTTAATGGCTTCTTCACATGCACATGGGATTATGACCATCAAAGACTTCATGCAAGGGCTTCCTCATGATATTCAAATGCAACATCAATTTCCAAGAGGGACATATGTGTGGGTTCAAGGCCCAAACCTCCAAGGGAACCAAAGACCCCTCAAGAAGGGTTTCCAAGATCCAACATACCACAATTTGTATGTTTCAAGAGGTTATCCACTTCATCATCATCATTATAGCTAGAGGGCTTCAAAACTCCACCAAGGGAATCAAATTTAAGTGCAAGTGTTATCTATATCATCTAGGCATAATCATGGGATTCAAGAAATCAACCACATCATCATCACTGAAGGGTGTATATTCCAAGCACCATCATATGAGTGTATATGCCAAGCTCCATCATATGCAATAATGTAAGGACATCTCAACCAAGTGTAGGGCTCGACCAAGTGCTCCAAAGGAAAAACCATATTTGTATGGGATTTGAGGGATAAGGTACCACATGTGGGAGTGATAGCACCATCCATACCTGTGCACCCATCAATCTAACCATTGTGTTGGGGAGAATGCCCCAACCTGTGCACGATATCCCATGAAAGATACTAATAAAAATTTGCAAGTGTCCATGATCCAGTCCATAGATGTCCATCAAGTTTTTCCACTGTAAGGGTCCAGGGTGGCATCCATGACAACTGATAGGCCACTATAAATCCATTGTCAGTATCAATGACAACTCGATCAACAATATCCCTGTTTGTCAAATATTACAACAAATCATGGTCCCTTTAATATCATGCTCCCCCTTTCATATTCATCTCTCCCCTTTTGGAATCAATGGAAAAGGGTGATAAAAAATACACATCTCTCCTCATAAGGTCAATCATAATTTCTCCCCCTATCAACATGCATAATTGTCAGTGTTCTCTATGGTTGTAACATGATCCTTGGAATGGTTAACCCAATTTTCTCCACCAACTGTACCAAGTTGTTTTTTAACTTGTTCCCAACTGATCATCCCTATGTCAAATTGGTGATTGTAAAGGTTGTCTGAAAGGGAATTTTGTATTCAAAGTTTGACAATTTTAACAACCCTTAACTAATCATACAAGTGTGGCTTCCAGCCTATGATTTACTTCCTTCAATCATAGATTAGAACATTGTTAATCTCTTTGAATTCTTTGAATTGGTTCAATCATTGCATGACAGGGATTTGCACAGGATGGAAAGAGACTTTCTCACATGGAAATTTACATTGTATTAATAATTAAACCTTACTAAGTGTTTCTACTTGTTCTGAAATCATATCTTCTTACTTATAACATAGCATCACTTCAAATCTTGTGTTGTAGAAATGCTTCAAATGGTTTCATGTTGAGTTTAATACTAAGAATTCATCAATGATTTAAAATATCATACCTTTATGTAATCAATGCTTTGTCTTTAAGAAAATCATATTCACTCTTGTGACTAACTTAAGTGTTGTAGATTAACTAGATTTTCATTCAATCTTGTCTTAGATGTCTTCTTGAATTAAATAAAAACATTAGTTGTTGTTCGAATTCTTTATCTGAGGTCGCCTTTAGGTTCACAAGTATCCCTGAACTTTTATTATGATTCCATACCTTGCATTTGAGTGTTGTCACACAAATTAAGGCTTGTATGGCTTCCTTTCATGCAAACTTATCCTACTTTCCAAGATATGCGTATGATGTCTTCCTTTCATGCAAACCTATCCTACTTTCCAACATATGTTTGTATGCCTTCCTTTCATGCAAACCTATCCTACTTTCCAATAGTGGAGTGCATCTGAAAATACCTACTTGTTTCTCTTATTCTATAAGGGATTCTTATAGGTGTGCTTTCATTTCCTTTCCTTACAAATCTTGTAGCTAATTTCTTCAAGGCACAAGGCCAATTTTACACCAATTCAATTTTAGTTCTCATTTTTTACAGTTTTTACTCTATAAAATCAACTTGTCAGCATATTATTACACCTTCTTAAGACAATTGCTAATTACACCAAAGGTGTTATTTAAGGGACAACTCTACTTAAACTTTCATTGTCTGTCGATAATGAATGAGGAGTCGCCCCTTCTCGGTGTAATTAAATTTGTTCATCTCCCTGTTGGTGTAATTACATTTGTCCATCTCTCAATTGTGGCAGCCGAAGGAGAATTTATGCGACTGTTGCAATTACCTAAACTTTTTGCACCGTAACATCGCCTTTGTTATCATAGCTCTCCTACAAAGAGGGCGGCAACAGCAGCTATGAAACCACCCACGCCCTGCCCATGAAGACGACAGAATTTTTAGCCCTACCTATCCAGCAATCGACTGATATATTTGGAAAATATGGCGTGGTTCGATCGCTAGTGCACGGAGCCGATGCCGTAAAAGCGCATGAGGCAGGAAATTCTGGAGCTTCCTTGTCTATAATGGAAGAGATTGTCTTTCTCCTCTATGTAGATCATGTCGACCAATATCCTTGTATACATTGCTATACTTGTCTTTGTAGGATTCCGTCAGGTCGGGGGTTTTGGTTAGCGCTTATACTAATCTGTAACATCACCCCTTTGGTCACCCACGTAACATGACACGCTATCTCAATGTTTCCATGGAATAAAATTAATTAATTGAATTTTCCTTTGTGCTTGTTGCCAACTACATCATCCACCTCAGTGTTAAATAACTCTTATGTCATGTCTTTCTTTAATGCTGATATGTTTGTGGCGTACCGACTATGCATTTGACCAATGCAATGCAATCGAAAGGGAAATTCAGGGGAAGAGAAGTTCAGCTTTTAAACTATACTATGAACATAGTCTTTTCAGCTTTTCCATAACAGTATAAATCCATGCTAAATTAAGATTTCTATTTTAAACTATATTTATTTCTAAATGTTGATAGTTATGTAAATATTTCCACTTGATATGTCTTCATCACCCATTCCTAAATATACTATCATATTCTTCAGTTTCATATATTCTACGTTACAATGTTACTTCAAATCGCATTGGGATAAAATGAACGTGCCCAACACATTAATATTGCAGCCACATGGATCCAACAATTTAGATGTCATGTAAAGTAGGACTGACATGGTTGGATGGTACAGGTGGTTATTTATATATTGCACATTTGGAATTAACCCATCCCTTATATGCTTTTTCTTTTCAATTGATTTTGGAAATTATTTTTATTTTTAAGAGTGGACTTTAAGTTAATATTTGTGGAAATTATTATACATTATGCTTGGTGCCATTCGAATTGTGTAATTAGGAGCATAATATTCATGGGTGAATCCACGGACCTGGGTAACACTTTTTGGCAAGCGCATTTCGGCAAAAACAGAAAAACGCACCTCGGTCGAGGGTTTAACAAGCCCTCGACCGAGGTCTTAATATCTCAACCAAGGTTTTATCAAGCCCTCGACCGAGGTTTTGTTCAGCCCTTGACCGAGGTATTTCTTAACCCTTGGTCGATGTATTAAAACCTCGACCGAGGGTTAATAAATACCTCGGTCGAGGTATGGACCTCGGTCGAGGTATAGACCTCGACCGAGGTGCTTATGTCGAAAAAATTATAAAAAGAGGCCGCGGGGGCCGCGGCCGTTTCTTTTGCAAATTTTTCACTATGGAAGCTCGACCGAGAAACGACGGAACATTGGTGTAAGGATTGGCACCCTGAAGCAACCCAAGCACCCCCAAGCAACCCAACCTCGTCACGATGGAGTCAGAGCCAAGAGGTAATAGTTTAAATAATTGTTTTTCAATTTAAATGGAATTTAATTTTTTTTTTTTTATAAATTTATAAAATTTGTTTTAAAATTTGGTAAATGTATGTTTTTATAATTTTCATGTTTAAAATGTGTACAGGCAAGCAGAAATGCTGTCGGATTTTTGAAAATTTTTAGTTAAATTGAATTTTTTTGTTAATTTGTAATATATATATATAAATTATGTCAACCGGTAGCGTTTATGCTACCGGTTTAATTTTGAAATGTGTCCCAGGCAAGCCGAAATGCTGCCCAATTTTTTTTAATCCTCCGTGAATTCATGGAGGATTGAAAAAAATCCATAAAACACCAACTAAACAAACCTATATGAACCATAGAGACAATTAAGCAACTGTAGGCCCGAGACAAATAATAAATTTTTTATAAAAATTTATTTGAAATTGGTTAATAAGTTATAATATTAATAAAAAATCCCCATACCCCACCCCCTTTTTTCAAAACATAAATTAAACCTACCATTTAATCTGACCTCACTAACCCTACTTAACCCCCCCCCTCAATATTACTACCTTACCCCCTACTAACCCCTACTAACCCTATTCACCCCTACCTAAATTCATATCTAAACCCTATTAATACCTTACTAAATCCATATTAATACTAACTTAAACCCCTACCAAACCCCTACTTAAAACCCCCTAACTAAACCCTACCAAACCCCACATTTAAACCTTTATCTAAATTCATACCTAAACCCTATTAATACCTAACTAAATCCCTATTAATAATCCCTAAACCCCTACCTAACCCTCCCAACCTAAACCCAACCTAAACCTATCAATATCAATCAATATATATATAATAATTTGTATTTGTATTAAATATTAGATAAAGATTAATATATATATATATTATATAATTAAAACCATGGTTAACAAAAACCAATGATGTTTTCCCATGTTTGTCCATAGTTGACCACATATGACCATGGTTGACAATGTATGACTATGTTTGACCATAATTTGCTATGTAAAATCATGTTTGACCATAGTTTACGATGACAAACCATTTCGAGCATCATTCATATAGTCAAACATGCTTCACCATCGTTGACCATGACAAGTAATGTTTGATCATAGTTGATCATTGGCAATGGTCAACCATGTATGCCTATGGTTGACCATAAGTGACCTTATTTTAAGCATATTTGGCCAAGGTGAAACATGGTCAACCATGGTCAAACATTGACATGGTTGAACATTGCCATGGTTGACCATGCTTTACCATGTTTAACAATGGATGACCATGTATGACTATGTTTAACCATAATTGAACATGGTACATGTTGACTTCGGTTGATGATAGTTATTTTTTACTAAGGCTAATATAGATTAACAGTGGTCAACCAGTTATGCCTATGATTCACCATAGTTGATCATTTTTTACAGTAGTCAACCATGGCCACATATGGTCAAACATTGAAATGTTTAACCATAGTCAAACATGTTTTCCCACATCTA
>LPNX010205948.1:0-16731 GCA_001517045.1 Pseudotsuga menziesii
TGTACGGAATGTATTACTCACTAACGAATGATAACCTTGCTCCCTAGGGATAGATTTAGGTAGTTAGTTTATTTACTTGTTGTATGTGATTTAAATGCTTGCGTGCCTTAAGACGAGAGGTAAGAACCTGCGCATCACTTTGTGACGGCTCCTCGCATTTTGATCGTCCTGCATTATTAATTAGGCACTTGCATTTCATAATTGAGTCAAAACACAAAAAACTCGGTGGACCGGGCCGCAACCAGTAAAGCCTTTGTTTAGTATTTTGACCTACGGTAGGCGGACCGCAAACCGGACGGATTCCCTATACCAAACAGTCAACGGGCTAGTTGGGAACGTTGATTGGGGAGAATCCCTTACTGTTGCCGCCTACGAATTTCGGGGCCCCAACAGTTTTGGCGCTAGAAGGAGGGCCGCCAGTGCATGGCTAGCCGAGGAACCCCGTTTTCCCGAGAATATTCCACCAGTCACAGTTCTGAAAGCAGTGGGTTCCATAATCCAATTCCAGAAGAAAGAGAACATCTATATTCTGTTGACAACGAAATTGTTAGTGATCTGAGAAGACACACCAGGGCATATGTAAAGAAGATTGGAGGATTGCCAATCATCCTTGAATTGCCCAGAAGAGAGTATAAGAGGAAAGATCGTCCTGTAACAGAAGACTCAGTGTTGGTCGGAGACTGGGAAGAGCTTGTAGAATTTGCTTTACAAGAGGTTGTACTACCTTTAAACCAAGAAGGCCCAGAGACCCCTCACAGTTCTCTTGCTCATACTCCAGTTGGTTCGCCTCCTCACTCCCCACCCAGACTCATGGCAGGAGTAAATGCTAATCCACCACCTAACCCACCTAATCCACCTCCTGCATGGAGAGCCAGATCACCATTAAACCTTACACCTCCTTTACATGACCTACCTCAAGCCTTTGACAAGATGTTGCCCAAGTTTGTTTCCAATGAGAAATTACTAGTAGATGATCACCTACAAAGCTTTTACTTGGCAATTGAGGGATTAAGGGCCGGGGAACATGAAGACGTGGTATGCAGACTATTCCCACACACCCTCAAAGGAGCCGCAGCGTCATGGTACTTTGGATTGCCTGCTAACTCTATCCCTGATTGGGATACCTTCAAAAGAATGTTCAGAAGTAAGTATGCAACTTAGAAAACTCATGCAGCTCTCATGAAAGGGCTGTGCGCGTTGAAGAAAGAAAGAAAAGAAAAAGTGCACAGTTTCACGCAAAGGTTTGCGGCATATCTCAAAAACTTCTCTGAAACAGACAAGCCTTCAGACAAAGTTCTTATTGAATACTATACTTCAGCTTTAGGCCCTGATTTGGCCATGTTTGCCAAAGGTAGGGCCAAGCCTACTTTAACAGAAACCTATGAAGAAGCAGAAGTGGTGGAAGCTGAAAGAGAGAGCATCGAGGACTATCCAGAACAGTCTGGAGAGAAAAGCTCAGGAAGAAAAGCATTATTGTTTACTAAGCCTAAGGAAGAAAAGTCGCCAGATTTGGAAAATATGGCCAAAATGATGCAGAAGCTTTCAAATAAAATTATAGATATGGAGAAAGAAAAGGAAGCACAAAAGTTTTATAAGCCATATTATAAGAAAAGGGAGGATAACCATCAGTCTCAACCGCCTCCACACAATACGGCATATATGAATTTAACAGAGGTAGGCTTGGATAATTTTTGCACATTCCACCAACAACCACATTCTAAGAAGAACTGTCCGCAGTGGATAAATTCGATGACGTTGGTCATGAATCAGCTGTTAGATTCTAGATTGATCGAAGAGGGAGATGAGGAAAGAAAGGAAAATTCTGCTTCCACGTCTACTAAAGAACAGGAACAGGAAACCATGGCTTTATGGAATTCTGTCTCACTATTTGATGCTGAAGAAGAAAATACTCAGGGGTATAAAGACGTTATGGAAACCAACGTAGCCACGAGGAGCCAAGGGACGGTTAAGGAAGACAGTCTTATACTTCCAAAGATTAAGAGGCTGCAGAGAAATGTGAAGAAGAGATTTCAAGACAAATCTTTGGCTGATACAATTCCAGAATTCACTATTACCAGCCAAAGTCCTAGACAGAGTGATACAACGGCCAAGCCAAGTGAAGGTAAGGAGAACGTTGATAGGCCTCAGCCCACGGAACAACAAATGGATTATGACATTGTGGAGGATTTAAAGAAGATAAAGGCGAATGTTCCACTATTCGAGATGTGCAAAGTACCGCAGCAAAAAGAAAGGCTGTTGAGAGCCCTTGAAACATCAGATGAGAAGACGCCCATGAACAATCAACCAGAAGAAGAAGAAGAGATTGGAGAGAACAGCAGTGGAGGTAAGTCAAAGCACAAGCATCCACCTTTCCTCCTTACATTTGAAATCTTTAACTACAATGTACATAATTGCTTAGTAGATTCAGGAGCAACTGTTAATGTCATGCCAATATCTGTCTGTAAAAGAATCAATGGGCAGCCTAAGCCATCCCCGTGGAGAGTAGTCCAGTTGGACAAGACAGATGTGAAGGTGATTGGTGAGATGGAAGATGTCCTCGTCCATCTGGCTTCAAATGATAAAGTATGCCAGGTCATTAATATCGTGGTGGCTGATATACCAGATGCGTACGGCCTTATCCTGAGCAGAGATTGGTCGGCCAAACTTAATGGATATTTCGCTTCTGATTGGTCACATCTGTGGTTGCCATACAAAGGCAGTCTGAACCAGATCAAGATTTTAAGAGAGCCTCACATGAAGTACAATGTTACCTGACTTGAAGAGAAGAATGAACCTGTGGATTCTGTCTTGGGAAACTATTTTATTGAGTTGGAACCAGGCAATTAGCAAGCAGAAGAAGCCAGCAACACATCTGATACCCAGCCTGATCTCCTTCGATTCTCACAGGCTGATGAGATTGACTGTAAAATAGTAGACTTAGCAGTAGGAGTAGATTCGTTTTCAATAGTTAATGATTTTTGGACTTTATTTTTCAATGGCTCTAAGACATTAGAAGGGTCAGGGGCTGGTTGTGTCCTGATTGACCCACAGAAGAATAAACATTTCCTTTCATGTAGATTAGAGTTTGAATGCACTAATAATACTGCTGAGTACGAAGCACTGGTGCAAGGACTAAAGAAGGCAATTGAATTAAAGGTAAGTAATCTAAAAGTCTTTGGGGATTCTAAAATTATTGTAAAACAAATTCGGAATCAGATACATTGTATCTCTTCTCACTTAAAGGCTTACTAGAATGAGGTATGGGATTTGCTGAAATATTTTAATGCATTTAACATTATTTCAATTCCAAGAATTAAAAACGCAGCTGCTGATCTGTTGGCCACATCAGCCGCTAGACTCGTACCCACTAATAATCGATGTTCTGTTGAACTGCTTTTCAGGCCCTCTGTACCTGATATGATTTACGAACCTACGAGTATTCGATGACGACCAGCAGATCATAGAATGTTTGACGAACGATGAGGTGTTTAAAGGAGCGATCATAGACGATGAAGAACATCAGGCCGAGATGAAATATGACAATTTCATTCCTAAGGGAATCAGAACGTTGGAAAAAATGTTCGATTTAAATGAAAAGTTCAGAAGACCAGCCAACGTGAAGACCCATAGCTCATCGCTACAGTTCGAGCTGATAAATTTGGGGACTGAAACAGCTCCTAAGTTCGTGAATCTCGGCAAATGTTGTTCGCCCACAGAAAGAGACAAATTCATCAGTCTATTTAAACAATATAAAGATGTTTTCGCATGGACGTACGAAGATTTGAAAACGTATGACACTAGCATCATCAAGCATGTCGTTCCCATTAAAGCAGGCGTCAAACCATATCAGCAACCTTTGAGGAAAATGCATCCGAAATTGGAACCGCTGATTCAAAGTGAAGTGAAGAAGTTATTGGACGCGAGAATCATCTTCAAGGTCAGACACTCTGATTGGGTATCAAATCTGGTACCAGTAAGGAAAAAGTTTGGAGAGATCAGACTCTGCGTGGATTTCAGGAACTTAAACCGTGCATCAGATAAAGATAACTATCCTGTGCCACCCATGGAGCAGCTGCTACAGATGGTTTCAGGTTCTGAGCTGTTTTCATTATTAGATGGTTTCTTTGGCTACAATCAAGTATTAGTAGCCGAAGAAGACAGATTAAAGACAACATTCAGAACTAAATGGGGAACCTTTGCCTATAGAAGGATGCCTTTTGGGTTGATTAATGCTAGAGCGACATTTCAGAGGGCTATGGACATAGCTTTCCGCGGATTGATTGGACGAAGTGTTGTAGTGTACATGGATGACATTACAATATTCTCAAAGAAAAGAGGAGAGCACGCTTTTCACTTAAGACAGATTTTTGAACGCTGTCGGAAATACGACATCTTGTTTAATCCCAAGAAATGCGTGTTCGTCGTCACTGAGGGCAAGTTACTGGGGCACATAATTTCAAAGAAGGGTATATCTATAGACCCAGAAAGAATTAAGGCCATTGAACAAATCCCCATGCCCCATAATAAAAAGGGAATGCAATCGTTTATGGGAACCATAAATTTTGTACGAAGGTTTGTGCCTGATTTCACTCACACTGTCAAACCACTACAGCAGATGGTCAAACAAAATGCACAATTTAAGTGGACTGATATTGAGAAGGACGCTTTCAGCAAAATTAAAACTGCTGTTGCACACGCTCCCTCCTTGAAAAGCCCCGACTTTGATAAAGACTTTATTATGTATACATTTGCATCCGATGATTCGCTGGCAGCTGTGCTCACGCAAAAGGAAGATGGGGGGGATGAATTCCCAATCGCCTTTATGAGTACGGGTCTGCAGGGGGCTGAGTTAAATTACCCAGCCATTGATAAGCAAGCTTATGCAGTGTTTAAGGCAGTGAAGCAATTCAAGCCTTATATATTAAAGAATCGAACCAAGGTAATAGTCCCCTACCCAGCTGTAAGATCCCTTCTCATACAGAAAGAGTTAGGAGAAAGAAGGGGCAACTGGGTAACAGCTCTTCAAGAGTATGACCTTGAATTCAAGCCAGCCTCTATAGTTAAAGGTCAAGGGTTATGCAAATTGATGACTAAAAGTGGGAACAATGAAGAACAAGCCTGGGAAGATGATGCCGAATTACATGTAATGGATGTATGCCCTTTGTTTACAGCTCCCGAGTCTTGGTATAGAGACCTTGTACATTACTTACAGTCAGGGCTGCTTCCAGAACATTAGAATTCCAAGCAAAGAAGAGCGTTGCGTCTTAAATCAGCCTCCTATCAACTTGTTGAAGGAATATTATTCAGAAAAAATTATGACGGGGTTCTTCTCAGATGTTTGGAAAAGGAAGATGCTAAGAGAGTAATGTCAGAATTACATGACGGTCCTGCTGGAGGACATTATTCAGGAGACACTACAGCCCACAAAATCCTCAGAGCCGGTTACTATTGGCCTACACTCTTCAAGGATGCACATGCACATGTTAGGAAATGTGATATTTGCCAAAGGTGTGGTGGGAGACAGCCTAAAGCAGCAGCGCCTCTAAAGCCTGTGGTGATTACAGAACCATTCGAGCAATGGGGACTAGACATTATTGGAGAAATCAAACCAAATTCTTCTCTGCAGCACAAGTACATTCTGACCACCACGGATTATTTCACTCGCTGGGTCGAAGCTATTCCGCTGCGCAAGATTAATGAAGACGAAGTCATCAGCTTCTTACAAGACCATATCATGACCAGGTTTGGAGTTCCAGTTTCGTTAGTTTTTGATAATGCCAAGTACTTTTCATCAATTAAATTGACTGCTTTTGCTCATGATAAAGGGATAAAATTGCATTATTCTGCTAATTATTATCCACAAGGGAACGGTTTGGCTGAATCCTCCAACAAAAATCTGATTAGAATCCTGAAGAAGACTGTAGTAGAAAACCAAAGGAGTTGGCACTCTGCATTACCAAATGCCCTTTGGGCTGATAGAGTCACCCCCAAGTCTGCGATTGGAGTGTCTCCATATACCCTTGTCTATGGTAAAGAAGCCATCCTTCCTCCCAATATCATGCTACCATCTTCTATACTAGCTCAAGAGTCTAGGGGGTCGGATGATGAAGTTTTACAAATAAGAATATATAATCTCTTGAAAGTAGAGGAGGCCAGAGCTAAAGCCAAAGACCGTTTTAAACAACAACAAGAGTCAGTTAAGAGATGGTTTGACAAGCATAAAGCTGGGACAAAAGACTTTGAAGTGGGAGACTTAGTCCTCAAATGGGACCACCCCCATGATGGGAAAGGAAAGCATACCAAATTCCAGCAGTTGTGGGTAGGCCCTTTTTAGATTGCAGTCAAGCTTGGTCCTTCTACCTACAAGTTACAAGATCTGCAGGGGTGGGAGGAGAACCTACCAGTAAATGGTTTGGTTCTCAAACCTTATTTTTCCTGAGTTTGTTTGTTTTTTTATGTCTTGTATATAAATAATTCATCTAGCTGTCTTTTGAGTCATGTTTTTCAGTTTGCTTTAGTTGAGTTTTCTTGTTTTCAATAAAGGGGACGAACTCGTGGTTGCAGGGGGAACATCTAAATGTTTGGGATAAACATTTGAGTATCAGACTGTGTGTTACTGTTTGAACTTCTTCCAGTTTAGCAGTTTTCTCAGATAATTCTGTGTGCATTGAAGTCCTGCTTAACCCCTGTGAAATAAACCGGATTCGAGGAGTCTGGGGTACTATGTCGAGGCTCCATCCACGTCACATTTAAAATGTTCTAAGGAGCAACAGCAAAGGACCCATGGAAAGGAGCAAAGTGAACAGTGTATTAAATATAAATGATCCCATGCCAAGAAACGAATGCCAAAAGGCAAATAAAGAGTCAAAAACTCCTATGAAAGCATCATAAATCAAAGCAGGAGCTGAATCATAAGTACTAAATTGCCAAAAGATCCTCTCCGTCCGTGAGCTGAAACTTGAGGTACACCACTCACACAAAAGGACACTATGGGATAGAGGATCCTGAATTAAAATTCAGTAAGAAAGGCGTACAGGAGGACTCATATGAAAGGGACAAAAGTGCTAAAATGGCATGGGAACAAGGAACAAATGAATATTGCTGCTTACCATCTGCTGCAATCCTGTGGTGTCCACGCTGTTAGCCACCTGAAGACAAAGGTTAATGAAACTCATTGTCTAGCCTCAACATAGTCATCTAGACTTGAAAATCTTGGTTTCCACTCCCCCTAATTGGACTGTCATCAATGATTAAGGGTACGCACTTCTGTCATCTGAGAAATCCATATTGCTGGAAGAATTCAATACGATGATGTTGTTGTTAAGCAGTTTGTCACTCAGAGGTTAATCGCCCAGAGATCTAGGTTCGCCAGGTAATCGCCAATTGTTGCAGCTGCAACTTTTCTCCCCAAATTTCTTAAATTCGGGACCCCTCCTCATGATTTCGCTTTAATCTTTGAATCCTTGGAGCTGTTGGCATGTGTTTCAATCTTTAAATGACTACAAAGCTTAACTCTTGACCAAGGTCTGGTTTTTGATTACGTTGAAGTTTATGGTGAGCCCTAGCTGTTAAGATTGTTTTGTTTATTGATCAAACCAGTTGTCTCTACTGAGGTCGCCATTGTTGGATGTTTGAAGTTGACTGAAACACTTAGTTTTTCATTGTTTTGATCAGAAGTTCGAACCGTTTTCCGTCCGCCGTTGCGGCTCCTAAAGCAATTTAGCTTCCGAAGTGTGAAAGCGCCGATGGCCGATGCGTTTTAACCTGTTTTAGTCGCGTGCATGAAGTCGTTTCTCGTCTGCCGTTGCGAATGGAAAATCCTTTTGTCTTCCGAAACGCAAATCCATCCGACGTCCGACCTGCATCGCATGGCTTTAGTTTTCTCTTTTCCGCCGTTGCGGCTCTCCAAGTCTTTTGGCTTCCGAAGTTCAAATCCTTTCGACTTCCGATTAAAGCCTCTCTTGCACACGTGTCGTTTGTCCGTGATTTGGGTTTCTTCCGCCGTTGCGGCTGGGAAAGCCCCTTGGCCTCCGATGTTATTTCCTTCCGATTGCCGATCTTAAGTTTTCCCGCCAGTGTGTTTCCTGTTGACTGTCGTAGGCTAAGTTTGTCAGGCCCGTAGATGGTGCGCCTCGCCATTTTCTTGTGGAATAGTCATTTAATTGATAATATTTGTTGTTTTGAATGATGCTGGTCGATTGATGGCAGGCGGTTTTGAGGAGATCAAGTACACTACCGTGGTGCTGAGAAAGACGGACCGTTTGGCAAGAATATAACTGAAACCAGAGGGATCGCCAGGAGAACCAGGGGAGTAGAAGACAAAACCCGGAGCTATAACGGCGCGAGCCCAAGAAGTCATCAGTTACCAGGTGGTCTATGATTACATACAGACAAGGAATGTGAAGCGTTTGAGAAAATGAAAGATCATGCGTCTGGGGAAAACGAAACGCTCTGTAATTATAGTTTAAATATTTGAAAGTAGGAATGAGAGAGGGCTTTTTCCCTGGAGAATTTTGTAAATGTTTACTTGTAAGAGGAACTACTTCGTTTTGCAAAGGAAACTGCAATTTTGCTTGCTGGAGAGAGTGAAATGTGGAATGTATCAATGCGACTCAATGAATAATGTTGAAGAGGAACTATTTCGTTTTCAGCTATGTTTCATTTACTGTGAGAGTATTTAATTTCCTGAACCTATGTTCTTGTTAAATGTTCTTCAGTATCTTTGGGATTTCTTCCACTGAGTAATAAATGTTGTTCGTAAAATAATTGACTATCTGGTTGTTTAAATATCTGTAATTGTTCATGTGTTTTGAATGAAGTATCAGCTATCTGTAACTGTTCATAATGCATGTACGGAATGTATTACTCACTAACGAATGATAACCTTGCTCCCTAGGGATAGATTCAGGTAGTTAGTTTATTTACTTGCTGTATGTGATTTAAATGCTTGCACGCCTTAAGACGAGAGGTAAGAACCTGCGCATCACTTTGTGACGGCTCCTCGCATTTGATCGTCCTGCATTATTAATTAGGCACTTGCATTTCATAATTTAGTCAAAACACAAAAAACTCGGTGGACCGGGCCGCAACCGGTAAAGCCTTTGTTCAGTATTATGACCTACGGTAGCCGGACCGCAAACCGGACGGATTCCCTATACCAAACAGTCAACGGGCTAGTTGGGAACGTTGATTGGGGAGAATCCCTTACTGTTGCCGCCTGCGAAGTTTGGGGCCCCAACATGTTCTAACTTTGGTCATAAGGCTATGGATTGTAGACTCTGTGGAAGAAGAAGTGTTGGAAGCCCCAATGACAAAGTTAGATGTTGGACATGTAACCAAGATGGACATATTGCTGCTACTTGTTACACATTGAGACCATAGTTTTAAAAATCGGGCTAACCGGTTTTGGAACTGGCCGGTTCACCGGTTCGGTACCAAACCGGTTCAAACCGGCAGGTAAACCGGATCGGTGACCAGTTAGTTACCGAACCGGCCGGTTGGTAACCAAACTGGTCCGGTTCGGTAACTAACTGGTCCGGTTCGGTAACTAACCGGTTTGACCGGCTGGTTGGCAATATATTGTTTTTTTTTTTTGTTTTTTTTAGTTTTTTTATAAGTTTAAGTTTTAACTTTGTTTTTTATTTTTTTTATATTTTATATTTTACTAACCTATCTACCTAACCTATCCCTAACCTAACTACCCAACCCAACTACAAATAACATCTACTGGTCCCCTTCAAAAGTTCATATTATTTCTTTTATATTGTATATACATTAGCAGATTACAGTACACTTTGTGCCATTTTGATATATTGACTCTTATATGGTATATACATGAGCAGATTTTGGTTATTTTGTCTTCAATGACTTGGAATCATGGTTTGTAATCTTGAAAATGTTGTTTTTCTTTAAAATTTAAATATTTGATGTATTTTTTAGCAAACCGATTCATTAAATTCAAATCGGCCGATTTATGACCGATTCCGATTCCGATTCCGAGTTGACCCTTGACCGATTCCGAGTCCGATTTCGATTTTTAAAACTATGATTGAGATGCTACACCTGCAGTGGGTTTGGTCACAAAGCCCAAGAATGTGCAAGTCAAAGAAGTCAATCGAGGAGGAGTCCTTCATACACATCAGCAAGAAAACCAATGAACCTTGGAAGAAGACCAATGCAGAAAGATTTGAAGATCAGAAGACAAAGGCTCGCGGTCAAGGATACTCTCAGGTATGGAGGAATGAAGTTGATCAAAGAAGTGTTGGAAGTTCCAACAACTTAGTTAGGTGCTGGAGATGCAACCATGTTGGTCACATTGTTGCATATTGTCGTACTATGAGGTGTTATAGTTGCAGTGGCTTTGGGCACAAAGATCAAGACTGTTGGAGTATATGGAAACTCATACAGCTCATCAAGGAAAGCCAATAAAGATGAAGGAACAAATGCCAAGAAGCAAGTATGGATGAAGAAGACCGAGCAGTTACAAATAGGAGAGGTTGATTAATGCAGGGAGAATGGCTGCCATATGGCAAGCCAAGCTTAAGGTATCTCAAAGACCTTAGCACACCTTGAGTTCATAAGGTTGGAGGATGAGCTCAAAGTAGAAAGGATGGATACTCCAAGTATACAAACAGGTCCTAGGATCGTGCATATTGACAGGGGGAGCAGTGATCAGTACCTTCAGATGCAGATATGTGGTCACCCTTTGCCATTGATGCCAAAGGGGGAGAGATGAAGACAAAAAAAAGGGGAGCATGCTCGCAGTGGGAGCATGAGTTGTTGTCATCGATGACAAAGGGGGAGATTGTTGATTGAATTGTCATTGATGCCAACATGGGACTTGTAGTGGCCCCACGGGAAATCATTGATGCCACCAAGTCCCTCTTTCAGTGCACAAGTATGGATGATCCCAATATCCTTACATTTAGTGCCTTGGAACCCTTACAGAGATGGGTTGTTCCTTGGAGCACCTTGTGGAGTCCCGCAAGGTCCTTGTACCCACAAAATTGGATCTTGAAACCACCACCTTGTTGACGATGCTAAAGACCTTGTTGATGATGCTAAAGACCCTGGAGATGGTGCCAAAGCCCTTGCGGATGATGGAGAAGCCTTGGATGGGTTGAAGAAATGTTAATGACCCATTTTGTTGTCACTCATGTTTTTGTTTGGGTCATGGAACCCTTGTATGTGATCCTTGCTACCATTATGATGATGATGACATTGATGCTCTTTGTGGAATTCTTGTATGATATTGAAGCCCACTACTTACACTTGATCTTGTTAGATGGCATGATGAAACACACCCTTGCATGTGGTGTCTTGGGTCTTGAAACCACACATATGGAGGAGCTTTTGGACATTCTTGATGGCATGATGGACCTTGAAGGTCTTCTTGTATGAAGAAGCTCTTTATGAGATGATGTAGTCGTTTGTAGGTTGATGGGGTCTTAGAACCCTTGGAGATGGTCCTAAAGCAAGAGAAAGACTTGGCACCCCCACAAATGGTTTGAGGGTCCTTGTACCCTTGAAGGAGGGGTGAAGATGTTGTGTGTGCTTATGGGGTATTGAAACCCTTAAAGATGGTTTGCACCCTTCATTTTGGGTTTTGGGGACATGACACTTAATGGCTTGATGAAGAACAAACCCTAAGACATTGAAGATGACTTGTTGACAAACTTCTCAAGTGGTAAGGTTGTCTCTTTAAAGAAGTGGTTGTGTGACAAAACAAAATAAAATAATAATAAACAATACATACATTTTACTCTCCCTTATCCTTGAAGTCGACCCTAATTCAAGGACATATCAATGCGTGAAGAGTATATATTCTACGCACAATTGTATCCAACGAAGATGAAGTAGGTGTGAGCTCGCTGCTAAGGTGGGGATCGTGGATTGAAGAAGGGTGAAGATGTTGTGTGTGCTCATGGGGTATTGAAACCCTTGAAGGTGGTTTGCAGTGTGCACCCTTCATTTTGGGTTTTGGGGACATGACACTTAATGACTTGATCAAGAACAAACCCTCAGACATTGAAGATGACTTGTGGACAAACTTCTCAAGTGGTAAGGTTGACTCTTTAAAGAAGTGGTTGTGACAAAACAAAATAAAATTATAATAAACAATAAATACATTTTACACTCCCTTATCCTTGAAGTCGGCCCTAATTCAAGGACATATCAACGTGTGAAGAGTGTATATTCCACTCACAATTGCATCCAATGAAGATGAAGTATGTGTGAGCTCGCTGCTGAGGTGGGGATCGTGGACTGAGGAAAAACTCGTGGTAACAGCAGTCAAGGGAGGAACATTCCCGAATTTTTTTTGGTTTATGAGAGTCCATTTTGGACTTGGTCTAGGGCTCTTCAACACCATAAGCCAAGGTTGATGTTCGTAGCAGTCCAATTTTTGGACTTGCTTGGGGTAAACAACTTGAGGTTCTTATGCATCCGAAGGTTGACATAAGTTGGGATTTTCTCCACAGCTAAGACATAGTTTCGATTTGACTCTTCTTCACCATATGAACAGTCCCGCGTTGTTGAAGTCTTCCACAGTCCACAGTCCGAATTTTGCTTGCTTTTATAGTGAACCTTTCTCAGCATATAAACAGTCTTTGAAGTCATTATCCACACTCCGAATTAGAGCAGAAGTTGAGGTTAAAACAATCCAAATTTTGTGATACTTACTGTTGCCTTGTATTTGATGATGGAACCAAGCTCTTCATCGTGATCTTTGGAGGTTAAATTGTTCGAATTTAAGGTCATCTACAGTATACACACAGTCCTAAGTAGACAGAGGTTGGTTTTGTTTGGAGTTTTCTACAACAAACATACACAGAGGTCTTGAAAAACACTGCTTATGAAAGGTAAGATCACTGTATACACCATGATGATATGATGATGTTTTATCTCTCTGATTTGGACAGTCATCTGTGGCAACGAACCTTCTAGAAGTCTGGATAATGAGGTGATTGTACCAGCATCACTTGGTCTGCAATAATATGATGTATGTTGACACAATAGACAATTTGATGACATGATAATGTAACAAGGCGGGTGACTTTGGTATGAACAACAGACTCTAAATGAGTGCCTTATCCTTGAAGACAATCTGACATAAACATGATGATGTTATAATCATGCATCCCCATATACTATGATATGATAATGCATACACACTATGATGATGATATGATGATACATATGCCCACTATGATATAATGATGCATACCATGGTGATACACCTTGATGATGCATGCTTGATAATCAATGAAACCAGATTAGTGACTGTGTATGATGAAGTGTACAATACTACAATGATGTACATGAACAGTATATGGGCAGATTTCTTGTTGTGTTGGGATGAGGTGATTCTTGAGCTAGTTGTTTGAGAAGACCATTGCAAGAAGAGCAGTTGTTGATTGAGTGGCAGAAGTGTCTCTTGTATGAGCAGACATCTTGATGACAAGAAGATATGGCAGCAGAAGACATGATGATGAGATGACAAGTAGCATGACAACAATAGACTTGACACATGTGGCTTCTTGAGCAGATTGACAAGCAAAGGTTGATGAGCAGAGATGGTTGTGCACCAGATTGATAACTATTAACAATCAGAGATTGACATCAAGCTTGCAATTCGAGTCTTGCACTTAAGGATTGGACTCCTCAACGTTTTCTTAGTTGGAGCTAAGAAAACCAGGCTGGGTCTTGTTACAAGAGTTGGTGCTCTTCTTATCAGTTTGTGTTGATTGTAATCGCGAAGATTGAAGTCTTCCATTACCATAAATTAAGCCTAAATTACATATATTATTGTGTCTCTCTTGATGTGATTATTGTGCTTATGACTCATGTGTAATGTTCCGTTTTTGATAAATAGGGAATTGACCGAGGACCTTTAATTCTCGGGGCATATTAAACAATTATTCAGTTATCAGTATAGTAAAGAGGGCCATCAGAGTTATTATCATAAAGCATGCAGGGCATGCAGGCCTTACTTTAGTTTAAGTCAACAAGCAATTAGAATTGCATGCATGCAAAAAGTAAAGCGAAAACCCTAAAAGTGACATGCAAACTCTAAAAATACATGCTAATCTATATAAGAAGGGGCATTGAACCAAAATGATCATTTATGATTATTATTGTTGATTTAGAACTTTGGAGCAATAGCACAACGTGTAGTTGCAACAATTGGGGTTGAAGACAACATCTTCAACTAACAAGGGTTCGACAATGAGATATTTGCCCTAGTCTCCTTCAAGGTAGGCCATTCAGGTCCACCACCAGCTCTTCATCGTTATTTATCCACTTACAACTATCTGGCACCCATTAGAAGATTGTTTGCAAGGACACATATGCAGCCAGGGGTTTTAGCTGGAAAACCCCAAATCATTCGCTGGGTCTCCGGATCTCAGTTTATCTTCTGAATATTGGCATCATCTTCATCAGTCGGATCATCCTTCGGTATTGAGTGATCATCGGCTTCCAATTTGCTCATCCGGAGCAGTTCTCATCAGTTTTGTGTAGCTAGGGGCGTGTTGCCGCCTAATTCACACTTTAAGACCCAGGAAAGTCACAACCTACTATGTGTGTCCTTGGGGGCAAGTGAGAGCTGGGGACCACTGTCACCACAGTCCACAACTCCTCCGTTTAGGCAAGATCCCAACAAAGCCAAGGGGGGTAGTCCCTACGGAAAGACTAAGTTCCAGGTTTATTAATTAATTGAAGATTAATTAAAGGGATATTTTTATTAAGATTACAAAATTACAAGACCAATGCCTATATTAAATGGAGTCAAAAGATTATAAGTTACAACAATAACAAATCAAAGTATTTAAGCAATGTACAGCTGATCTAAACTTATCTGTATAAACAAAGATAGCAAAAGAAAATGCTTTAATGTGAAACTTATTGAACCAACAGGAAATAAAGGAAAGAAAGATTTTAAGTTTGATTCACTTGAAGCAATTTAAACAAATATTAAACATTCACCGCATGAACAAATATAGAACTGAAAGTAGATGAAACTGAAAGTAAAAGAGACTGAAAGTAATGTGTTGGAGTGCTTGCAGTAAAATAAAGTGAAAATGCTTGTAGTAAAACCTTGAACAACAAGGCAAGGCTAAGCAGTAGTGATCTGTGTTTGTAGGACGTTTTGCAATACTTCTTGGTAAATTTTAATGAATTTTATTAGAGTTGTTCTTCTTGGATTATGTTTTAGATCCGGTGGTGTGTCTACCCCGATCTAGTTCTTCTCAAACCGAAGATGGAATGCTGTTGCGCTCAACAGGTTGGAGCAAGCCCACCCCTAGCTCACAGGTCAAACCCCAATGGCTCGGTGCTCACAAGGAGGACGTCGAAGCGCCTAGAGACTGCCCGCAGCCTGCTACCCCTTACAGCTTCCAAGTCACCGTTTTTAATCAGCTTGAAAATCTCTAGATGGATGCTTATTAAACTAGGACTTCCCCTTCCCTGGTCGTATCTTGGAGTACCCCGGAGAGTGATAACCGAGTAGAGGAGCAGGGAATAGAGAAGCTTTGTTGGTTAATTTTATGGGTTAATTTTAAGTCTTGGATGATTAAGATGCAAATGTAAATTTTAAAACTATCAACAAGATCACCAAGCGATATCCCTTATGGGAGGTGCTGGAACTTGATCTTGGACTTTGGAAATAAAATGTTTGAAATTGTAGTGAAGTGTTGTTCTAATTACCTAAGCCCCCATTTACCCTGTTTTTCATATCCAGCTTGAATTCCCTAAAGGGAGATGACAAGTGGATAGAGGATACGCAGGGTTATATGGGTTGTATGATTACTCTTTAACAGGGAAATAAAAAGCTGAACTTGAAAGAAACTGTAACCTGCTAAAGTAATGTTTGAGCTAACCTCACAACAATCTCTGTTACAGAGATGGTGGTCTGTAACAGAGATAGGTGAGTGAAAAACAGTACACTAAATAAATCAGTGAACTAACCTCACTTCAATCTTTGTGACAGAGATGGTAGTCTGTCACAAAGAGAGGTGGGTGAACAGAAAATAAAACTACTTACTTATAAATTACAAATGATTACAAGACTTTACAAAATACCCCAAGAGACTCTCTTTGGGGTTTACAATAACAGAAAAAGTTGAGAGAAAGAGTTGAGGAATGGAGCCCCTTTTAGCCGATTGAAGTTTGAGGCAATTTTATGTCTTTTGGGACGGCAACTCTTCTTTACTTATGCACAACCTGCTAAAAACCAACGAACTATTTTCGCTGCAAATCACATAAAACACTAAAAATTTTACTGTTAAAATATTAGTACAAAATATACAAATTTACAGAAAAAATAAAAATTTCTGAATGTGATAGGTGACAGTAATGTGGAATTTAGAGGGCTGAAAAATGAGTTTCCAGCCACCTAAATGATGTGAAACTAGCAGAAATAAAAGGCTAAACTGATATACAAGAGGTTAGGGCCCTAAAACAAGGGTTATATTCAGTAAACAGTGAATAAAACCCAGTTTCAGGCATAAAACAGGAAAATGGCCGAATTGAAATATGACATTTAGAGGGCTGAAAACTGAGTTTTCAGCCACCTAAATGGTGTTAGAACAACAAAAATAAAAGCCTATATTGATGTACTAAGGATTGAGGCCTTAAAACCAAGGTTTTTATCACTAAACAGTGATAAAAACTGAGTCTTAAAACCCTCTTAAACAAAAGTGCGAATTGAAAAAACAGTGTTTTAAAACAGTG
>LPNX010205948.1:23538-44838 GCA_001517045.1 Pseudotsuga menziesii
GATTATTGTGCTTATGACTCATGGTTGATTTAACTGATGAATATGATAATGTGATTAGTAACATAATGCTTGATATACTCTGATTGATTAAAAGAAGGTGAAAAAGGTTTAAATTGCTCACACATTGATTCACCCCCCTCTCAGTGTGACCATTGTATCCAACACAAAGAACTGATCAGTACTGCTTAGGAACAAAAGTAGCATAGCTACTATATATGTGACAACACCTCCCTTGGTTTGTTGGTTGCTTCTTTTCCCTCCCTTTCTTTTTCTTGTCTTTTCTTTGATCCTTCATTTACCTTCCTCCTTGGTTATCCCTTGCCTTCTTTGATCTTCTTTTTTTCCTTTTTTGGTAAGTTTCGCTCTCTCTCTCTCTATATATATATGTGTGTGTGTGTGTGTGTGTGTGTGTGTGTTATTTGTTCTCATTTCTAGGAGTATTTGTTCTCATCGTCATTTGGTTTAAGATAGCCAACCTTCCCATGCTTCGTTCTAGTTCATTTTGCCTGCTTGGATTTTCTTAGTTATTGCCATTGATTAGATATTCTTATATTCAACTTCTCTCAGTCTTGATGATGAACCTAGCCAAAAGGTTCAAAACGTCAACATTTTCAACTATGATGCGGTATCTCCTGAAGTTAATCACCTCAATGTTATTAGTTACTAACCACCTCAAAAATAGCTTAAATAAAGAGGGCACACCCCTCCTTTGAGTGATTAACCAAGCATTCTTCACCATGAGTATTTATTAGTGCCGCTCTCTTGAAATCATCAAAATGATCAAGCATCCAAGGAGGGGTGTGAAATCAAGTGGTCAAAGAAAAACTAAGAGTTCTAGGCGGTAGTTTTGAAATTGCGAACTTCCACAATATTTATCAGATTTTCTATTATCACCACTTTTCAAAAACCCCACAACCTCTTTGCTTTTACTACCATTGAGTTGGAAAAATTCTAGGCACTCCGTCAAAAGATAACTGCTCCCAAGTTAGGACACCCCTTTAAAAGTGTAACAAGTTCCCATGTGTGAAGCGCTTTCAAATCCCCTAGGGCGTTCCATCGAGAAACCCCTCAACTTTAATTTTCATGAAATAAACATCAATTTACTTGCATGAGATACTTTTGTGCCTAGTATCCCCCTCTTAAGTGATTTTAAAATTAATCCTAAGTGCAAACTTTAAGTACTTTGGTTAATTGGTGTGGTTAGTTTTATTTCTTCGTTGACTTTAATTAATCACACTAAAACCTTAGAAACCTATGGTTAACCCTATGGTTAACACTTTAATTAACCCACCACTTAAAAATTACAATTATTAACACTTCAAAACTGAGGGAGACCCTAAGTTTATGTGTTGCCATTCCATTAAATACTTAAGTGTTAATTAATTGCTCCCATTCCATAAAATACTTACGTGTTAATTAATTGCCTTATTACCTTGATCAAGTATCGCTTAATCATCATTTATGGGAAGTGCATCATTTTATGAGCATTGTTTTACTTGTTAGGCACATTATACTTACCAATAATCACCATGAAGACATGAATGCACATCACATCATACCTCCTAGGCAACTTCCATAGCCACCACTCAACCATGAAGAAGCACCATCTTTGAGTCAAGAACACAAGTGTGCCCTCTGCCCATCCAACTTTCTAGCTATGAAGAACTGCAAGCTTGATTCTTGTGAAAAATTTCACTAGTGATGTGATGAAAATCATGTATGATCCTCATACAATGTGAGGGGTAACAAAAGGCATTGAAAAAGAAAAGCTAAGATTAGATTTTCAATTCAATATTCTCTTTGAAACATTTTTCCCAACTTAATTCTTGTTGTGAAATAGACAACAATTTGTTGTTTATGTTCTTAAGATTCCCTTAGAAAAAGCTAGAAAATCATCAAAATTTTAGACCTTTGGGTTGTTGATATCTTTTGTTAAATGGACATTTTTTAGATTTTTATATAATCTTCATGTTGATTTTAAGGTTGTGGTGAGCTACAATGCTTCAACCTAAATTTTATGCTTATAATTTCTTTGAATTTCTTTCCTTCCAACCCAATTATTTACTTTGTATTCTGTTTTCAGATATTGAATGTGTTTCAATTGTCTTAACAAAATGCCAAGTTTTGGACACATCATTGGATATATTTATGGTTGCTTGTGATAACTAGGCATCTCTGAACTATAGCTCTGTATTTTCATACCATATATGAGTGACTTAAAGACTTAATAATTAATAGAACCCTTGCATATAAACAGTGGGACTTTGTTATTTACGTTTACACTGATATTTCATGGTTAATGTCTAATTTGTTTCAGGCAAAAGAGACTGCAGAAGAGAAAGTAAAAGATATGTCAACCAACCTCCAAGCACTAACTGAACAGCTAGTATCTGAAAAGTGTGCCCGCCGTTCTGCAGTTACTCTGGTTAGAAGGGCTTGCCGAGAGAACACAGCTATTAAGCGAGCAATGGAGTCAGTTGGGTGCAAAGTTAAATTTTCTACTTCACATGACTGTATTACAAATATGGCAAGCTCAGAAGAAATAGAACAGAAAATAAGGACCATGTCACTAAAGGAATCAACAAAGAAAAATGTAGATGAACAGGAAAGTTCAAATGATATGTCTGTATCTATTTCCATTTCTGCAGACAGTGACCTCTCTGCAAATTTATTCCGGAAAAGTTGTGATACTGTTTGTCCATTTCGGACTGGAGAAAGTTGTAAATGGCCAGATACAGTATGTGCACAGATGGGAAGTCAGTTTACGGGATTGCGAGCAAACTATGATGCATTTGATCAGCTGTCTATATATGATTCTTACTTCAAATTAGATAGACAGGAACCATGAAGAGCCATATCATTTATCATATGCGGCAAGCCTATACCTTGTCTGATCTGTTTCCATCTGCTTTAGGCATAAAATCCCTGATATGCATTAAGATGTGTTGAATGTTCTGCATTTAAAAACAATGATCAAAAGTTGTGGATTTGTATGCTTGTCCTTATTTATTCATGATATGATCATTGGCAATTTTTGCATTATAAGTTACCCCAAATATAAGACAAATATAAGATCCTCTACAAGTTGCAAGACCATAAAATTCTTTACAATTTCTGTAATTTTTTTGTTCTGTATATCAATAATGCAATTGGAAATAGCATGCATGAAAATATCCTACTGTTATGTTTTTTTTTCAAGGAAAACTTCTTGGGAAACCCAACTGTTATGTTCTATTACCCAGCATATTGCAATTTAAACTAAAACATTTCTGGCTTGTATATTATTTTGTGACGACATATATATGGCTGATTGTTATCAGGTCTGATTATACGTCAATCAATCAAATAATTTGAACTCTTTTAAACAAATAATTTGTTTTCATTCGCAGATAGAAAACAATTGTTAGCCCATATAACACCAATGCCCATAGAAGTTGACACTGAATTTCCTGATTACATGAGAAGACAAGGCATTGCATTCAAAAAGGGGAAAGAAGATTTTAAATGGTTGGGTACTCATAAACCATGATATTGTCAAAGTTTGACCCAACTGCTTTGGAAGAGGGAAATTATTGCCCATAGAACTTGTACAAAAAGTGTATAAAAATTGAACATGTCAGTATTTGCATGATACAAGATAACATTTGGTATAACGAAGTGCTACTCAAGTTAGGACATTGTCAAAGATTGACCCAACTGCTTGGGAATAGGGAAATATTGCCCATAGAACTTGTACAATAAGTGCATAAAAATTGAAAATGGCAGTATTTGCATGACACGTGATAACATTTGGTATACCATTTTCTATATAAATGTAAAAACGTCTCGTAATTTACAAAAAGTATAAATAGCACACCAATGCCCTTAGAACTTGTTACTGAACTTCCCTATTACTTCTAAAAGATAATCAAAAAGGGGAAGGGGGGAGGAAGAATGTTAAGGATTTTTTAAAATGTTTGGATACTGACCACTTAGTATAGTGCAAAGCTTGAATGGAGAATAAAGTTACTTGTGATATTTTCAAAGTTTGACACAACTGCTTGGCAATAGGGAAAATATCGCCCATAGAACTTATACAAAGAAGTGTCTTTAAAAAATGTATCATAGAACTTATACAAGAAGTGTATTTGAAATTTGAAAAATGCCAGTATTTGCATGATATGAGATAGCATTTGATTTAGTATTTTCTATAGTAATGCAAAAATGTATTGTAATTTACAAAAAATTATAAATAACACATGCAAATTTTCCCATTGAGATGCTTGAAACTTTGTGCCTATGATCCATTAAGTAGGAAAAGAAGAAGGGTTTTTTAGTTAAAGTATCTTCAATTCAGAAAAAAGAAAAACAACCACTCGAAACCCTTTTGAAGTGACTATTTTCAAATTCAGAGTAGAGGCACAAAGCTAGTGAACAAGGAATCCAATACCACATTGGCATCGCTGCCTAGCCAACAAATGAGCAGTTGGCCAATAACGTTCTGGAAACTCAAAGTAGAAACTTGAAAATGGTGCCTCACTGGGTTGGTGAATGCAGGGAGTTAAATCCCTCACCAGAGTTCAACTCTCACCTATGGCATGCCCATGTGTGTTGTTCATGAGTGCTTGCGAAGTGGTCAGGGCCAAGTGCAAATCTTGGGCAAATTTGGAGAAATAGATACCCCCAATGACAACTTAGCCAAAGGATTGTTTTCACAAGTCTGTGTGCATGTGCTTATGTTGATTTCAAGCATCTATAAAAAAAAAAAAAGGTAGAGGCCAAGCTTGATATGCCAACCTATAATGGACATGTTACACACTGGAAAGCCCAACCAGTTCATGCAATTGGAAATGGTTATAAAGGCAAGCAAAAAATATACTTAACTAGGCTGAAAAGGATTGGTTGTGCATCAAGTTTTGTTCTTTCGTGTTTGAATTAAATGTAGTGGACTACTTTCTCATTTGATTTGCACATTATCATACTTGAATTCAATTTTGTTAATAAAACCCATAAAATGATTTCGATAACCAATACAATAAAATGGATGATCTATAAGTAAGGGTTGAAGTCCTAATTCTGGGGCTTATCCCAATGGATCTAAGTATTTGACAAGGATCAAAATCCTACATCAACAAGACCCCTAGGAATCAATCAGTGATGGAAATTTAAGAAATGATATTGGGGATAAACATTGGAGATATACAATATGACACTGTTATTGATTGTCTAGGACATAGGAGACATGGCATTATATACATATTTATATATGGGAGTTTTTTATTAAGCCCCAAGGGGTTTAGCTCAATTGGTTGTTGTCAACGTTTAAGGGCATTTTGCTAGTTCCATGTTGAGATGGGCTTAGTTTGATAAACCCAAGTGAGTCCCAATGCTCTAAATTGATTGGCTTACTAGGAATGCCATTCACAAACATGGAAAAGCATCCTTTGTAAAATAAACGATTTACCATAATTACTATTTCATTTAAATTATTAATTACTTGCAATATATTTCATTATATTTTAAAAATAATTAATAATTATATGGATGGAGTCATGTAGAGTAATGTGTGTGGTTGGGAAACAATGTGTGGGCATTAGTTCAACATTCTTTATGTCCTTATGTCTTGGTCCATTACATGTTTTATATCATTATTGCCATGATTGGTACATGCACTACTTGTAATTATGTCATTTGTTGTGTGTACACACATTAACGACATCTAGTAAACATAAGGTGTACAGGAGGTTTCCCCTCAAAGTGACATTTTTATTCATTGACATTTTGTTATTCTCTATTGAAGATTGTGCAACTTCGAAAGATATTCTTCTTGTATTATTGATGTGTCATTGTTGTATTATTATTGTTCTCCCTTTCGGGAAATTATTATTGTAATCAATCGTGTAAAGAACCTTGAAAGAGTTGATGTAAAGCCTATTAGTTGGGTTGGCCCAGAAGAATCTAGAAAGACCATATTATATTGTGCCCCAGTGAAGTTGACTCTCACAGTTAGGGAAGTTGGCCTCATAGGGGGAAAGTCACTTGGAAGACATGCATAAATAGAGAGGGCACACCTCTCATTTGGACACATCACTCACTCAAGCAAGTTCGCTAGTGAGAGAAGAAGAACAAGTTTGCTTGGGAGAAGAGTAGTTGCTTTGTGAAGACATTGTATTCTTGGGTTTTCTACCTTATCTTATTCTTTGGATCTTTGTGTGGAAGACATTGCACTTACTGACGACTCTATACTGAAGAAGTTTGCTAGGTTTTCTTCCCTATTAGGGTTTCCCAAAGGAGAACTGTTTGTGTGTTTTTGTTTTTTTGTACTTGTCTTTCTTTCAATGTTCCTATTGCATATGGTTATTTTGTTATAGTACAAATTGTTCAAAGATGTAATATAACCATTGTTGAAGCATAAAATTGTAACATGGTATCAGAGCCATCTCGAAAGAAGTCATTGTGCAACTGTAATTGATGAAAGTTGGAAACTAGGGTTTCTTGTTTCAGGTATTTCCCTCCACATATCAGCTTGAAAAGGAGGTAAAACAACTCGCCTTATGATGGTGCATCTTCCTGTGGAGGCAGATTCCATATCCGAGAATTTTAGTTTTCGCCCTAACATTGTTGCTGGGAAAAACTAGGGCATCAAATGTCTTGCAGTTTTGTCCACATATCTGAAAGGAAACAATCATTTCTCAACTCACCTTGGGGAGGCACATTTCTCTCTCAAGTTAGATTTGCAAGATTCCAAAGTTCGAAAATTAAGGTTTCTCCTACAAACCCTAGAATCAACCAGAAGCAGTTTTCTAGAAGGCATTGAAGCAAACACTTGGTTTGAGCACTCTTATTGGTAAGCACTACTATCTTTATTTCCATTTTAGGTTCTCATTTTATCAAGATGACAAACAATACCAAGCTCAAGGACAATCTTGAAGGAGCTGAGAACTTCTGGGCATGGAATTATAGAGTGCTTCTCATTTTAGAAGAACATGACTTGGAAAACTATGTCAAAGAAAAAGTTGCAGAGCCAAAGGGAAATGAAGACAAAGCTAGACACAAGAAGAATATGGTCAAGGTTAAGACGATCATTGTTGACTCCATCAAGGATCACTCGATCCCACATGTTTCCTCCTTGAATACTCCCAAGGAGATGTTTGACGCATTAACTAGTTTGTAGGAAGGAAATAACATCAATAGGAAGATGACCTTGAGAACTCAACTCAAGGGTGTGAAGATGCAGAACTCAGAAAGTATACAATCATATTTCACAAGGCTCTCTCAAATCAAAGAACAACCAGAAGTTATTGGAGACAATGTTAAAGAAGCAAAAGTGGTGATGACTACATTGAATGGTCTCCCAAGATCATGGGAATCATTCATTCAAGGAATTTGTTCTAGAAGGAAGCTCACCAACTTCTAGGAGGATTGTACTCAAGAGGAAGCCAAAATTGAAGCCAGAGAAGAGAAGATGGGTAAAGATGACCATCAAGCCTTAACAACTCATGCAAATAAGGGAAAGAGTAAGAAAGAAGAACACTCTCACAAGAAGCCGAGAAGATTCCAAAAGAATCATAAACCTCAAAAGGACTATTCAAATTTAAGATGTTACTCTTATGATGAAAAGGGATATCTTGCAAGAGATTGCCCCAAAATTAAAGGCCATGCAAAGAAAGGAAAGAAGAAGAGATATCATGCTCACGCTACAGAAGATGATGAACTCGATCAAAAGAGACCTAGAGAAGATTCCTCCAGTGATGAAGAATATTTATTTTTCAACACTCACGTGTATTGTTACTCATGGAAGTAATGTTTGGTTTGTTGATAATGGTGCTTCCAAGCACGTGATAGGTTTCAAGCACTCTTTCACCAACTTGACAGAAAAAGACACACCTCACAAGGTGAAACTTGGAGATGATTACCAATATCCCATAGAAGGGGTAGGAGAAGTATCATATAAGCTAAGACTTGGGAAAACCTATCAAGATTAAATATGTTCTCTATGTACCAAGATTGAAGAAGAATCTCCTTTCCTTTATGAAGCCTAGATGCAAAAGGATTATGAGTTGCATTTGTTGATGGCCAAGTACTCATATGTTGCCAAGAGGTAAAACTTTTGATGATACAGTAGTAATTGGAGAGCAAGAGGGAGGCTTGTACAAATTGAAAGGCCAATTAGAACAAGCATTGGTTCATGACACCATGGAACCAAGTGAACTATGGCACAAAAGGCTTGCACATATACACTACAAGGATTTACCAATCGTAAGCAAAATGGTGACGAGTCTACCTGAGATCTAGACAAAGCATGAAGTCGTGTGCAAAGGATGTGCACAAGGGAAGAATGTGAAGAAAGCATTTCCAGGCAGTGACAACAAAGTAAAGGAGATCTTGGATATTGTACAATCAGAAGTATGTGGACCCATGTCATCCAACTCACTAAGCGAGTATGCATATTATGTTTCTTTTATAGAAGATTATTCTCACAAAACTGTGATTTACTTTTTGAAAACAAAAGATGAAGTATTCATCAAATTCAAAGAATATAAATCCCTTGTAGAAAATTATCTTGAAAAGAAAATAAAGACTTTGAGATCAGATAATAGTGGTGAATTAGGGATTAAGAGGTGTTGCCCACCTATTTCGACTAGGTGGCAACTCCATGTACATGAAGATATACATAGTTGTACAAATTGTACCTTGGGAAAATCTGAGGATTTTTTCACTTCTGCAGGGCAATTGCCCATTTGTAAAACGAAATGTCCACTCCCCTGCGTGGGAAAATTAATGTAATTTTATGTGCTAGTATGGGTCATATGATATGGATGCCACACCATGGAACTGGTTGTTAGGGAAGTCCCCTCATCAAGTGTTTTTTCCCTTTCCAATTAATCTGGTTGCTTAAACGATTTTAATTGGTTTGGTTTTTCACTCAAAATCCTTCAAAGTGGTGACGGGCGTTCTACCAGTCAAGTCCATGAGGTGGCTAAGGGTTCAAAATGTTGTTCGTGACCATACTAGACATTTGTATAGTGTCTTGCGGAGTTTCATTATGTTGTTGTATTTTTATTTATTTTTTCTGGTTAATTAATTTCACCCCTTGGTGATTAATTAACTCAGTTTTGATGTAATAATGTAATTGCTCAAGCACTGGCATTTTGTAATAGGGGCTATGAATGCAAGATAAAATTGCTATGAAACCCCCTAAGCCACTGCTTCGAGTCCCATGTCATTCTGACAAGGGGTTGAAGAGATAGACCATTTTTGTCTAAGCAAGGTCTATTTTTCCTAGGGAATTAATTAATTTCCCTAAGTCAAAAATTCATATTATTTGGTTTTGAAGTAAAAAATCAAATAATGCCATGGTAATTTTGTTTGGGGGTTGTTAAGCCTAGGAAAATTTATTTCAAAATTTTCCACCCCCCCATGGCCAAGATATAATTTTTTCAAGTTATTTTTAAGTTTTCCTAAGTCAAAATTGGAAAATTTAAAAATTAAATTGAAAAATTTAATCTAAGGTGAATTTTTATTTTAGCCTAAGTCTAAAGGTTAAAATTTTATTTTTGAAGAGGCCAAAGTCTTAGCCTAAGTCTAAAGGTTGAAAAATAATTTTTGAGCAAAAGGCTAAGGTCAAAGCCAAATCTAGAGGTGGTCCAAGTTTAAAGTGGTTCAAACCCTAGCTTAAAGAGGGGCGCTACACTATAATGAGGGAGCCACCATTTTAAAGAGGGCGCTATCACATTAAAGGAGGCGCTAGCTCACTATAGAGGGGGCGCTACATAAGGGAGACGCCACCAAATTAGAGGAAGACGCCCCATTTGTAGAGGGCGCTACTATATTTAGTGGGACGCCCCCATATTAAGAGAAGACGCCCACGTATGGAGGAGCACTAGCCATTTTAGTGGGGCGCTAGACATAAAGGTGAAGGCGCTACTAGTTTAGAAGGGCGCCACACTACAATAAGAGGGGCGCTACATGTTTAGAGGATGCGCCATGTTTGGAGGAGCCGTCAAGTTTAGAGGGGGCGCCTACCTTGGGCCCATCTTAAAACCCTAAAAGCAGATCTAAGGGTGAACTTTAGTCAAAACCCTAGATCTAAGGGTGGAAAATGGTGAAGACATGGATCAAGCACTCAGACCATGGATTGAAAATTAATCTAAGGGTGTAGATTGATTGAGAAGAATGTAAAGTCAAATACCTAGATCTAGCGGTGGAGATTTAACCTAGATCTACATATAATCTTGGCCATTGATCTTCAAGGGGTTGGGGTCTTCCTCAACTATATAATGAGGGTCTCACTCTCTCATTTGACAGGATCTCTCATGCTATTGTTATGCTGCCGGAATATTTCTCCTTACTCTCTCATATTTTCTTGCCACATTTTTGTATTGAAGCTTTGCCCTAGTTGGGCCATTTAATAGAAGAATTCTTTGGAGGGACATTGTGCTACAGTCTACATTTTTCATGATCCATTTATTGTGAGGTAACTTGTATATTTTTTAGTTTTGCATATTTGTATTAGTCTAGTTAGCTCTCCACAAAGTATTTTGTGGAGAGATTAGAGAGTAAAAGTATTTTTACTCTCTTTTGTGAATGGTTTAACATTTTTTCTTCAAAGTATTTTGCAGGAATTGTTAGACATTCATCACTAGGCTTACAATTTTTTGCAGATCTAGATTTGTTTGCAAGTTTTCCAAGCAAGGATATCTCTCCAAGGGTTTCGTTTCCGCAAAATTTCAATTCGGCCATTTTCTTTTTGCCTTCCTGAAACTGGGTTTTATTCACTGTATAGTGAATATAACCCTTGTTTTAGGGCCCCCATCTATTATATATTAGTATAGGATTTTATTTATGCTGTTTAAACATCATTTAGGTGGCTGGAAACTCATTTTTCAGCCCTCTAAACATCATATTTCTGTCATTTTCTACACTCAGATTTTTGCTGTAAATAATTTTTTTTGGGTACTAATTTTTTTTTATAATCTCTTAGTGTTTACTGTGATTTCCAGCGAACATAGCTTGCTGGTTTGTGACAGGTTTTGCACAGGTGAAGGAGAGGTGCTGCCCGAATAGGCCCAGAAATACATCAACCTTCAACCGGTTCCAAAAAGAGTTCAAACCCTCACCTCTCTCTCTTATTTTCTGATATTTGTAAACCCCAACGAAAAGTTCTCTTGGGGTATTCTGCAAAAGTTTAATAAGCACTTGTAATCTATATGTGAATAGATTAGGAAGTAGAGTAGGAAGTAGAAACTAGTTGCTTAGATTCATTTCATTGCAAGTTTATTTCTGTTCACCCACCTATCTCTGTTACAGACCACCATCTCTGTGACAGAGATAGTTGTGCGGTTAGGCATTGCTTTAGTTAATTGTACTTTCTTTTTTCAAGTTTTATTTTCAGTTTAAAGGGTAATCATACAACCCATCTATCCTGTGTATCCTCTATCCACTTGTCATCTCCCTTTAGGGACTTCAAGTTGGATATGAAAAGCAGGAGAAGTGGGGACTTAGGTAATTAAAACAACTTTCGTTTTTACCTACTACAATCAACACATTTTACTTTCCAAGTTCAAGATCAAATACCAACACCTCCCATAAGGGATACCGCTTGGTTGATCTTGTTGATCGTTTTAAAATAAACATTGCATGCTAAACACCCAGATAAAATTTACCTCTAAAATTAACCAACAAAAACTTCAATATTTCCTGCTCCTCTACTCGGTTATCACCCTTCGGGGTACTCACGAGATATGACAGGGGATAGAGAAGTCTTAGTTTAATAGGCATCCATCTAGTAATTTTCCTGTTAATTAAAAACAGTGACTTTGGAGGCGACAAGGGGTAGTAGACCAAGGGGGGTCTCTAGGCGTTTTACGTCCTCCTTGTTGAGCACCAGGCCATTAGGGTTTGACCTGTGAGCTACGGGTGGGCTTTGCTCCCACTTTGTTGAGCGCAACAGCATTCCCTCTTTGACTTGAGAAGTACTAGATCGGGGTAGTCACACCACCGGTTCTAAAACTTAACTTCAAGAAGAAAAACTTTAATAAAATGTACTAAAATAAACCAAGAGACATTGCAAAACCGGTTCTACAACACTTTTTCATTTCAACACACTTTCACTCCAGCATTGCACTACAACTCTTTACTTTCAGTTTCATTTACTTTTCAGTTACATTTACTTTCAAGTTCTGCAATTGTTGATGTGGTGAATGTTTAACCTTTGTTAACTGCTCAAGTAAATCAAACTTAAAGTCTTTCCATATTTCATTTACTGTTGGTTTAATAATTTTCATATAAGGCATTTTCTTTCTGCTATATCTTATCTAAAATTTGTAAATCTGGTTCACATTTGTGTAAACTGTAGCCATTTTACCTGTTCATTGTTTATACTGATAAATTTAGATTAATTGTACATTGCTTAAATATCTTGGTTCATCACTGTTTATAATTACACCATTTGTTCATTTATTCATCTCATTTGTTAGACTGTGGATAATTAACTTACATTTGCATCCTTTAAAGTTACATTTTCTGACTCCATTCTTTAGGCACTGGTTATAAATAAAAGGACTGACTGTCATTTAAATCTTCCATATTGCATCAGTTTGAATGTCATCTCTCAGAACCTTAGCCTCAGTCTTAATAAAATATCCCTTTAATTAATTTATTAATTAATTAATAAAACTGGAACTTAGTCTTTCCGTAGGGACTACCCCCCTTGGCTCTGTTGGGATCTTGCCTAAACGGAGGAGTTGTGGACTGTGGTGACAATGGTCCCCAACTCTCGCTTGCCCCCAAGGACACACATAGCAGGTTGTGACTTTCCTGTGTCTTAAAGTGTGAATTAGGCGGCAACATCTTTGGCGCCGTTGCCGGGGACAAGTCATTTGTCCTGGGTCTGACTTGATTGATTAATTTTTAATTTTTTAATTTGTTAAACTGTTAATTAAATTCTTTAATTAATTTTAATAACTTATTTACCCATATTAGAGCTATCTTTTTCTCCAAGTGGCGACTCCACTTTCAAATATAGTGAGGTATTCTACCCGAAACCATTCAGGTGGTCTACTCAACTCCCTCACCGAACCTGAAAGGGTATATAGGAGGAGGTTGAATAGACTTGCTCCCCGTAGACTCCTTGCAAATCTTGGAGAAGAGGCTATCTCTGATATCCATTTGTTGTTTGCCCAAAACAACCATTCCTCACCAATGGATGATCTATGCAAGCCATGTGATTTTTCTAACATCATTGGTTATCCTCATGATTTGCCAGATAAAGCTATTGAAAAGTTACCTTCCTTTCAAGGTAATAATGCCATCAGTGCCAAGTCTCACATCACCAAGTTCAACCAGTGCATGGCCAAGTGGTGTAATGCTCATAACTTTGAGGATGTCAAGATGAGGTTATTTATCTTGTCTTTAGAAGATGATGCCATGGAATGGTTTCAAGATCAAAATGATAATAAGTTCAAAACTCTCAAAGAAATCATTGAAGCCTTCAATGATAGATGGGGTGATAGAAGGGATAACCATTTCTTGTTGGCAGCCTTGCATACTAGTCATAAGCAAGAAAATGAGACCATGGAAGAATTTAATAAAATGTTTAATGACTTAGTAAAAAGCTTACCTGCAGATATCAAGCCCCAAGAAGCATCTCTCTTGATTTATTACATCCAAGCATTTGAAGGAGAAATGAAATATGAGATAAGGGATAAGGAACCTGCAAATCTTAAGGATGCACAAGAAAAAGCTATCAAGATAGATAAAAACATGCAAGCTGCTGGTAAATCTAATATTCCTGGGTTTTCAAGGGGTAGTTCTTCAAAGACTAATGAAGTAAAAAAGGTTAAGTTTGAAAACTAGGAACCTCAAGGTGACTCCATAGATAAGTTCACCCAACTGATTAAGCAAATGGAATTGAATCATGCTAATCAGTTGGCCGCCATGCAGGCAAACCAAACAGCATTACAAAACAAGGTAGTTTCTTTGGAAAGAAACAGAGGAAATAATTTCTATCCAAACAAGCCAAATGATAGGTGGCAAAACCAAAGACGGCCCCCACCTCAAGATCAAAGGCCCCCTAATCCTTTAGAGTCTACCAATGCGGTTGACCATCAAGTTATTCCGTATTGTAGGCCTTGAGGGGATTTTCATGAAGAAAACACTTGTCAAGTCTTTTTGCAAATCATAAATGATCAAATGAATGAAAAAACAGAGAATGAACAAGTGAATATGTGTGGGCAGAAGTATGATATTGGCATGTATGAATGGATGGATCTAGCTGAGAATAGTCAAAGGGTTGTGTCAATAAATGAAGTAGCAGAAGCAGCTTTTGGCCCTAAACCTAGTGAGCAGCAAGTGTCAGATTTTTCTAAGTATAGAGGAATAACTTACCAAAGAAATGGTAAGAAGAATCAAAGTCAAGAAAGAACTCCAACCAGTGTTCCTAAGGTACCTCCTCCCCCTCCTATTTCAATTGCTCCTAATACACAATTAAACATTGATCTAGGAGGTTGGCTAAATAATGCTAAGATGTTGGTTCCTGTAGCAGAACTCATGAAGATCCCTTCTCAAAAGGGAAAATTACTCAAAGCTATAGAAGAACCTTGTCAGAATAATGTTGATAAAGCCATAGCCTACCATGATGCACCTGTCATTCTTTAGAGTATGGACAAAGGAAATGAAAAGAACCAGCTTTCTTCCTCTCGTTATTGGTAAACAATCATCTTCTACACAACTGCATGTTAGATTCAGGGGCTAGCTCAAATGTAATGACTAAAAAAGTTATGGAACAATTAAATCTAAGGATCTCAAGACCTTAGCATAACATTTGTGCAATGGATAGTAAGATGATTGAAGTGTGTGGTTTAATTAAAGGCTTACAAGTACACTTAGCAGTTTTTCCAGACATTCAAATAGAAATGGACATAGTAGTGATAGATGTCCCAGATGCTTGGGGTATGTTACTCTCAAGAAAAACTGGAGCAGACTTAGGAGGAAATATTCAAATGGACTTGACTTACGCCACCATTCCAACTCCTGAAGGGAGTTTTTTTAGATTGAATCGAGAGTTGGAGATGAGACACCATGTAGAAGACCCAAGAAATCCAAGCAATGAATTAAAATATAAAACTTATGACTTGGGAAATTATGCAATTTTGGCTAACTCTTTAGGACCTATTGAAGAATCAAATGAAGATGAAAGAGTTAATCAAATTTGGCATATGCACTTTGATGGGGCCTTCTCTAGAGCTGGTAAAGGTGCAGGCATAGTTATTGAATCCCCTTCTCATAAGGAATTCAATTTTTCCTATAGACTTGAATTTAATGCCACCAATAATGTGGCTGAGTATGAGGCCTTGCTCCTTGGTTTAGAGGTATGTAGAGATAAGGGTGTCAAGAAGTTAGAGGTCAAAGGTGATTCAGATTTAATCATTTCACAGGTTAATAAACAGTTTGCTTGCAAATCAGAAAGGTTAAAAAGATATAGGGATGCAATTTTGGATCTAGTTCCATGCTTTGATCACATAGAATTTATTGCAATTCCTAGAGAACTTAATGCTAAGGCAGATAGACTTGCAGTTGCTGCTTCCACCCTTCAAAGACCACCAGAGTTAGTAGATGAAGAAGTTAAAATGGAAGTTATCTTCAGGCCTTCAGTTCCAGATAATGTAGATAATTGGCAGATCTTTGGTGATGATAAACAAGTGATTAAGTTTTTGAGTAATATAGGAGAATTTGCTGACTTTCACATTAGTGAAGAGAAAGAAGGTTGTTATTATGCAGAAGAAAGTCAAAAGCTTAATCCAGCTCTTAGGAAAGTTGTGTCTTTAGAAAGGGCATTTGATAGAGAAGATGGCCATAAACCTAAAGAAGAATCAGGTACAAAGCCAAGTGATTACATAGAAGTGAACATAGGAACTAATGAAGAACCTAGAATGGTTAAGATTGGCAAAAGGACACCTAGAGAAGAAAGAGAACAGATTATTAATTTGCTAAGGGAATATAGGGATGTTTTGGCCTTCACATATGATGAACTTAAAGTCTATAAGGAATATGTACTTCAGCATACTATTCCACTTAAAGAAGAAGCCAAACCTTTTAGACAGAAACTTAGGAAAATAAATCCTAAGTTGGCTCCCTTAGTGCAGCAAGAACTTCAAAAGATGTTGAAAGTTGGAATAATAGCCCACACTAGACATTCTTCTTGGTGCTCCAATTTGGTGGTGGTTAGAAAGAAAAATGGTCAAATCAGGTTGTGTGTGGACTTCAGAAATTTAAATGTTGTGTGCAAAAAAGATAATTATCCCCTCCCTAAAATGGAAACTTTATTGCAAAGAGTAATAGGATCTGGTATGATTTCAATGCTTGATGGTTTTTCTGGTTATAACCAAGTCAGAGTTAAAGAAGAAGATAGGCATAAAACAACATTTACTACTCCATGGGGAACATTTGAATATATCAGGATGCCTTTTGGTTTATCTAATACTGGAGCTACATTTCAAAGAGCTATGGATTATGCTTTCAGAGGTTTAATTGGGAAAATCATTGAAATTTATCAGGATGATCTAACGGTTTTTTCTAAGGATGGGAAAAGTCACATAGGGCATTTGAAACAGATTTTTGAAAGATGCATAGAATTTGGGATCTTGTTAAATCCAGCTAAGTCAGTTTTTGGGGTTACTGAGGGAAAATTATTGGGCCACATAATTTGCAAAGAAGGTGTCAAAATAGATCCAGAAAGAGTTGCAGCCATTGCTAAACTTCCCTTGCCTAATACAAAGAAAGGCCTCCAATCTTTCTTTGGTACAATTAATTTCCTTAGGAGATTTATTCCTAATCTAGCAGAAGTAACTAAGCCTTTGAATAAGTTGCTTAGAAATGATGTCAAGTTTCAATGGGATGAAACAAGAAAAAGAGCTTTCCAACAAATAAAAGATGCATGTGGTCAAGCTCCCGGATTGGTCAGCCCGGATTACACTAAAGAATTCTATCTTTTCTCCTTTGCATCTGAAGACACCATTGCTGGTGTTTTATTACAGAAAAATGACTAAAGTCAAGAACAACCCATAGCATACATGAGCAAAATCTTAAGAGATTCAGAATTAAAGTATCATATAATAGAAAAACAGGCTTATGCCTTGGTAAAATCTCTTAAGCATTTCAGGATTTTCATAGGGTATGCCAAAGTAATTGGGTATGTTCCTAGTACAGCGATTAAAGATGTATTAAATCAAGAAGAAGGCATAGGTCCAAGAAGTAGATGGGTTGCTAAAATCCAAGAATATGATTTAGAAATCAGGCCCACTAAATTAATCAAAGGACAAGGATTAGCTAAGATGTTGACACAAAGTAATGAGAAGGATTTAGGTTTGGTTGATCAGAATATGGTTTGTGAGATTGATGTTCCAGAATCATCCCCGGATTTGCTAAAGCTTGAGCAAGTTGAATGGTACTCTGATATTATTTTTTATCTTAAAAACTTAACTTGCCCAAGTCACCTTGTTGGTCATAAGAGAAGAGCCTTAAGGCTCAAAGCATCCAAGTATATCTTAATTAAAGATGGTTTAGGATGGAGGAATCTAGATGGGGTTATCCTTAGATGCGTGGATGAGAATGAATCTAAAAAACTAATGGATGACTTTCATAATGGTTTTTGTGGTGGTCACTTTGCTGCTAGAACCACCACCCATAAGATTCTTAGAGCTGTATATTATTGTCCTACCATATTTTCAGATGTGCATCAGTTTGTGAGAAAATGTGAACCTTGTCGATTGTTCACTGGAAAATAGAAGTTAGCTGCCCTTCCCCTTCAACCAGTTGTTGTAGAAGCACCTTTTCAGCAGTGGGGTTTAGACTTCATAGGGAAGTTTAAAGATAATTCAAGTAATGGGTTTTCATGGATTATAACAGCTACATATTACTTTACTAAATGGGTAGAAGCCATTCCCACTAAATCTGCAAATGAAAAAGTAGTCATGGATTTTCTTGAAGATAGGATAATAACAAGATTTGGAGTGCCTTCAAAGATAGTAACAGCTAATGCTAAGGCCTTTTGTTCAGCAGAAATGTCTGCATTTTGTTTAAAGTATGGCATAGTTTTATCTCATGCATCAGATTATTATCCTCAAGGAAATGGTCAAGCAGAGTCTAGTAATAAAAATCTAATGACCATAGTCAAGAAAATTGTAGGGGAAAACAAAAGGTCTTGGGATAGTAAAATAAAACATGCTTTATGGGCTGATAGAATAACAAAGAAAACATCTACAGGAAAGAGTCCTTTTGAGTTAGTCTATGGTTTAGAAGCTCAGCTACCAGTTCACCTTACCTTACCAGTGTATCAGTTGCTCCGAGAATTTGACATAGAAGAGTCTGCACTTCAAAACAGAGTAAATCAGTTAGTAGAGTTGGATGAAATAAGGAGAAAAGCTTATGACCAAAACTTTAAGAGTCAAGAAAAGACAAAGAAATCCTTTGACAAGTCAGCTAGACAGAGAGACTTCAAAGTAGGGGATACAGTGGTCCTATGGGACAAAGGCAGAGAAAAACCAGGGAAGCATGGGAAATTTGACAGCCTATGGTTAGGCCCTTATGTGATCAGATCAGTTGCAGGTCCAAACTCCTTCAACCTGAGTCACTTGGATGGTGAGCCATTGAACATTCCAAGGAATGGTCAACAGCTCAAGTTTTATTACACATAAAGTCAACATGGTGTCTAAAGGGACACCCTTTGTAACGTATCTCTAACCCTTTTCCCTTGCGTTTCTTTAAAATTTTGTATTATTTTGGTTTATTCATTATGCATATAGATGTGAGTAATTGTATGTCTATTTCATTTGGTATAACAATTTCATTTATTTATATTATTTATTGTTTATTTATTGGTTTTTGCTGGAGGTCTTATGTTGGTTATTGGTGAGAAATTTGTGGTTGCAGGATTCTAGAGTTCTCATATGGTCTCCGATGATCGAACACATGTCCCCGAGTTGGAGCCAGATGTTGCCCACCTATTTCGACTAGGTGGCAACTCCATGTACATGAAGATGTACATAGTTGTACAAATTGTACCTTGGGAAAATCTGAGGATTTTTTCACTTCTGCAGGGCAATTGCCCCTTTGTAAAACGAAATGTCCGCTCCCCTACGTGGGAAAATTAATGTAATTTTATGTGCTAGTATGGGTCATATGATATGGATGCCACACCATGGAACTGGTTGTTAGGGAAGTCCCCTCATCGAGTGTTTTTTCCCTTTCCAATTAATCTTGTTGTGTAAACGAGTTTAATCGGTTTGGTTTTTCACTCAAAATCCTCCAAAGTGGTGACGGGCGTTCTACCAGTCAAGTCCATGAGGTGGCTAAGGGTTCAAAATGTTGTTCGTGACCATACTAGACATTTGTATAGTGTCTTGCGGAGTTTCGTTATGTTGTTGTATTTTTATTTATTTTTTCTGGTTAATTAATTTCACCCCTTGGTGATTAATTAACTTAGTTTTGATGTAATAATGTAATTGCTCAAGCACTGGCATTTTGGAATAGGGGCTATGAATGCAAGATAAAATTTCTATGAAACACCCTAATCCACTGCTTCGAGTCCCATGTCATTCTGACAAGGGGTTGAGGAGATAGACCATTTTTGTCTAAGCAAGGTCTATTTTTCCTAGGGAATTAATTAATTTCCCTAAGTCAAAAATTCATATTATTTGATTTTGAAGGAAAAAATCAAATAATGCCATGGTAATTTTTTGGGGGGGTTGTTAAGCCTAGGAAAATTTATTTCAAAATTTTCCACCCCCCCATGGCCAAGATATAATTTTTTCAAGTTATTTTTAATTTTTCCTAAGTCAAAATTGGAAAATTTAAAAATTTAATTGAAAAATTTAATCTAAGGTGAATTTTTATTTTAGCCTAAGTCTAAAGGTTAAAATTTTATTTTTGAAGAGGCCAAAGTCTTAGCCTAAGCCTAAAGTGTTAGAATAATCCGTCAGGATTATTGTAAATAAATAATAGGAATATGAATAGATAGGAAGGCGAAAAGGCTAGTAATCAACCGCCTCATGAAATGTATAAATATAGGCATTTGCATTTGAATAATCAATTAGAATCGGGAGTTATTACCAACAAGTGGTATCAGAGCCTGGCTGCCTGCCTGCCATAACTCCTGCCTCTTGCCAGTCTGCCCATTCCTGGCATTCTGCTTGCCAGTTCATTGCCAGACTGCTCCATCAGTCTGCCAGTGGAGTCGCATGCAGTGTATGCGTTACTCCTCCTTCATCTGCCTGCCTGTATTCTCTGCTAGAACATTATTATACCTAACCCTAATTCCTAATTGCACTCCTCGGCCGTTGTGACAGTATTCCTGATGCTGTAAACGTAGTTCTCCAGCGAGTAGTTCCTGGAGACCTGCGTGAGACTTCTTGTTTCCATTATGCCTTTGAAAAATGTAGCTGTGTATTTTTGTTGTCACTGCTGGGCACCGTGTCTTCAATGCTGAAATTCCAACCCTAATTCTCTCAATAATCCACAGTCTCCATCTTCACTCCTCTCGCTCTTCTTTCTTGTCTGCTGCGACCCCTTCGTGGGTGGAAGTCTTCTGAATCATGAATGTGGGAGCTTGGTCGCAACTTGAGGGTACTATTCTCTGCACTTTGCATTGGAGCTATATATAAATCGACCCATTACCTGCGTGGCGCCCACCGTGAGGCAGAAAACTGCGTGGAGCTCCCAGCGAGGATACCATTTGCTGCGACCTGTAGACTGATATATTGCTGCGATTTCTGGAGTAGATGAGTGATATAATATATGCTGCGTGAGTTTTTGATTTCCAATAAGATATGAAGCCTGATATATTGGAGAATGTTTCTCTTCCGTGAAGAGATTGCTGATTAAGAGCCACGTTGAAGACTGTATATTGGAGAAATTAATGTATGCTGGAGATTATTGTATGTTCTTGCTGAATCTTGCTGGAGATTATGCTGAAGCTGCTTGAGATTATCTGCGTTGAAGACAGATAATCCGCGTTGAGATTATCTGTGTGGAGATTATCTACGTTGTATTCTCTCCTCGCTGGTCTCCCATGAAATTACACCTGAAGTTTGTAATCGAGCCATGAGCCACATTTTATCTGCCTGCATTGAAGACTACCAAAGGTCGTTGGAGACTGCTGCTGAACAATCACTCACGAACCCTAATTTCCGCGTTGTATGAATATTTTGCTGGCGTCGTTTCCGGGGAACCCTAAACCCTAATTTTCTTGCTGTCTGCGTGAAGTCTGTTCAACTGCGTGAGTGAAAAAGTATTTCTCGATGACAAGCTTCAAGAAATCTGAGC
>LPNX010205948.1:49197-142577 GCA_001517045.1 Pseudotsuga menziesii
TAAAGGTTGAATAATTATTTTTGAGCAAAAGGTTAAGGTCAAAGCCAAAACTAGAGGTGGTCCAAGTTTAAAGTGGTTCAAACCCTAGCTTAAAGAGGGGTGCTACACTATAATGAGGGAGCCACCATTTTAAAGAGGACGCTATCACATTAAAGGAGGCGCTAGCTCACTATAGAGGGGGCACTACATAAGGGAGATGCCCCATTTGTAGAGGGCGCTACTATATCTAGTGGGACGCCCCCATATTAAGAGAAGATGCCCACGTATGGAGGAGCGCTAGCCATTTTAGTGGGGCGCTATGTATTTGGAGGGGCGCTAGACATAAAGGTGAAGGTGCTACTAGTTTAGAAGGGCACCACACTACAATAAAAGGGGCGCTACATGTTTAGAGGATGCGCCATGTTTGGAGGAGCCGCCAAGTTTAGAGGGGGCGCTTACCTTGGGCCCATCTTAAAACCCTAAAATCAGATCTAAGGGTGAACTTTAGTCAAAACCCTAGATCTAAGGGTGGAAAATGGTGAAGACATGGATCAAGCACTCAGGCCATGGATTGAAAATTAATCTAAGGGAGTAGATTGATTGAGAAGAATGTAAAGTCAAATACCTAGATCTAGTGGTGGAGATTTAACCTAGATCTAGATCTAATCTCGGTCATTGATCTTCAAGGGGTTGGGGTCTTCCTCAACTATATAATGAGGGTCTCACTCCCTCATTTGACAGGATCTCTCATGCTATTGTTATGCTGCCGGAATATTTCTCCTTACTCTCTCATATTTTCTTGCCACATTTTGTATTGAAGCTTTGCCCTAGTTGGGCCATTTAATAGAAGAATTCTTTGGAGGGACATTGTGCTGCAGTCTACATTTTTCATGATCCATTTCTTGTGAGGTAACTTGTATATTTTTTAGTTTTGCATATTTGTATTAGTCTAGTTAGCTCTCCACAAAGTATTTTGTGGAGAGATTAGAGAGTAAAAGTATTTTTACTCTCTTTTGTGAATGGTTTAACATTTTTTCTTCAAAGTATTTTGCAGGGATTGTTAGACATTCATCACTAGGCTTACAATTTTTTGCAGATCTAGATTTGTTTGCAGGTTTTCCAAGCAAGGATATCTCTCCAAGGGTTTCGTTTCTGCAAAATTTCAATTCGTCCATTTTCTTTTTGCCTTCCTGAAACTGGGTTTTATTCACTGTATAGTGAATATAACCCTTGTTTTAGGGCCCCCATCTATTATATATTATTATAGGCTTTTATTTCTGCTGTTTAAACATCATTTAGGTGGCTGAAAACTCATTTTCCAACCCTCTAAACATCATATTTCTTTTATTTTCTACACTCAGATTTTTGCTGTAAATAATTTTTTTTGGGTACTAATTTTTTCTGATAATATCTTAGTGTTTACTGTGATTTCCAGCGAACATAGCTTGCTGGTTTGTGACAGGTTTTGCACAGGTGAAGGAAAGGTGCTTCCCGAATAGGCCCAGAAATACATCAACCTTCAACCGGTTCCAAAAGGGGTTCAAACCCTCACCTCTCTCTCTTATTTTCTGATATTTGTAAACCCCAACGAGAAGTTCTCTTGGGGTATTCTACAAAATTTTAATAAGCACTTGTAATCTATATGTGAATAGATTAGGAAATAGAATAGGAAGTAGAAACTAGTTGCTTAGATTCATTTCATTGCAAGTTTATTTCTGTTCACCCACCTATCTCTGTTACAGACCACCATCTCTGTGACAGAGATTGCTGTGAGGTTAGGCATTGCTTTAGTTAGTTGTACTTTCCTTTTTCAAGTTTTATTTTCAGTTTAAAGGGTAATCATACAACCCATCTATCATGTGTATCATCTATCCACTTGTCATCTCCCTTTAGGGACTTCAAGTTGGATATGAAAAGCAGGAGAAGTGGGGGCTTAGGTAATTAAAACAACTTTCGTTTTTACCTACTACAATCAACACATTTTACTTTCCAAGTCCAAGATCAAATACCAGCACCTCCCATAAGGGATACCACTTGGTTGATCTTGTTGATCGTTTTAAAATAAACATTGCATGCTAAACACCCAGATAAAATTTACCTCTAAAATTAACCAACAAAAACTTCAATATTTCCTGCTCTTCTACTCGGTTATCACCCTTCGGGGTACTCACGAGATACGACAGGGGATAGAGAAGTCTTAGTTTAATAGGCATCCATCTAGTAATTTTCCTGTTAATTAAAAAACAGTGACCTTGGAGGCGACAAGCGGTAGTAGACCGAGGGGGGTCTCTAGGCGTTTTACGTCCTCCTTGTTGAGCACCAGGCCATTGGGGTTTGACCTGTGAGCTACGGGTGGGCTTTGCTCCCACTTTGTTTAGCGCAACAGCATTCCCTCTTTGACTTGAGAAGTACTAGATCGGGGTAGTCACACCACCGGTTCTAAAACTTAACTTCAAGAAGAAAAACTTTAATAAAATGTACTAAAATAAACCAAGAGACATTGCAAAACCGGTTCTACAACACTTTTTCATTTCAGCACACTTTCACTCCAGCATTGCACTACAACTCTTTACTTTCAGTTTCATTTACTTTTCAGTTACATTTACTTTCAAATTTTGCAATTGTTGATGTGGTGAATGCTTAACCTTTGTTAACTGCTTCAAGTAAATCAAACTTAAAGTCTTTCCATATTTCATTTACTGTTGGTTTAATAATTTTCATTTAAGGCATTTTTTTTTCTGCTATATCTTGTCTAAAATTTGTAAATCTGGTTCACATTTGTGTAAACTGTAGCCATTTTACCTGTTCATTGTTTATACTGATAAATTTAGATTAATTGTACATTGCTTAAATATCTTGGTTCATTACTGTTTATAATTATACCATTTGTTCATTTATTCATCTCATTTGTTAGACTGTGGATAATTAACTTACATTTGCATCCTTTAAAGTTACATTTTCTGACTCCATTCTTTAGGCACTGGTTATAAATAAAAGGACTGGCTGTCATTTAAATCTTGCATATTGCATCAGTTTGACTGTCATCTCTCAGAACCTTAGCCTCAGTCTTAATAAAATATCCCTTTAATTAATTTATTAATTAATTAATAAAACTGGAACTTAGTCTTTCCGTAGGGACTACCCCCCTTGGCTCTGTTGGGATCTTGCCTAAACGGAGGAGTTGTGGACTATGGTGACAGTGGTCCCCAGCTCTCGCTTGCCCCCAAGGACACACATAGCAGGTTGTGACTTTCCTGTGTCTTAAAGTGTGAATTAGGCGGCAACAAGAGGGATATGAGTACTCCCTCCAATCCACAACAAAATGGTGTTACGAAAAGAAAGGACAACAATAATCGAACCAGTAAAGGCCGCGATCCATGATCAAGATCTTCTTATGCACTTATTAGCCAAATCAGCAAGAACAACAGTCTATGTACAGAACAGAACGCCATGTCGTGTACTAGAGAACATGACACCAGAAGAAATGTTCATAGGAGAGAAACCAAAAGTAAACCATCTTAGAATATTTGGCCATCCATTATACATACATATTCCCAAAGAGAAGAGAACAAAACTAGATCCTTCAGGAAAGAAGGGTATCTTTGTTGGATACAATGATACATCAAAGACATACATATTTTATATATCGAGCTTCAAGAAGATCAAGACTAGCATAGATGTTACCTTCGATAAAGATACAGCTTTCAATAGATCAAGGTTGATTGACTCCGATGAAGTACGTGAAGAAGAACCTGAAGCTCCTAGAATTAGAGACACAATTATGGAAGGGATGATTCCAGAAGAACAGGAAGACCATGAAATTGTTGAGCCACAGAGACTTGTAGATCCACCGTGAGAGGTGAACACACATAAGATAAGAATAGCTTGGCACAAGAAGCTATTCAAGATGTAGAGAAGTATGGTGCTCCATATGGGACTTCCAGAGAAAGCAAGAGACCTCGACCATACTGCAACTATGTAGCATTGTTATGTGATATAATTGATGCAGAGCCTTCCAACTATGAAGAAGTAGCCGAGAAGAAATATTGGAAAGATTCTATGATCGAAAAATACAGGTCAATCATGAAGAATGATGTTTGGGATGTGGTTCTAATACCAAAATGGAAGTCCATAGTGTTTTCCAAATGGATCTACAAGATAAAGCATGTAGTAGATGGCATCGTTGAAAAATACAAGGCAAGATTTGTGGCTCATGGCTTCTCCTAAAAAGAAGGAATATACTATGAGGAGATGTTTTCTCCCATGGATATATACATTTTAATTAGAGATATACTTGCTATAGATGTAGTGATGAAGTGGAAGGTACACCAGATGGACGTGAAGATAGCCTTCCTAAATGGAATAATAGAAGAGGAAGTGTGTGTGGGGCAACCACTGGAATTTGAGACACATGACAAACATACACATGTGTGCAAATTGAAGGACTTGTATGGTTTGAAATAGGAACCCAGGACATGGTACGATAGGATAGATGGATTTCTAACGAGATTGGGCTTTACCAAGAGTAAAGCGGATTCTGACCTTTACTTCAAGGTTGAGGATGGAAAACCAGTGATACTATTATTGTATGTAGGTGATGTGTTCACGACAAGTGACGAGAAGCCCATTGCAGAAACAAAAAAGAAGCTTGATGTAGAGTTTGAGATGAAAGACCTAGGTATGATGCACTACTTCTTAGGTATTGAGGTGTAGCATAATCCAGATGATATTTTCCTTAGTCAAGGAAAATATGAAATAGAAATCCTGAAGAGATTCGGGATGATGGATTGCAAGGCCATGGCTACACCGATGGAATTGAACTTGAAGTTGTTGTGTGATACTACTTCGAAGAAAATTTATGCTACACTGAACATAAAAATGATTTGTTTGTTGATGTACTTCATGAACGCGAGCTTGAATATATTGTTTGTGGTGAACACATTAAGTCAGTATATGGTAGAGTCGAGACGTTTTCACCTTATTGTGGCAAAGCATGTGTTGAGGTATATGAAAGGTACGATTGATTATGGGCTCATATATGCGACAGATCAGAGGATTAACCTACATGGTTGTGTTGACTCAGATTGGGCTGGTAGGGTTACACATAGGAATAACTCTTTGAGATGTTGCTTCAGTTTGGGTTATGACATGATTTCCTGGTTCAATAGGAAGCAGACGAGTGTGGAACTGAGTACAGTCGAGGAAGAGTACATTGAAACTTTCTCAACTAGTTATGAGGCAGTGTGGCTTCATAAGCTACTTGCAGGATTGTTTGATCTCGAGTTAGAGGTGACTTGCATTTTCAGCAACAACCAGATTTATGTGAAGTTGTCCAAGAACCCAGTGTTTCATGATAAGTCGAAACATATTGAGATTAGGTACCACCATATCAGGGATATGGTGCAGGGAGGAGTAGTGAAGCTCTCGTATTTGGTGACATATGAGCAGATAGTTGATGTGTTGACCAAACCTATCTTAAGAGTGAAGTTTGAATAGTTTAGGGACAAGCTTAGAGTTATCCATATCGATGTTCCTTGAAAGAGGGTGTAGTGAGTGCCATAACACGTGTGAGACGTAGGTAGTCACCTAGTGATGTAATATGTGCTCCTAGGAAGTATTTACTTGAGGTGATGTTGTAGTGGGTAGTCACTTGGTGACGTAATTTGTGCTCCCAGACTACATTCATGAGGATGCAATAGGTAGTCACATTGGTGATGTAATTGAGCCTCATGCCTGCTAGTGCTATGTTGGGCATGCATGCATGCGCAAAGACGCAGACGATCACTTGGTGTGCTCCTAGGTTGATCTCCACATCAGGTGACATGGTAGTGGGTAGTCACATGGTGAATTGATGTATATTCCTAGGCTACACTCACGAGGGTTGTGTTGCCTTAATCCGCGAATACGCACGTTGTCGCATGATGACGTAATTTGTGCTCCTGGGTTGTTCTGCACATGATGTGACGTGATAGCAGTCACTTGGTGACATAATTTGTGCTCCTAGGATACACTCACAAGATGATCTAGATGTGATGTGACGGAAGGTAGTCACTTGGTGACGTAATTTGTGCTCCTAGGCCACACTCACGAGATATAGTGTAGTAACGCAAGTAGTCACCTAGTGATGTAATTTGTGCTCCTGGGTTATTCCCACTTGATGGTTTGTTTGTAGAGAACTTCTTATGATGTATAGATTTGAGATATGTCACTAGTTAATGGTTTGAGTATAGAGTTGCAACAACTATGATGATGATGATGAGCGTGGTAGAAGAATACCTTCCTTGTTAAGAGGGAGTGTTGAATATTGTGTAACTTAAGGAGATATTCTTCTTGTATTATTGGTGTGTCATTGTTGTATTATTATTGTACTCCATTTCATGAAATTATTATTGTAATCAATCATCTAAAGAACCTTGAAAGAATCAATGTAAACCATATTAGTTGGATCGACCTAGAAGAAACTATAAAGAACATATTATATTGTACCCTAGTGAAGTTGGCCCTGGAAGTTAGGGAAGTTGGCCCCATAAGAGAAAGTCCCTTCGAATACATGTATAAATAGAGGAGCACCTCTCATTTGGACATATCACTCACTCAAGAAAGTTTGCTAATGAGAGAAGAAGAAGAACAAGTTCGCTTGGGAGAAGAGTAGCTTCCTTGTGAAGACATCTTATTCTTGGGTGTTCTACCTTATCTTATTCTCGGGATCTTTGTGTGGAAGATCATTTAGCTCTTCGATTGTACTAGAAGACATTGCACTTACTAACAAAGCTATCCTAAAGAAGTTTGTTGTCTTTTCTTCCCTATTAGGGTTTCTCAAAGGAGAAATCTTTGTGTGTTTCTGTTTCATTGTACTTGTCTTTCTTTAAGTGATCCTATTGCATATTGTTATTGTGTTATTGTACAAATTGTTTGAATATCTAATATAACCATTGTTAAAGTATAAAATTCTAACATTCTCAAGGAACGGCATTACTTACATTTTCTATCTTATGTTATTTGGGTTATTTAGACCATGACATTTTGTATTAGATCAAATAATCATTAGTTTGAATCCTCTAAGTGAGTCATATTACTATTTTTTTTTCTCTAATTTTATTTCGTTAATTGGAATTGTAGGGAAATTTTAGGGTTTATAAGGAAAGAGTGAAGCACAATGGATAAATATTTCAAAATCAGGGTTGCCATATTTTCATAGTTACATAATCTAAAAGTTAAGGTCTTTGTCTATTCTTAAAACTATAGTTAAACATGTGATTTCAATAAAATAATCATATATAAGGATTGTAAGGTGTAAATTGAGTACCACTTGTCGGAATGGATAGAAAATGGATTGAATTTTTCTAGAACTCCATACCTATTATAAAAATATTGGCAAAGTGGAAGTTTGTACAAGTTTTTTCCTTTGAAATTGAAAAAAAGGTAGGATCTAGTAATTCCTCCATAACTTTCTTTTGGAAGGTCCAAATTGCATAAGATTGGGAGGGTAGGGAACTTCAGACGACATATCAAACTACATCTTGTAAAAAATTCTGAACAAAAAATTAAAATTGGTTCATTTATAATAGGTGCAAGTTCATCTATCATAGTAGACTCCAACTCAAGGCTTTACAAGGTGTTAAAACCATTGCTTTAAATTTGGAGTTATATGTAATAATATATTTGGAGTTAAGAAACCACATATTTCAATTTCAAAAGTGTGAATATGGATGTTTTTAAAGTGCAAAGTTGGATTCTAAACGTGTGAATATTGATTTTCAAAAGTGTGAATTTTTATTCCAAAAATATGAATTTCAATTGTAGAAATGTAAATTTTGAAATACAAAAGTATCAATTTCAATTCCAAAAGTGTTAATATTGAATTACTAAAATTTGTATTTGGATTTGAATACTATCGCACCTGAAAAATCCACTAATGCCTGATGACCCTTCAGAAAGCATAGCCTAAGATTCCTTTGGTAACTTTTTTCCAACCCTAGGATGATCAGCTCCTTTTGTCAGTTATGACAGAACGTTGTCGGTGCACTGTCTTGTGGAGCAAAAAGTGTGGGCTCATGTTTGTCTTTTGGCAGTAGGCATCATCGACGCACTTCCTTTGTGAGTAAAAAGCGTTGACAGTGTTTCACCTTGATCCAAGTGCGTCGGTCAACCTAAAACATGAAAAAAAGAAGGTTCTAGAAGCTTCCTTGCAAAAGCCTCCATGGATTTGGTTCTTGCTAGCTAAGGAGAGGTGGAATTCGCCTTCCTCACATGTGGGGATCACCTCCTATCCTTTTCCTAAGTGAATCTCATGTAATTTGGCCTATAAATGAATCCTTCATGGAGTGAGTGAGAGGAGGCCAAAGAAAGCACCCTTATGTTGTTGGACTGAGATATGGTTTAGAGGAAAGATAGAGTGAGTCTTAGTGTGAAGAAATTGTTGTAAGTGTGAAGGATTGTAGATCTATTGTGAAGGATAAATCTAGCAGCATCAAGGCTTTATGGTTGTAACTTTACTCTCTTTTATTATTAATACAAAAGTGTTCCCCTTTCATGTATTTAATGTGTGTTAATATCAGTTCAAATGTTGTTAGACTCCTTGATCACTAATATAGATGATTAATTTTCCATGATACTCTCATCTCGTGTTTTTTTATTTTGATCTATTTTGCAGGTATCGAAGATTGCAAGAAGGAATTTGGAACAAAGACAACAAGTACTAAGATCTGAGGTATGAGTTTAGTTTCATGTTGATTAAATTGATTATCTAGGGGAAGGATATGTTGTTGTGTTTATTTTGTTCTACACTTGCATCATACAAGGTAGAGGAACAAGTGGTGTCCGCACCAGTTGGAGAGTTTCTTGAAACAAAAATGGTGACCATAGTGGGGAAAGCTTAATCTAGTCAGATCTTGGGCAAATCCGGTCAGATCTGGAGCAGATCCAGTTAGATCTACAATTGCTGGTAACTTTCTCACTTATGAAGTTTACATTCTCTTCCTTAGCTCATTTCAGTGGATAAGGTGAGCGATCCATCTTGTTTCTTTGTTAATTTCCTCTGTTTGGAAGTTGCTTTTATTTATTCCAGTCAAATTCATTCATTTTTTTTGGTTTCTTGTACAAATCTTTAATTTTTCCATCCATAGATCTGTCGGTGCACTTAGCTTTATCTGACAGAGCATTGTTTCCTCATAGGCGCCTCTTTCCTTTTGGAAGTTAGCACCTTTTTTCAGTTGATACAGAGTGTCGTCAACGCCCTGTTGCGGTGGACAAATAGCGTCGATACCCCTAGAACGCTTTGGTACAGCTTTCTTCTTTGCACCAAGGTAGGTCATCATACTGCCTGCATTTTCATTTTTTATGTTTTTTGTTTGTCTAAAAAAATTTAGTGAGTTTTGCTTGAGTGTTTGATTGCTGAGTCTCGTGGTTTTGATGATCTGATTCTCAGTTGTTGAGCTCAGTTGCAAAACATTTATTTTCTCTTTTAGTGAAGAAGTCATAGTGAAAAAGGAATTGTGTGCAAGTTCAGTTTTGGATTTCTTGATTAGGATGGTCAATTCTCTGAAAATTTTATGTTGAAAAAGGAAGTCTGTAGCCTCTCTTAAATCAATTTGTTTCAAGCTACTTTATGTCCTTTAGGTTCAAAATTACATTAGAAAATACAAAAAGAAACTAGTCATCTTGTCTTGTTTATGCATAGGAAAGTTTTATTCTTGGCTTGTATGAGTGATTTAGACAAGTAGATATTTTTGGTGTGATTGAGTAGATTTAATTTTGATAAAACATTAGAGGCTTCATTTTCTTTTCTTGATTCATAGAGTTACAGTTCTTATTGGTGAAAAATTTTGTGTTTGAAGAATTCTTTAAAGAATTGCTTGTTAGGCCTTGTAGTTGAGTTGGTGAAAGTAGCATTGAATTTGTGTGTTTTTGAAGGAAAAAGAAATGGTCTCTTCCCTACTCTAGATAGTTCTCATTGAAGAAAATAAATTGCATCACATATAGATTAAATTTGCATTTTGAAAAAATACACCTCACAAACTTTGACTAACCATCCAGATAAAATAAACGGTAGCTTTAGGCTAAAATTTTATAGAAATTTGAGTGATAGGATAGAGACGTGTTTCAACATATTTAAACATAGGAGTTGTCATTACATGCATGCACTACATCCCTGGGTATGAGTGGTTCCTCCATGTACCATTGGTATATAGAACGACCTTTCACGTACACTTGAGGTATATCGAAAGGTACTTCACATACTCGATTGTATATCGGAGGGCCCCTTTTGAATGGCTGTGCATTAGACAACACTAATATGGATCTGAGCTCCCACGTACCTTGCGTATATCAGGAGACCCTACTAGGATCCCAAACCATCTGAGAAAATCCCTTTGGGCATCTTATTGGAGAAATACACCGAGGACAGTACTCGAGGAGCTACTATGCACTTGTCGTCCAGGTAATCGGGTGTTCCGGAAAGGGATGGTCCCAATCCTCCTTGTCACGTTTCACTTTTGGACCCTGTGGTATATCACAAGTTGCGAAAACTTGACAATCCTAGTAATAGATCGGCTATCTTCAGCCCATCCTGTCATTTAAAGTCTTCTTGTATCCTTAGCTTGCGTAGGTTTGTTTGTGTGTGTCGTTCTTCTTTTTTGACCTCGGGTATAAAACTTTGGCCATCACCCTAGCTGAGCAATTCGCAAGGCGTTCTCGTAGATTGCGGTGTTTACCACTTGACTCTCCTCTTGTTGTGGAAGGACACGAAGGTGAAACCATGGAATGAACAGCTTCTACTGATGCTCGTATAGAAAATACTTCAGCTACTGAAACTAGAGAATATTTCTCTTTTTATGATAATCCTTTGGTCCAACTGCCTCCTACCGCTAAACCACCCTTTCGCTTTCCAACGGAGGGTCAATCCATCTCATCCAAGTGGACATCCAATCACCCACCTCATGAAGCTGTAGAAACAAAATATGGTCCAAATTCTCCTTTCTGGAGAACCTCTTCAGGACAATCCATTGTTGATTATGGAACTACTACAACTGAACCAGAGCCATCTATGCTTTCCCCTTTGAGACACCTTGAGAATGTTCCATCAAATGAAGAATTTTTCTGAGAGTCTATCGAGCATTTTTGCAAACACGCAGAAGAGTTGAAAAATGCAGAAAATTTGAGGAAGAGAAGTATTTATCCTCTTACCAGTCCTTTAAGAACAACCCAAACTAGGTATCATGCCTTGTCACCACCTCAAGTAGCTCTTCTTCCATAGTTACCGACCCAAAATTTTGTTACTTAGAATCCTGTTCATACCCCAACTCCTATTCAGAATCCAGTTCAAGCCCCCTCTCCCAATCAGAACTCCCCATCCATTTCAACTTCTCTGATAGTTTCTACACTTGGGGGGGCATTCCCCAGCACAAGTTCCATCATCTACCGAAGGGACTATTTCTAGTATGGGGTAGAACTTACTATCAGCAGCAAACATCCCTCCTCCTAATACCACTACGGTTGTACCTCTTGTCGTCCAAGGAGGATCCTCATGGGTCCAACCTACCATTACTCCACTTTCTTGGGGATATACTTATCTCGGGAATCAACCACCTATGGTTCATCAAGCTTATCAACCAGCACTGTCGACGATAGTCTACCCCAGAATGCCCTACCCTAGAAATGTGTTTTTCCCTCATGGACAACCGAATTGGTCTAATGTCCCATCTTACGCAGGAAATTTTGTAAACACTACTGGAGGATCCCTGAGAGGACTTGGAGCACCTGGAGTATTTGGAGGATCCGAAGGACCTGGTGGACCATTTAGAGGACCACCACCTGGAGTCCCACCACTTGGAGGGCCACCATCTGGAGGACCCCCACATGGAGGGCCACCATCTGGAGGCCCACCACCTGGAGGACCACCACCTAGAGGACCACTTTATGGAGTTCGACCATCTAGAGTACCCCCACCTGGAGGACCACCACCACCACCTCCTCTCAGAGGACTAGCACCACTCCCTGGAGACCCACCTCCCTCGGGTGGCCCACCTTCTAGTGGACCTTCTAGTAACTAATCACCAAAATTACCAGTATTACCAATATTCTCAACCCAATCATCAATTTCCATTTCTTTCTACATTAGATCTACCGAATCTATCTAGATTGATTAACGATCCCTCCTTTCCTGCTATTCCAGAAAAATTACCTTCAGATATACCAAAGTTTGATGGAAAACCTGGTGAAGACCTGAAGAACCATGTGATGACTTTTCATCCATGGTGTTCATCAAATTCTCTGATGGACGATTCAATCCGTCTACGATTATTTCAGAGAACCCTCATAGGCTTTGCTGCAAAATGGTATATAGAGCTACCACAACACTCTTTCTAGTATTTTAATGCTTTAGCAATGGCATTTCTAACTCATTTTCAGCTACCAATCCGGTATGAGACATGTACAAACATGTTAACCTCACTTCGACAAACTACTTCAACGCATATCTTCGATCAGATCCATGAATGGAGACGAAGATGTAGGTTAATCAAGGCTCATATTCCTCACCAGCTACTTGTTGATTGGTTCATAAAATCTTTACTTCCCCCTATTCCTAGAGATGTTGCCATGGGAGGCGCTGTTACAGAGGAGCAAGCTATTAGTCACGCTTAGTACTTAGACTTGGTGTATTCCCAGTCAGGTACTCTGTATGATTTAATCATGCATGCTCCTCATCCTACATCGGACCTGTCAAGACCTGCAACTGAACCACCTGTAGATGGCATCCTTGGTTTAGTTCAAACTCAAACGATGGAAAAATCTACAAAGAAACAAACCCAACCCGCCACACTAGTAAGCCAACTAGCACCACCCCCAAAAACTTTACCCCCTCCTGTTTCTTTCGGTGAGGTAAATGCGGTTCAAACCGCTGAATCTTCTGGTGGAAAAAAGAAAGGTAAAAACAAATCGAAAAAATACGATAATCAACAGGAAGGTAATAAACCACAAAATTCTGATGCTAATTCCAAAAATAAGAGAAAGTTAAAGTACCCCTTCCTAATCTGTGGAGGTGATCATTTCACCAAAGAGTGTCCTTGTCGAGAGGAAATTAACAAGTTTTTAAAAAACTCACCCACCCCGACAGTTCTTACGGACCCTTTCCCCACCCAACAACAATTGATTGATCATCAATATTCGCATGGGAATTCTTCATCCATTGATAAGGTAAAAATGATGTCAAGTGGAACGATTAACCTAAATATAAGAGCACATACTTATAACCCCCCTCTAGAGAAGAAACTCGATGAAGTTCCATTTGAAAAACCTTCAGCTTCCACCCCCCCTCCAAGAAATGGTCTTCACATTGAGAAACCTATGCTTGATGCAATTTTTCGCCCACCCAAGAGTACACTTCGTAAGCTTGTTAACAATCCTAACGCACGTGCTACCCAATACTATAACATTGTAGAAGATTTGGCCCAGGAACCATGCGCTATGTTGACCCTAGAAGTACTCCAAACTTGTCCCACACAACGAAAAAATTTGTTAACATCACTTGGAGCCATGGATCTTGAGAATAGTAACATCATTCAATTTCAAACTAGATGAATTTAAACCTAGGCTCTCACATCAGTTGGCTTTCCAATTGTACACCAAGGCCATTGGGAACGCTATCTGTCATACTGTATTGGACGAGGGAGCCTCTACTTCGATCATGTCTCTGTCTTGTTGGAGAACCATTGGCTCTCCTGAGGAAGTCTACAATGCCATTCAAACCACCAGCGACCCCACCATTAACGACCATTTTTTGGTGGCCTCCAATCCATATCACCTACCATAATGGCTAGACAGTCCCCCCCATCTCTTGATTATCTTTTGCATGCATTTCCCTCTGATGAATCCATCATGGAAGTTATGTCCCTAGAGGAGATGCCTTGGAAATATCATCACCATAGATCATCTTTCCTTCCCCCTTGCCATATGGTAGAAGAGCAATTCACATCCATGGTTTCGCCAGATATAGTCATGGACCCTCAGTCCCCAACCCTCATCCGTGGGGTTGAATCCGAGGGTAATTTGTGCAATATTACCAAAACCATTTCGGTGGATATATCGGTGAAACTTGTTGTTTCAGAGATGATTCAGATAGGCCATAATTCTTCACCTTTGGAGGTTAAGTCATATATGACCTTATTCAAGGAATTTAGAGATGTCTTTGCTTGGTATTATGAAGAAATGCCAGGAATTGATCCCTCTATTGTTTTCCATGAGATTAAAACATATTCTGGTGTCAAGCGAGTTCTCCAAAAATTACACCAGGTACATTCGCGAAAAGAAACAACCATTAAAGAGGAAGTTGAAAAAATTCTTAGGGATGGTTTTATTTACCCTATTCTCTTGACTGAATGGGTTTCAAACATAGTCCCTGTGAACAAAAAGCAGGGTACTATTAGGGTTTGTATCGATTTTAGGGATTTGAATCGGGCTTGTCCAAAAGACAATTTCCCTACCCCTTACATCAATCAAATTATCGATAACTATGTCATAAGTGTCATCTTTTCATTCACGGATGGCTTTCCTAGCTATAATCAAATCAAAATTCTCCCTTCAGATCAACAGAAGACAGCTTTCATATGCTCGTGGGGGACATTCGCATACCGCAAACTCCCGTTTGGTTTAAAAAATGTTGGCGCTACATTTCAACGTGCCATGTCATATGCTTTTCATGATATTAAACACGTTGTGGAGCCCTATCTCGACCACCTTCCTTCTCATTCCAAGTAGCGGGACCTTCATGTCGATCATCTGAGAGCTATTTTTCTTAGATGTCGTCATTTCAACATTCGTTTGAAACCCACAACTGTGTTTTCTGTGTAGAAACTGGTCGACTACTTGGCTTCATCGTATCCAAGGATGGTATTCGTATTGACCCTTTAAATATTGAATCCATCTTGGCTCTACCCACTCCCACCAATGTAACAGAACTCCAAAGTTTGCAAGGGAAGGAAAACTTTTTATGTTGTTTCGTTTGTAACTATGTAGAAAAGACACACTGATTCATTGGGCTATTAAAAAAGGACACTCCTTTTTTTGGGATGGCTTAACGCAACATGCATTTAACAATCTTAAACATGCTCTCACACATGCACTTGTGTTGCAACCACCTGATTATACAAGGGAGTATTCTCTGTATGTGGATGCATCCTTGTCGGCCATCGGTATGGTCCTAGTTCAAACTGTCGAACACGACTAATAACATGTGATCTACTATGCCAGTAAGAGTCTCCTTGATTCTAAAACCCAGTACTCACATGTGGAGAAACTCATTCTAGCCACGATCATCGTGGTCCAGGAGTTTTGTCACTACATCCTGCTTCGAACAACTACAGTCTATGCAGATTCCAACCCCATGTATTATATCTTGACTCAGCAGGTACTTGGGGGAAAATACTCACGCTGGATCGTTATCCTCCAGGAGTTCGAGTTGGAATTTGCTAAAACCACTTCGAAGAAGTCACTTGTTTTTGTTGAGCTTATGTGTGACCTTCCCCGTGTTACTAAAGCAAAAGATCCCATCGATTCATTTTCGGATGAATTTTTGTTTCTCATTAGCACGACTGATCCTTGGTATGGATATTTCATTCTCTATCTCCAAACTCAATGATATCAACCCAACATCACTCGCAATGAACATCGTCATATCCACCACCAGGATAAGTCTTATCTCATTTTAAATGACACCTTATACCGTCATGGCATCGATTCTATATTACGGCGTTGTCTCACCCACGAAGAGGCCTAAATCGTCTTGAATGATTGCCACTCTGGAGCTTGTGGCGGTCACCTCTCTGGGTTAGCTACTTCCCAAAGTATTTTGCGTGCGGGCTATTTCTGGCCTTCGATTTTCAAAGACTGTACTGAAAATGTCAAGAAATGCCCGCCCTGCCAAATGTTTACCACGAAGAAGCGCACCCATCCTGCTACGCTCCATCCTGTCGTAGCGGTTGACCCTTTTGCAAAATGGGGCATAGACTTTGTGCATTGTAGGCCTATCTCAGCCAAAGGGCATGGCTACGTTATTGTGGCTGTGGAATACTTTACTAAATGGGCTGAGGTTATGCCCACATATGCCAAAGACAGAAAAACAACTACGTTGTTCTTATTTAACCATATAATCACTAGGTTCGGGACTCCTAGGGCCAATGTGACCGACCATGGGTCACATTTCCAGAATAGGATGATGGTAGAACTATGTACGAAATTAGGGTTTCGACACGATAAATTTACGCCTTACTACCCTCAGGATAATGGCCAAGTTGAAGCGATCAATAAAGTTTTAAAAACCATGCTTCAACGAATGGTAGGGCAGGCCAAATCAAATTGCCATTTGCAACTATTTTATGCACTTTGGGCCTACAGGACTACTGTGAAGACCTCTACTAGTTTCACGTCATTTCAATTGGTGTAGGGACTTGAGGCTACTCTACCAGTAGAATGCGAAATTCCTTCTCTAAAGCTCGTTGTGGAACGATTTATTAATACCACCATAGATGAATAAAGATTTATGTATTTGAATAAGATTAATGAAACTCGATGTGATGCTTCTTTAGCTAATGAGGCACACAAACGGCGAATGAAATCCCAGTATGACAGATATGTTCAGCCTTGCTCTTTCAATGAAGGAGATATGGTCTTGACTTATGACCAAAAACACGATAAGTTGGGGACAGGTAAATTTGAATCTATGTGGCACAGGCCTTACATTATTAGTCGTGTTTTGGAAAAAAGGTGTGTATGAGTTAGTGGACTACGATGGGATACCTTTGGGAGAGCCCTGCAATGGGCTCTATCTTAAAAGATACTATGCCTAGGTCATCTAGCATAGGCTCTTTTGTAAATATTGTTTATAGATTGTTGTGTGTCTTGATTTGAAAGTGTAGTTTTTTGTGTGATATAGGATGTGTTTTTTGAAAACCCTACTTATGTATGTCCTATGTTTAATGGACATATGACTACTTTTATTGATTTCACGAATGGTGCTAATCGTTACATGCCAAATCTTGCATCGGCGGCTTGAGTACTATACTCTCCTATAGGTGATCTTGTGAGTTCAAGGGGTGTTTCTTTGGGTCCCTCCACCAACAATCTCGTAGAGTATCAGGAAGTGATCTGATTGTTGACGGAATCCCTAGCTAATGATGTAAGGGATATTAGGGTTTACCTAGATTCGGAACTAGTTGTTCAACAACTAAACCGAGTCTACACCATTCGGAACCCTCTACTCCTCCATGCATTCTGAAGGCTTAGGCTCTTAGAAATGTTTTTTTATTAGGTCATGTATCAACATATTCCGAGACATTTGAATGTTGTGGCAGATTCCCATGCTAATTTTTTCCTAGATTGGTACATTGCTCATAGTTAAAGTTCATTATAACATTAAAAACATGTATTTAAATTCATAAGTAGGAAAAAATTCACACATCACATTTTTTGCACACACATCTGTAAATAAAGTTGGTCATATATATATATATATATATATAACCTGTGAAGCAGAGATACAAAAATATACTGAAGAAACGAGCTTTCAGGGCCCACAAAGTCTAGGGCTGTCATAGTTCAAAATATACATATACAGGGAAAAAACTAAACCTTCGAAGCTTTCAGTGTAAATACATATACAAAAAAGTGGAAAGTCTATGTGGACTAGTCATCATGGTGCTGCTCATGGTAGCAAATAACGGCCTGAGCCACTCTATGGACTAGCCTAGCAAATTGTCCTGAGACTCCTGTTGTCTGACACTAGTAGCGCCTGGCTAGGTCATCAGTGGAGACATCAATAATTTCTATAGTCAAACGGTGCAGGTTATCCTCAATATCTCTAAGCTCCTCATCATCCTCAGAGCGATGAATCACCATGTCTCTCACTGCTACCTACCTCTCAATAGGCGACTCTCCAGCTGGACGGGAAAGTCCAATGTCTGCACAAAACATTCTCACTTATCTCAGCATTACAATATAAAAATCAAATAAAATTCAAAAATTAAAAACACAATTGATAGTGTCTTTCTTACCTCTCTCATACCACTCCTCTCCCTCAGGTAGAGGAAGATATGGATCCTTGCAGAATTCTGCACCCTTGTAGGCATAATCCTCGATCATAAGTAACCGGTTCCTCAATCAACGAAAGAAGATGGATCCATAGACTACCTTGAAACCCCCACCACCGTGACAGGCCATGACATAAACCCATCTGAAAATCCTAGAATCCTCAGCATCTAGCCTGCTCACAGCTACGTGAGGTCTCATGCGAGGCGCTCTCTGTAGGGTGGCAGACACTATCAGAGCTCCATAGCCAAATTATTTGAGCTGCCCCTATTTTATCTTATTCAACTGATCCTTCAGGCTGACTAGCATGCCCTCGCACCAGTTTAAGATTGTAGCACTTTAGGGAATATAGCATGTGTTTCGTAGTGGTCAGGTGAGAGGATCTAGTCCCGACAACTTTTCTTATGGTATAAACTACTATCCTCAAAGGATGGTACACTATCCATTTGATAGGGAGCTTCCCAGATTGGGCATGCGTCCCTAACGAACAGTATCTGTCAATCATCTTATCCAAGGAAAACTCACCACCTCGTGGGTCGAATAGAACCACTTGTCTCCCTCTCCAAGATAGTCCAATGAGAAAGCATATGTCCTCGATATCAATGGTCAGTGTGTGGATCCAAACCATAAAATGTTGTTGATCGAGATCCCACATATCGATGATATACTCCAAGAGATGTACATAGGATCTCATTCCTAGCACGCTGAAGTATTTGAGTAACCCACAGTTCAGAAGGGCCTCTATAGTGGTCGGGTCACTGACAGCTTGGAAATCCTCTGTTTCATGCTCACACTCCTTCCATATTACCATGGTGAAGATATCTTGTGCACTTGCAAGACATTGTAAACACGCATTAAAACTCACATCGTAGGTGGAGGAAGCATAAAAGTTAATTTTTTATGGATGAAAATGAGGGTTTTTGAGTTTTCCCTAGATGCAGCGCTTTTTCTCTGCGTAGACAAAGCGCCTGGCGCTCTTGCTGGCCATAGACAGAGCGTCTACAACACCATTTATCCCGACACTGCAGAGCATTGCCCTTAAGCGCTCCTGTCAGTTGTGGATAGAGCGCCTACGACGCCCTTGTCCCAACGTGACAGAGCATTGTCGCTCTCCTCGATAGAGAAAAATAATGCCTCCCAGCGCGCGTTTTCAGTTTTAAAAAATGCCCAAAACCCCCAAATTTCGGTCAAAAAACAAGAAATGATACCATGAAAACGAAGGAAGGATATTCTTGGCATTTACATGTCTCAAGCAGCTTGAGAAACGGCGGACCGTAGCACCTGAAACCACCAAATGATGTTTTGCTCCTTTTGCTCCAACTCCACTTTCTCCCAAATGGTAAAAACTTTTTACTATTTGCTTCTATTTATGGTAATTTTGAACCTTTTCATTATTATTTAATTAAAAATTGTTTTAATTCCAAAGTTACTTTAATATTATGGGTTTTATTATTTGTTTCATATAGTTTTATTGTGGAAATGGTCAAGATGGTTCTAATATGTTTTTTAAGCTTCCAGGTCAAATCTATACAACTCGTGGCTATGATTTAAGTTCTTTTTGTCTTTTTTCATGCTTTGCGTGGAAATGAAAAAGTACCGAGCGTCTTTTACACTTTTCACATGCTCATTAAATAACCAGTAAAAGAGTTTCAAGTCCACTTGTGCTGCTTTTTCAAGCTCGTAAAAACTGGCTTATGAAAAAGAGAACCTGTTATGGAGTTATATTTAAGCTCTTTTCAGTCCTTAAAAACACAAAAATATTGCCAAGCGAACTTGTTACGTTCACGGTTGTAAAAGTATCAAAACGGTCGACTAGTCGGTGGTAGATTATCTCTTTTTCGGACCGATTATGGTTTTTTTATGAAAAATGACCTTTTTGGAGTCTCCTTGTGTCTTCGTTCAGACTCTCTAAACATGAACGATACTGAGTTCACTTTCATCGGACTCATGAAATCAAATGATGAAGGGCCCTATCTAGGAACGGACCCCTCCTTTCTCAAATCCGTAAAACATGTGAGGATGGACTCATCGCTTAATGAGCTATAACAAGTGTTTGATACCCTCTTTGGACTCGTAAAAACGAAAAGAGGCACTCATATTTCAAGATGTGGAAATTAAGGGAAAGGGGAATGTTTTTTCATTTGTATTTATGGAAGTTTACAATCCACCTTTGAACATGGTGGTAACACTGGAAAATTACCCAAGGTTTTAAAGGCTATTCTCGGGTAACAGCAAAAACCACTTTTAAAGAGAAAACTTGTTTTTTTCTCTTCCAAGAGGGATCTCTCACAAAATATTAACAAGGCCATATATGTATAAGCAAAACTGTTTGTAATTGGTAAGTTGGTTGAAACTGGACACATGATCATTGGGCTATGGATTCAAGATATGAATATAGATAAACAGAGCTTTTGCATGGAAGTTTTAACAGAGGCAAGGTAGCTACTCAGTCACGATCAAAATTTGATTGTCTGGTGAAAAAGGAAGAACATTAACAAACTATTAACACAGAGCATTGTAAAAATGAATTTTGTATCAACTTTTAGAAGAAAGGTTTGGTGGACATCTGAAAACAATAGCTAGAGCATAGTAAATATGAATTCTAAATTGTTATACTCTCATTTGAGACATGAAGGAAAACATAATGGAAAGATAAAACTGGAAAAAACATTCACATAAGAAGGGAAAGTACAGACTGCAACATGAAATAACACATGAATCTCTGCAAAATGCCAACTTTCAGCTTTGTAATTAAAGAAAAACTTGAATACACAAATCTCCAAAATCTCACAAGGTCCAACCCTTGCTTCATCAAATGTATGAATACTTATACAATTCCTCCTTGAGCTGAAAAATAAACCTAAGTGTCTAACGGTTTCAACTGTTTACTACATGTGTCAAAATACTTGTCTATTACAAAATAGTTTTGAGATAATAAAAAAACTTCTTAACTAATGAAATAAAAAATAACATTTTATCATAAATATATCCTTCATTGAAACTCCTTTGCGTTGTATTCCCCTATGTCTTCATGGTTGTAACTTATATTTAGTTGATCCATATTGTTGAACTGCTCTCCAATGTTCAGGATTAGGAAAATTTGCAACAACCATTTCATGTGCCATAACTTTGAGCTCCATGTTGTATGCATATGAAAAATTAGGCAACTTGGCACTTTGCACATATTCAAGGTTATCGTCAATTCCAATGCTCAGTAAAAACAAACCTTCGAACTCCACGTAGGTGCTTCTTATAATTTTTTATGTTTCATAACCACTGTGTGTCTCCTATAATTTATACTGTAGATTTTCTTTTCTTTGAAATCTAAGCCATTCATGCACAAGATATCAATACCAAGACTCAACATTATCACCCTACACAACTTGATTCGGTGGAATCAATATCAACCATTGATATGCAATATTCCTTCATCAGAACCGTCCAATTGTGAAAAGCTTTAACATTCCGCTAATCATTTCAAACCTGATCAATTGAGCAACTTTCGCTTATGGAATGCACCTTATCCGTAGATCAAAACCTGACCATTATCGCAACCATTGATCAACGTGGCCCCTACCACTCTCCACGGATTTCAAACTTGAATTTCTCCGTGCTAGTTCAATCTACGGAATTGTTTCCGACCGTAGATCTATCTCTGCTCACATCTTGTCTATTCGATCTTTCCACCCGTTAACCAATTCCACAAATTGGAAAGCTTCTTTTGTGCGAGCATGTTTCAATCTGTGAAATACTCCAGTGCCATTGATCCTGCCTTGTATCAATCTCATCCCTTCAAAGTTTCACCTTTTTAATGGATTCCTCAAATCTGAATCCTTATTTTATTCCTTGCATCTCCGATCTGTGGAAATTTCTTTCCACCATTGATATACATCATCTTTAATCTAAGTCGTCAATATTTGACACCTTTCACCTCCATTCTGCTGATGAGAACATTTCAATTTCTCCTCCATGTTTCAAACATTGAAACGATCCACCACCGTATATCAAATCCCTTTCTTCATCCAACGACCCATGATGAAAGATCATGCTAACCCATTAATCTAAAGGGCGCTTCCACAAAATTTTCAAATACGATCATTTCCAAACCCTTCAATTAAACAATCCACAATTTCAAATATAGTGCTAACACATGGCACCTTTCTGAATTTGCATATTAGAACAATTGGGTGTTCAACTTGCCTCCAAGTCGATCCACTTTTGTGAGCCGCCTGACTCCTTTGAGTCAATTCAAAGAATGTGTCGTTATATTCCTTGAATTACACCTGGTTTCAGTCTCATCAAGTCAATGCTTCCAAGTCACTTGTCGTGCCGCGAATTGTTCAAAGGATGTCTCTTCCAAAAAACAAATCATCAGTAACTACACCTTCTTACAAAGTCAGTCATGTCTAAGTCAATTTCATGGTGGTATCGTCACTTCAAAATAAACTTTTGTTCCATGTTTCGTGTCAATGATGGGGGAAACATCGTGACCTCCTTTGACGAGTTTGTTCCTATTGACTTTAGCTCATCATCCTGGAACTAAACTTAAAAACCTAGTCAAATACCTTGAAGCCTGCATGGCTCAATGGCAGGTTTCCTCGCTTTCAACAGAAATTTTCCATCAATGATATCTAATTTAAATATTCTATCAAGTGTTTGACTTAAAAACATTTATTCACACTTGGGAAAATGTACTGAGATACCTTGGGGATCATTGACATTAATGATGATTTCCCTCGCACTTGTTAACAGTATACATCAATGACTGGAAATCGAGTCGTTTCTTCCATGTTCGATGTCAAGACATTCATTCGCATGGCTAGAATCGTATCGGTTGGGGATTGGAATGAAGACCCTGAGCAGTTAGGATTCATCAACATAATTTCCTATCCTTAGGTTGCGATGGAGTGTTATTTGGAGTCTTGACACGGATCCACATTGTATGTTTGATGGCTATGTTCAATGTGTGAGGTCAAATAACATGGATCTACTTTGTATGTTATGTAGTCATGTTTTGTCTCCTACGTCAGTAGCCCATGGATCTACAGTTTATTATTGGTAGCCATGACATGGTCATCATCATGGATCTGTAGTGTATTGGTTCACAGCCATGGTTGATCCAGACAAGTCAGTTATTGGTTCTATGTCAATTGTGATCTCATCTCTCATTGCCTCTGATACCGGATTGATGTCTAGAAAATTATTCCACCTATCACTTCCTTCTAGCCTCATACTTTGGGGGAAATTCTATTGCACCTGAAAAATCCACTAGTGCCTGATGACCCTTCAAAAATCCTAACCTAAGGTTCCTTTGGTAATTTTTTTCCAACCCTAGGATGACCAGCGCCTTTTGTCAGTTATGACAGAGCATCGTTGGTGCACTGTCCCGTGGAGAAAAAAGCATCGGCTCCTATTTGTATTTTTCCAATAGGCGTCGTCGACGCACTTTCTTTGTGGGTAAAAAGCATCGGCACTATTTCACCTTGAGCCAAGTGCGCCAGTCAACCTAAAACGTGAAAAAAAATAAGGCTCTAGAAGCTTCCTTGCGAAAGCCTCCGTGGATTTGGTTCCTTCTAGCTAGGTAGATGTGGCATTCTCCTTCCTCACCTGTTGGGATCACCTCCTATCCATTCCTTAAGTGAATCTCATGTAATTTGGCCTATAAATGAATCCTTCATGGAGTGAGTGAGAGGAGGCCAAATAAAGCACCCTTATGATGTTGGATTGAGATCTGGTTTAGAGGCAAGATATAGTGAGCCTTAGTGTGAAGAGAATGTTGTAAGTGTGAAGGATTGTAGATCTGTTGTGGAGGATAAAGCTAGCAATGCCAAGGATTTATGGTTGTAACTTTACTCTCTTTTATTATTAATACAAAAGTGTTTCTCTTTCCCGTATTTAATGTTTGTTAATATCACTTAAATGTTGTTAGACTCCTTGATCACTAAACATAGATGATTAATTTGCCATGATACTCTCATCTCATGTTTTTATCTTTTGATCACTTTTGTAGGTATATAAGATTGCAAGAAGGACTTTGGAATGAAGACAAAAAGTACTCCGATATGAGGTATGAGTTTAGTTTTATGTTGATTAAATTGATTATCTAGGGGAAGGATATGTTGTTGTGCTTCTTTTGTTCTACACTTGCATCATACAAGGTAGAGGAACAAGCGGTGTCCGCACTGGTTGCAAAATTCCTTGAAACAATACTTAGAATTTATTTTCTAATTTTCATGTATCTAAAATCCAAGATTAATTTACAACATTTTATTTGTTATTTGCATGCATAATATCATTATGACATTCCTTCTAAAATATATCAAGATTGAAAATATGTAACGAAATAAAAAAAACAAGTGATGACAACTTGCATTGAAGAGTTATATTTTTTCATAAAATTTCAAGGCAACATATAATAAGGTTCCATATAAAGAAAATGATGATTGTGAGTCAACCATTTTTACTAACTTTGTCACCTTACCGTGAACAATATAACTTGCTTATTGGGGAAAATTCATTCACAAAACTCAAAATCCAAGACAAAAGAGACTCATGCCATTTGAACTTTATAGTTTACATGAAGCAAGAATTATTAATCAAAATTGGCTGCTAATTTATGAGCACTTACATGAAAAAGTATTAAAAAATGACAAGTATGAACTTTTTTTATTCAAATAAAATTTTATTCATTGGCATAACTCTCGCTCTTTTTATTATGTTACAAAAGTTCTATTGTGCTTCAGTTGCTTCAAAACCATTTTCATCTATTTGTATTCTCTCTTTTCCATCCCACCTTTGGTGCCCATGTCCATATGGTGCTATTAACATTGATGGATTCCATTCCTTTTGTTCCAATTACCCATTGTTGAGTTTTTTTTTTTTAAGTTGTAAGAAACTTTGTTTCCTGTTAATGTTCATGTGAGCTTCCACTAACAAACCACTACCATGCATGTCTTGATGAAAACCTCTTAATCTTGGTAGGCATTGCCCTTTTTTGTACCTAGCCATATTTCACAATGTGGGTATGATGATCATACTATGAGAATTTGTCCCTCAAAAATATCTCTTCTCTTGCAGAGAATTCGTTTATGGTCTTGTTATATAAAGGTCCAATATAACAACCCTCTACAGTGTCGGCATGATCTCTCAAGTTGGATTTTATGACTTCATGCATGGGTTGTATATCAATGCGGTTTCTTATTTCCTACACTATGGATGGCCATCAATTATTTCTTGAGTGTGCAATTTTCATAAAGGACATGTCCAATGATTTTAAGTTATTCTCCCAATAAGTTCCCTTGGGATTTCAATATTGTTTCCCTCCCTTGTCAATCCATTTTTTACATAATGGAATATATGTTTCTAATCCTTCCTTTATTTCTTCCATACCAAGGAAGGATAACCTTGCATACGTTACATCTATCTTTATGTGTGTGTCCCATCGAAGGAAACCAACATTAACAATGTCAAACATCCTCCTTGTTAAAAGGGATGAAAATGCAAACACTAATTTTTGTTATCATCCATGCAATTGTCCATTTGCAGAAATAACAGTGGTATCAATTCTCTATTTGACCTATGACAATGTTTATTGTCAAAACTTACCTCAGGAGATGACATATATTCTTTCTTTTATAACAAACATTTTTCATAAGATTTAGTTTGTAATATAACATTGGGCAAGGGGTGGTTTGATGTTCCCCTCTTATACACCAAATATGCATATCCATCCACTAGTGGTTCTTTGAGCTCCTTAAGGCATATAGCTAATGAAATCACAGTGAAATTTTGATCTCGTTTCCATAAAAGAAAGGTTGGAGTGGCCAAACCCCCCAATGTTGTGTTTATTTTTAAGCATGATGGCAAAAATGTCTATCCTTAATTGGGATTAAATTACACATTTTTAGGAAAAGCCCAAAAAATAGACACACAATACAATGAATATAACACATCAATTCCCACACATGCATGCAAACAATATAAAACATACCCAAAATTCTCTCACTTGTTGTATTCTCTACATAACAATGGGACGCGTAGTAATAGGGTCACAACTTCATGGAATTAATGCCCACGGATTCTATACACCAAAACAAAATCTCAGCTTCGACATACTTCATCAATGAATCCACAACATTCTTCAAGGTGTCAACCTTTTTCCAGCAACTGCTTCGTTTCTTCAACCATATCTCTCCCAAAGTGATATTGCACATCAATATGCTTTGTATTAACATGATAAGTAGGGTTCTTTTACAAAAATATTTCACTTTGGTTGTCACAATCTAACCTTATAGTTTATTGTACAAACCCAATACCTAAACACAATCTCTACGACTATACAACTTCTTGACTTACATGGGTGGTTTCCATGTATTTAGCTTATGTAGTTGAACATGCAACTGCATCCTATTTCTTGCTCATCCAATTGTAGCTCCTCTGAATAGGTTAAAGGCATACCCACTTGTAGATATTCTGAAATCAAGATGCCCAGCCCATTTTGCATCAACAAATCCTTGTACATATATTAGTATGTCTAATCTAGGTCTTCCTTGGTAACATATTTCATAATTTGTGGTGTCATGTGAATATCTAAAGACCCTCTTTAGAACTATCCAATGCTCCTTCCATGGTTTTGGAATATATCTAATCAAAACTTCCACAACATGAGTAATGTATGGTTTGGTACACACCATTACATACATCAAACTAACAACCACACTAGCTCATGGAACTTGTGACATATCTTCTTCATGTTCTTTTGTCTTGGGACATAGATCTACAGATAACATTTTCACGTATAGTAATAGGGACCTTAATTGAATTACTTTCCCACATGCTAAATCTATGTTGTATCGTCTCATCATATTTTCTTTAATTCAACCAGATTTTCATGTTTGCACAGTTTCTTTTAATCTCCATTCCCAATATGAAGTTTGCAGCACTGGGATCCTTCATGTCAAAATTGGAGGATAGTTGTGACTTCACCTCCTTTATGGCATTCACGTCGCTTCCAATCAACAACATGTCATCAAGATACAATACTATATTAATGAAGTTCAGATCACCAACATGTTTGGAGTATACACATTAATCATCCTTGCTTCTGACAAACCCCAATACATGGACGTATGTGTCAAAATTTTGGTACCGTGTCCTTGGATATTGCTTTAGACTATAAAGGGACTTCTTTAGCTTACATACTAGGTCTTTCCTTCCCTTACTATAAACCCTTATGGTTGTTATATGTAGATTTGTTCTTCAACATCCACATGTAAGAATGGTGTCTTCACATCCATCTTCTCTACTTTAAGATAAAAAAGCAGTAGCAATAGAAAGAAGGAATCTAATAGAAGTTAATCTAACAAATGGAGAAAATATTTCACCAAAATCAGTTCACTCTACCTGGAAATATCCCTTTTCTACTAAGCAGGATTTGTACTTCTCCACTTTACCTTCAGCATTCAACTTCTTCTTAAACAACCATTTGCTACCAACAACTTTTCTTCCAGCTAGTAACTCAACTATATCCCAAGCTTCATTTATGTCCAAGGCATCCATTTCTTCAACCATGGCCTTATTCTAGAGATCAATATCCTCTTAATCAAAAACTTTTTTCACGTTTCTAGAATCATCATCAGTAATAGATAAAGAAAAACTAGATAAAAAATCACGAGGGAAATACCTTTTCGGTTTCCTTCTTTCTCAAGATGATCTCCTCAAAACTGGGTTATGAGGTTCTTTTGATTGAGACCATTTTCTTGATTCAGATTCTTCATCTTCTAAATCAGACTCTATTTTATCAGGTTCCTAGGCCAATCAAATTACAACTTGTTGAAAACTTAAGTCAATATCAATGCACTCAAAACCCAAAATCAACCCCGAATAAGATGACAATGCCCCCTTTCTTTTATTACATTACTATTACATGCATTTTAAAACCATACCTAACGTAAAAAAAAAATATTAAAAAACAAAAAATATATAAAAAAACCACAAATATTAAAAAAACCAAAATAACAATAATAAAAAAATAAACCTATAAACACTTAAAAAAACTTTAAAAAACAAAAACAAACCAAAAAAGAAAAAACAAATACTTAAAAAAAACAAAAACAAAACCCAACATTACTTTCAAAAACAAAAGCAAAAACCAACAAACAATGGTGACTTTCAAAAACAAAAACAAAAACCAATAAACAATGTCGTTAGCTCTCTTTTTACAAAGTAATGTGTTTCTCTTTTTACAAAGAAATTATATGGAGATGAATGTAGGTTTAATTTTTTAATGATTTTTTTCAAAATTTAAGAGTTATAATCTTATATTTACATAGTTGAATGTTTTGTAATTTTAATTTTTAATAACTTTGTAAATATGATTATGTTTATTTATGAACCAGTGTAATTGTCATGACAATATATTTTATAATGAAAAAATATGATTGCAAAAAACAAATCGTCAATGTATATTTTTTTAATGAATTATTTTTGAAAAAAAAATCTCTAACCTGTAGATTATTTTTAATGAAAAGGCTCTAGATTTTAGTTCTTAAAGGCTATAGATTCCTGGTAATGGAGGGGCTCCATGTTTTAGTTTTCTAAAGGGTGTGATTTTTTTTTTTCACGTCCTGTTTTTACAAGAGCAAATGTAGGCCTTGAAATTTGTCAAGGGTCCGTGGTAATTCAACCTGACTAGAATTGAATCTGGATGTGCCGAGAAATATTCATCCTTGTAAACATCTTTATTTGGACAAAATTAATATTAGTCATCCGGGGATTTGACTCTAAGTAACCTTCTACTTACAACTCACCGTTCTCAACCACTTGAGCTAACAAATCAGACTTGAGTGGATTTTTATTTTCTACCATAAATAGATGGAAGATTTTACATTTTATTAAATTTAAGAATACCATAAGATAAAAACATATAAACAGATTTTAAAAAGAAAAAGAAAAAAGAAACACTCAATTTTTTTTTAATGGTAATCAAATTACTAAATCATAAGAAAAATTATAATTATATATTTTTTAAACTTTTATTCATATATACGAAACATTTACTAAAACTATTTCTATTATTTATTTTTGTGAATTACTTATTTGATCATAATTTCAATTGAAACTTGGTATATAAATTTAGTATACTTCATAAACATTATAAATATCCAAAAGTTAATATCCACAATTTATACTATAAATGTAGATTTGCTTTTGTCATGCATAAATTTATGTTGAATTAAATATACAAAAATAATATAGTTTCCATCCTAAAAATTACAACATCCACATAGTATTCAGAAATATTAAGATTATATATATATATAACTTCACTTAATATTTATAATTATTAAAAAATTCAAATAATATTTATAAATATAAATATAAATGTGAATAGTTTTTTAAACTTTTCACTTAATATTCACAATTATTAAAAATTTAAATAATATTTATAATTATAAATATAAATATAAATGTGAATAGTTTTTAAAACTTCTCGGATCAACTTGCATTACATGTCACACTCATAAGTTACATTTCCAAATCCAATTCATGCATGCTATTAAAACACTCGTGAAATTATATTTACATATACCCATCGATATATTCGAGATAATGTAAAAATAGTTCAAAGAAATTTTGGATGTATATAATTTTTAAGTAATATTTTACAATCTGATTCATGCATAATTACAAATCCAAACAATCTAATGAGAATTTCTATTTAATCCATGCAATTCACTCGAGGTAATGTTCAAACATAACTACAAATCCAAACAATCTAATGAGAATTTATATTTAATCACTCGAGATAATGTAGCAATAGTTGTAAATTTATATAATTTTTAAGTAATATCTTACAATCTGATTCATGCATAATTACAAATCCAAACAATCTAATGAGAATTTCTATTTAATCCATGCAATTCACTCGAGGTAATGTTCAAACATAATTACAATTCCAAACAATCTAATGAGAATTTATATTTAATCACTCGAGATAATGTAGCAATAGTTGTAAATTTATATATTAAGAAATCTTCTATGCATGTAATCAACTTTTGCAAAATAAAAAGGCAAGGGTGCTATTTTTATGAACGGTACCTTCCCCGGTTGTATGTCTTGCATTTAACTACTAGCCAACTATGCACTAAATAGATTCATGGTCATTAATGGTCTTCATTAATGCACTATGAAGAAAGGGAAGGGGGCAACTTCAACACTGCGAAACAACCACTAATGGAATATGCAAGTGGAGATATTGGCTTTGAAGAAAGGGAAGGGGGCAACTTCAACACTGCGAAACAACCACTAATGGAATATGCAAGTGGAGATATTGGCTTTGATTTCTGTGGAAAATGTTTATAGATTTTGTTACATAAGAAAGGAATCGAATGCCTTACTTTTTGAAGAAATTCATTAGTGATATATAAGCAAAAGCGCTTGTGAACAGAGAGCCATGGTTGTGTGTAATAGCTTCTCTGCAACTCTTTGCATGGCATATTGCTTCCACAAAAGGAATTGGAAGCCTTGGTTCTCCATAAGCAGGGGACTGATAGGGTATCGTTTCTTTCATCGTGAGTGGAGGGAGGGGAGAAGGGTTGCGGGTGAAAGAAGAAGAGAAGGGCAGACCACACCAACCTTTAACATGGTTGAATTTTTTGGTGTTTCCTTCCAACTAAGTTCATCCCTAAGGGTATTGAACTCGGGTCGCCTTGTAAAAAAAACCCACACCTTAAGTGAATGAGCTAACGGGAATTAACAAATTTATTTTAATTTTAAAATTTGTTTTATTTTGATGATTCTTTTAATTTTAATTTTACTTTTAATTTTTGTATATTTTTAAACTTAATTTGAAGTTATTTTTTTATATTTTGTAATTTGTATTTATTAGTATTATTATTTCTTTAAGTTTAAGTTTTTTTAGTTTTAGTTTTTTAATTTAAAAAATAATAATTTATATTATTAATTTTTGGGGTAATATTTGTTTTCTAAATATTTTGTTTCTTTATATTTTTTTAAACAATTGGATGTTTGAATGTCTTATGGAAAATTATTATTTTCAATTAAAATTGAGCTTTGTCTTCTTCTTTTTTAATGAATTAAAAGAAGTAAAAAATAAATATTTTTCTTATGGTATGCATGGTTTCAATTCAATGAATGCAATTGTAACCCAATGGAAGAAAGGGGTATCACTGGTAGCATCACTTTTTGATTCAGGGGTCAATTTTGGGTTTTGATTGCAACGACATTTACCGACAATTTTAAGCCCCCCAACCCAAAAAACGAATGCTACTAGTAACACCACTTTTCGATTCAGGGGTTGATTTAGAGTTTTGATTGCACTAACACCAACTAGAGGTTTCCAAAAAATCGTAATTTTAATCCCGAAAAAAAGAGTTACTGCCAGTAACACCACTTTTTCGATTTGGGGTAAAAACAACCACTAAATGAGACCTAGAAAAAAATGGCATTGAGTTGTATGATATGTTTCATGTGGAGTTTTTTCAACCAATGTTGATGTGTGTAATTGATTTACAATGTAATTTGCAATATCCACTACCTCTACCCATAATTCTTGGCATATCTTAGCACTGTTGAGCATGCTCCTTTCCTTTTCCATCAGTGTCCTATTCATTCTTCCACATCTCCTTAAATGCATTCCCGCAAAACTCCCCACCATTATTTGTCCTCAACCTTTATTTTATTTTTTATTTGATTCTCTACAAGAGCTTTAAATTCTTTAAACTTAGCAAATACTTCATATTTCTTTATAAGGAAATAAATCCATGTATTCGTTGAGAAATTATATATAAATGAAACATAATACACATATCTACCTAATGATGGAACAAGAATAGGTCCAAATACATCACTATGTATTAACTCTAAGATAATATTTTCTCTTGTAGCACTACATGCAAATCTTACTCGATTATGTTTCCCATATAGGTAATGTTCACAAAAATTCATATTTGGTGTGCATTCAAACATACCTTCAATTGTACCTTTACCTAGTAATGCTCAAAGGCCCTTTTCTCTGATATGCCCTAATATTTGATGCCATATTAGGGTTGTCTTTCCTCCAAATGCAGTCAGGGTTCTGTCTTCTTTATCTCCTATCTCAGACACGTCATAATTGTTACATTCATCGATGATGGTGCTTCCCAATAGTTTGTATAGAGTTCCATCTTGAGCTCCCCTATCAAGACCATTTATCATCGAATCATTTTGCATGTTTTTTGCAAACACAGTTTGTACACCTGCATCAACCATATTTCCAATGGATATGAAGTTTGTCACTAGATTTGGAATGTGTATCAGTCCAGGGAGAGTTCCAATCCTTCCATACTTGAACTGCAACTTAGCTCTTCCATGTCAAATGATATTGGTTGTTGAATAATCTCCTAGGAACACATCTCCTTCATGGTACTTTTTGTATTCACAAAACCACTCCCTATGAGGAAAACGGAAAATGTTAAGGAACCCTCCCCTCCTCCCCAAAAATTATAAGTATAATAAATAGGTGAATCCCCATGATACATAGGAAAATATGAGGGCTATTTCAACAATAATATGGTATGAATATATAATATTTTGGCGATTTTTTCAGCAAATTAGAGAATTTTATAAAAATTAGGGAAATATTTTACAATATTAAAAGAATTGTATAGTCATGGCGATTTTTTCATGGCATTATAGAACCTTGTAAAACTTTTTGCCAATCTTTCTAAAAACTATAAAATTTTAAGATAAATCTATACTGGTGTTAATTGTGTTGAGAGGCGCTCTACAACCTAGTATGAGGGAGATCTTGTAACGTTTGTTGAATCTTGTATGAGGGAGATCTTGTAATGTTTGTCGAGTAAGGTTTCTTACTAACAAAATAATAATAAATAAATAAATTTAATTATCTGCCAAAATAAATGTCGACAAAAAAAACAACCTAATATAAGGGAGATCTTGTAATGTTTGTCGAGTAACATTTGTTACTATCAAAATAATAAAAAATAAAAATTTTAATTATCCACCAAAATAAATGTCGGCCACAAAAAAACCTAATATGGGGGATATGTTGTAATGTTCATACCGAACAAAACAATATAAAATAAAAAATTTAATTATCCGCCAAAAAACTTGTCGTTTAGGGAGATGTCATTAATGTTCCTACCAAACAAAATAGTAAAAAATAAAAAAATGAATTATCAACAAAAAAAATGTTGCCCTTGCACATGGTTTTAAAACCATGTGCAAGGCCTCCGAAACAACCCATGGTTTTATTGTACATGGATTATGAGGGCCTTGCAAACGGTTTTAAAACCATGTGCAAGGCCTCCTAAACAACCCATGGTTTTATTGTACATGGTTTAGGAGGGCCTTGCAAATGGTTTTAAGACCATGTGCAAGGCNTGTTTTAAAACCATGTATGGGGATATAGTTATAATGTTTGTTCCTAACAAAATAAAAAATAATAAAAAATATTATATGTTGGCATTAAATAATATTAAATATTAATAATAAAAATATTATATGTGTACCTTAAATAAAAAGATGTGCCTTTTGGTTTGAATAAAATCAATAGCTATATATAGGACAAAACAAAGTTGATAGCTCCTTGAGTGCAATACTTAAGAAGAGTTTTGAACCTAGAAAGATTTGATTCCTCTTTGCTCTTGATAGAGCCTAGGATTTGGATCTGTGTTGGTTATTTTTAACTTTTATGTAAACTTAAATCACTTACATATAATATAATACTAATCTCTAATTTTGAGTGATAAGCGTGTAAGCTGGGGTTTTGTAAACTATACAAATGCATCTTAGATTCATTATAGATTCATTATTAAAATTTAAAATGTTTTAATTTTTTTTTCAAATTGAAGAGTTTTTTTTAGAGTTTTAATGATTTATATTTTATGTTAAATTTATAACAATTTCATCAATATTGTTTTTTTCCTTAAATTTTGTTTATTAAATAAATTTCTAATATGTATTGCAACTTTTTTTTCTATTCTGATTAATTTTTTTGAAAATTTTATTATAATTTTTCTATTTCACAAAAAAAACATGAATAATTAAAAATTTGGTAACCATAACTTTTTTTTGTTTCTCAATATTTTTTATATAACTTTATAAACTTACATTCAGACATATAACTAAGATCTAAACCACCATAGATCCATTTTAAATCTCGATCTAGAAAGCACCCAGAGAGATCCAATTTCTTTAGGTGTAAGTTATTTTTATCTTAAATTTTTAAATGTTCATTAAAAAATTACACCTCAAACATTTTGATTAATTTAGTGGTAAATCCAGGTTTAACACGGATCTTTTATTTACTTTTCATTTAGTTTTATTATTTGGTGAATTGATTTTGGATTGAGTGGACACTATATAAATATATGAATCCACATTATAATTTTTTATTTTTTTAATATGTCGGTTAACATAATTTTTTTTTAAATCGGCTAGCATAACATGACTAACGTGACAGGATCTCCCCTATACTGGGCTGAAAACACCTAGCTTCTCTTGGTACAATAATTGTTAAGTAAAAAAAAATATCTTATATATATTATATATATAAATTAATTAATTGATGAGCTTATCGAAAGTTAAAATACGATCATCTGCTCTTTCATAAACAAAAGAAATAAAACCTTTCATTTTACTATTACACTCCTTTCTAAAATTCAAAACACAATCATCTTCGTTTTTATGTCAATTAAAATTTAGAACACAATTATCTTTCATAAAAGAGAAGAGGATAATGCAGCAGTAACAACATATGAAGGGCTTTTTTAAGAAGACCAAATTGATTTGAAGGAATTCATATGGGATAAAGTATATGCTTTAGATTAAGACATTTGTTTTTAATATAGCATAATGATAAAAAATTATGAACATTCGAAATTTTTTTATATGTGATTTAACGATGTTTGAAGGACAACATCACAACACAACAATTTAACAATTTTTAGTGAATTGATGTAAAGGATTGATAGGATAGATCATCGTAGAATACATATATCACTTCTTCCAAATTATTTATGGAAACGTCCCAGCCCACTTCAAATCCAATCCAACAATAGGATCAAATCTAGCACATGCCATAGCTTCTCCAAGCAATGTAATGACCATCATCATTGTAGAAAAAATAATGCATACACATTGGTGGGACATACCTGTGTGTTTTTCAATCCTCTTTGGTTGAAGGGAAAGTAGTAATAGTAGGGTCCAAATTTACCATTCGGATGCCTTATATAGATACATATAGTTTCCATGTAATAATAATTACATCAAATCAGAGCATATACCCTAAACAAATTTGTAATCCATTAAATTGGGGTTAAATTGGGGTGGATGGGACCAAGAAATATAATTCACACCAATGGAGAGGGTGAAGTTGTTCCAAAAAAATCCCCATTCCTAGAAATATGGGAGAATGAAAAGTTGAAATTCAAATTTCATGGAAGAAAATAAATAATTTTCCCTTTCTTTTATAAATACAAATGGGATAAACCTCTAAAAATAATTATTTTAAAATAAATTAGGGAAAAGTGAAAATTTTTATAATAAAGCATTGTCATACAAAAAAAATTCCCCAAGTAAAATTGGAAACTCGTTAAATTTCTCTCAAGGGCTAAACTTCACCCCTATAATTTTTTTTGATGAGGAGTCATATAAAAATACGCACCTAATTCAATCAATGATACATCATGATATGAATGAGTACCTATGGAGGTATTCGCCTTTATGGAAGGTGTATCATCATATCCCTTTGCTTGATCAACATTCTTAAATCTACAATCCTTTTTATAGTTCCCTTCTTTACTGCATTTCCAACAGTTCCTAAGAGGTTTTCCTAGGGATTTAGATCTTCCCCCTAGTCCTTTATTTTAATTTCTCTCATGGGGTGACCTCTTACAAATAATGCATCCATGCTATGACTATCCATGGTTTTCCACCTCATTTCTTCTGATATTAAGGATGCTACTATTTCATCAAAATTTAAGGTCCCTTTACTGACACTAACTATTGTTACAGATAAGTTATTCCATAAATTAGGAAAAGAACATAATAATGTAATACATTTATCTTCTTCATCCATTGTATTGTACACATGCAAATGATACATCATTGTGTTGTTATCATCCATCTTGAGGTGATACAGTTTCTTTTGCAGAAACAACTTGTTTACTAGGGATTTTGATTGATACAAACTCCCTAGATTGTTCCAAATATTTAATGCACTATGTTATATAGACACGTTTAACAACACAAAGTTTGATAAGCGCTGCCGGTAGTCTAGAATGGAATCTATGTATCAAGTTATTAAAATGGCCACTATATACCTTGATTAGGACATCCAAACTCATTTGGGCCTTCAAACTCTCCCCCACCCAATTCAAACAAATTTATGGGCATGGTCTTCCCTTTAGACAAATCTATGTTAGAGGATAGGAATAGTATAGAAATGCCATGGGATGATATGCACCATAGGTCATATTTTCTTCCTAAAATAGAGTATATGGAGGTTGGAGTAAAATATTTGATTTTGTCAATAGAATTTAATTGGTACTCCTCACCTTTCTTTCTAATTTTTCCCAATATTATTTTGTTGATCCAATGGGTTGTGTACCTAGATCCACAACAATCCATTGTTCCCGATCTACATGAATATCCTTCTTCATGAGCTTCCATAGCTCAAAGTTCGTGTCATTAAATTTATCGTCATTCTCTTTCAATGCATAAATCACCACTATAAATCTCCCACTAGGATCAATTTATCATAGATCCAACATCTATTAACCGCAGCATACTCTCAAAAACAAAGGAAACACCCCCCCCCCCCCCCCCCCCCCCCCCCCCCCACCCCCCACCCAACACCAATAATTAAGCTCTAATACCACATGTAAGTTTTAAACCTATGAAGAGAAGTTACACATACAAAATATTTTAATCAAAATAGAGATTAAACCACAACATTCATGCATAATACATAGAAATTTTCCCTAAAAACTCTTAACTAGGAAAACCAACAACACTTAGAGTCGCACCACTCGGTTTCTCATTATGATTATTAACCACTCATAATATAATATGTATGTATTATGTAGCATCCAAAACCCTAATATATTAATCCAAATTAGAAATAGACCAGAATCCCTTAACCGGGATTAAATTGCACATTTTTATGAAAAACTTAAAAAATAGCTTAATTGTTAGACACCAATACCCCTCACACACATGTAAATAATATAACACATACCCAATATTTATACCCTTCCTTACATTTATCTTTGAAAAAAATCTATTATAAAATGTTTATGAGATGGATAATGCATATGGACCCTCTATTTATTTTATGATATGAAGTAAATGCTACCATATTTATTATATTCTACCATTTTGACCTCCATATTCAATGGTATCGTTCAATGTAATAATTGTTTTTTTGGTTCTATCCTATGAGAAATAGTGGTCTATCCAAGATTTCGTTAAATCTCATCATAAAAATATAACCACACACACATATTCAACTTTCCCAAAAAAAATCATTAACAAACCTTCTTTAAATGATATCAAATAGTTATTATACCAAGTTCATACATCCATACTAAATCACAAATAGGTGTTTAATAGAAAATAACAAAGAAACTAGAATTGTGTTACCTACAACACTTAAGAAAAAAGGTTTTAGGAAGTGTTGATAGGGTGCTAATGCTCCTTGTTGTCAAAAGTAAGGATTCTCCCCAATACAAGGTCTCAACTAGACTTTGCACTATTTGGTGCAAGGAATCTACCCATTCTATGTCTTTACAATCATTATTGGTTGTGAGGTATGTTCTAAAATGTCTAAATTCAAAATGCAGAGATATGCACATCTAACTTTAAATGTAGTATGCAAATCTATTCTAATTTTCTTAACAAGGGAAGGAAAATTTGACGGATTGAAAATATAGAATTTAAAGGTACTTTCACTGTGGTGTTAGCAAGTAATTGCAAGTAATATTTAGAAATGAAAATACTAGCACTTAGTCAATCATTAAAAACATACTCAGATAACTAGTTATATTTCAATTCAATGTTCAAAAAATTATAACTAGATTGCTAAAAGATAAACATATCAAGAATGTTTTATTAACCAATCATTAGTTCAAAGCATAGAATACAAATCCTTATATCATATTCCTCGATCAATAAATGACATAAATAGTTATGAGCATAAATAACATAGAAACATCGAATATTTCCTAACAAATTTGGTTAGCAATGGCTTCTCCTGATTATGAATTAGATAAAAAAGTTAATACAAAAAAGTTATACAACCCAAAATCTCTTTGTCTTTCTCAATCCATTACATTTATAAGAGAGCTTTGCATAAACATCTTGGATGTTACCCATAATGAATCTTGACTTTCCAATTCTCTTATTTTTTCCTCTAGATCCATTTGAGTGCCCTTTTTTCTCCTCTCAATCCTACTTGACTAGGGACTAACTGAATACAATAAAGAACATCAAATTTACAATATACTTTTGAAATCTTGGTGGTCGATGGGACCCCTTTTTCCACATGTGCACTCCACCTACTATGGTAATTAGATATATCTCTAAATCTATTAGAACATATGGTCTTGACATCAACCTCATGATCTATTACTAAGATCATTTGATGTGTCTACTAGGAGGTTCTTCTGGATAGGAATATTGTATGACCTAATAAGGATGGAATCCTTGGAAGGATGGGCCATAAATTCATTCATCTTTTCAGTATTCACACTAGATATAGCATTTATAGTCAACTACCTATCTTGATTTATATTGGACACTTCAACATACATGTGCTTAGTTGGATATGCATTGCCCCATTCACTAAACAAAGGAAAGTTATAGTGTTGAGTGGCTTTCATGGTTATCTTTAAGATGTGATGGAATTTGTCCAAGGTACATCTTTATCGTGATTAGTTATGGCCTTCGTAGCATTAAATATAGATTTATAGTACTTTTATCCACTTTTGTGCTTACTCTATGCAGTTTGGAAGGTGCATCTATCACTGATTATTTTCATTCAATAACTCTATCAATAAATTCTTGAATTTCTCCTAGCTTGAGTTAACCTCTTATTCTTGCTTTTGTTTTATGGTAGCTCCTTCCTCTACCTTTCTCCTAACTTCTTCCTCTTCTCTCATCTTGGTCTCTTCTTCTTATTTCTTCTTTGATTCTTCTTATTTTCCATTTGCTTCCTTATTTTATTTTTCTTCCTTTGAATTGGTGATAGTTGAATCTTGTTTACCTTTTCCTAACCTCCAATGCTATTATGGAAAAAATATTCCTATGGCTTGGTGTGGACCACAACAGACAGAATGACACCATAAATAAACTCTAATCCAAAATATGCCACATGAATGTAAAATGCTAACACCGAAACAGAATGCCCATACGTCAACTAAATGTTCGAAGAAGACCATTGTTGAGCTTTCGATCCAATGATTGCAACCTACAACTTTCCCTCAACAAAAAATGTATCATATATATATATATATATATGAAATTTTAGCACCTACTCCAACATAGTCCATTTAACATATATGAAGCAAATGTACCCATAGAAATAAATATAAACATTTGCACATGAAATTTGGAAGAGGAAAGAGTATTTCTATTAGAGTATTTCTATTAATTCAAAACAAAAGTACAAAGTGACAACCCCTTTCGGCAACTTGTCTGAACCAAGAAACCAAGTTCCTCCACCTGGGCCTCCACCACTTCAATCCTCCATGCAAATGCAAGAAAAGACAATGGAGAGATTGGGAGATGAACATAAATAGTTCAATCAACAAAGGACCAAGGGATGCAAACTCAAGCATATGGAAATGGGGAAAATTCTTGCTATAGTTCTCTTACTCTAAAAGTTTCAATGCTTCTCGATGGCTCTATATATAGCCCTCAAATGGGAAAAGGAGGGTCGAATTCGAGTGTTTTATATCATATGGAAGGTCAGGGATAGTAACCACCATGAGTTGGCATGAAAAATATGAAATATGTTTAATTTTGAACACAAAACCCGATGTACACGAGATGTAATATGAAAGATGCATATACGCGAGCTTCATAATTGTTCACCCGCATGTATCTTCAAAATTGACTTTTTAGGGGTTCTGTTGGTCACTCTATATACTCATTAATTCTCGTAACAAGCAGAGACCTCAATATAAATTGTCAACCCAAGGAAGTATGTTTATTTCAAAGGTAATTAGCAAAATATATGCATAAACATTTTCAGTAGATGACGAATAAAATGAAAACCATTAATCCTAGTCATTGTTCAGTCAACTCAGCTTCTTGTGGAAAACCAAATTAAATCATTAATCTAGGAACTGTAAAGTAATTTTGATTCCTACAATATCAATCCTGTGGTTATAATCTAAGAATAAATCAACCTAGAATTACTTTTGCAAAAAGTTAAATCCTATTTTACCAAATCAGAACAATCACAAACCATCAATCAAAACGACCAATTCATAAAAGCAATGATCTATCTAATTCAACAAACTCTAAGAAAGATGAGTGATAACACTACATAGGGGTTGAGTATGTCTGTAACAGCTACCACTAATTAAAACACTTTTGCATAAGGGAAAATATTATTCTACACAGCCGACTATCACACCATACTATCACAACAAAACAAAGGAAAACATAATAATGCAATTAGTTAATGAATATTGTTGCAGTTGTCTATGAATACATCACATTGAAATTCCACACTAATAAAAAATAACTTAAACTAAAACATATACTACTACCAGCAACTATGTAAGAAGGCGGGCCTTGGCCTTCGAACATAGATGCTGTGGAAGGCTCAACAAAATCTACAATAGAACAATATTGAGAATTGTAACTCCTTTTATTAAGAATGAACCAAGTACAGTTACAGTATCCTCTCGTATATCTCTATCAAAATGCTAACCCTCGACTCCAATTTTGTGTCCATACTTATACAGAAAATGAAACAGTTCAATTACATCAATATCGGGTAGCCATGAATATCTACGATCTTCAGGTTGATGAATTAAACAATAACTGTTGCAACTATTATTACATTGCAGAAGATCAATTCGCAACAATGAATGAGCTTTTAAGTTCGAACTGTTCTTAGGCCGAACTGTATTCCAGCCAACGAGGAGAGATACTCAGGCAGTTTCATCTAGACGAGTGGAAGGACATATGAGATTCTCTACATCAACAGCTTGGACTGGATCATTAGACAGAAACCGACACCAGGCACAATCCATATCCAAATGCGGCAAGTTGATACACTTGGGGCACCTAGAGATTCTGAACCTTTCTTATGAACCAAAGACAAATTAACGCAAATGAAACGACAAAATTCATAATTATGAATAAAATTAAGCATTAATGAAATAAGTAATAATGATTTATACCTTGGGAAGTCATGTTTTTTTTCTTGTAAAGGATAAATATTCAGTTGTAACTTGGGAGACAAAAATAGGAAAAAGGGATAAGCAGAGTAAAGCAAAAAGGGTAATTTCAGCGCCCAACATCTTCCCCCAACTATCCAAATGCATGTCCTTATGCACCACCTCCAACTAGTATGAATATCATTCAGACTCAATACTTTTCCTATGGAATTTGGTAAGGTTGAAGGAATATTCTGGTCTTTCCCCTGCTTTCAAAACTCCATTGCTTGTGATCATATTATCCCAACATTCCCTTTTATGTTTTCTTTGTCAACCTATAAGTACTCTTGTAATTCTTGTTTGGCCACCAAATAAGAGGAAGTTTGAATTTCAAACCTAGTCATCTTGGATTGCATGTTTCCATGCACTTGACATAACCTAGCACTATGGACAAAGCATACTTAAAATTTTCAAAGCAATATGGGTCATTTTCCCTTAAAGATATGGGATAAACCTCCCATCGACAACTTCTCCCTTTCAGGGCACAATCCTCCTGCCAAGAAATCAAACTGACACAAGTAGAGGAGAATTTCTAATGGAATGCAACCAACTCACTGGCCATCTCAGGGAATGAAAGATATTTCTCATTCCTCCTAATCATAGGTACAGGAGCCTGAGGTTCACCCCGAATCCATAAAGTAAAGTTGTCCTCATTCTCGTGAATGGCTTGAGAGGCATCCCACCAACGCATATGACTAGTGACAAAAGAGGTAAATGCTCTTAGATGAATATCCCCAATATGGGGAACTCGATTGGATTGAGAGTCCATCAAACAAGCCATCTCATGAAAGTATAATTCACATAATAGATTTTGCTCAGAAAAATCACTCTGAGTGAAAGTCTCTAGGAACTGGGAAGGTGTCACAATTTGCCAATATCTTCCTTATTTTAAAGCCTTAATTTTGAACAGAGTCATCTATTCAAAAAAGAAACACATGATAGGATGGATATGGAGCTCTACTACTCAATAACTCCTGAGTTAAATTAAACATGTGTTCCTTATCCTTCTGCATACACTTGAATTTCTTTAACTCTTTCATTTCCCTTGCATTTTCTCCCAACGAATTTTCTGGAAGAAAATATCTTCAGCCCATTTTCCCCTTAGTTCTTGAATAGTATTTTTATGCTCAGCTAGAGAAATGATTCCTTTATCATATTGATTTTCATGATACTTCCACTTACTCACCTCGAAATTCAATAATGACAAATCTTTTCCCAGTTCTTGCTTGTCTCCATCTGTGACTGATTTTAATAACCCTGAAACGTCATTTTGTACTTTTGTTTCTTGTGTTTCAACAGTTTATGTCTGTGTTGTTGCCTCTTGAGTTTCAATAACTACTGTTGCTTTAGTTTGAATAGATGCTTCATAAGTTTCAATAGCTTCAGTTTGAGTTGCAACTTCAACAATTAGTTTTAAGGACACCGGTTCTTGTGTAAGAGATTTCAATTCCTGTACTTCTTCAATAGCTTTAGTTTGAGTCATAGCATCAGCAACATATTTTGAGGATGTTGGCTATTGAGTTTTAGCAACCTTCTCTATTTCCATTTTCTTGGGTTGCTAATGTGTTTCCTGAACTATCTTTGTATCACCTGATTGTTGTGGTTCTGAAAACATATTAGTATACTCATAACTACTTATCGAAGGAATAAATTTAGTATTTCATGAATGTTGAGGTTTCTCTACCTCATCTTCCTGTAATTCCATATCAGGAATCATATCCCCTTCCAGCTTTGTTTCCTCTCGTGATTCCACATTTGGTGTTTCATCTCTTCCTCGTCCTAAATGTGTCTCTTTCCAGGCTGCTATTTCTGTCTTCTCAACCTTGTATCCAGACAATTTAAACAACTCCCCACATTTAGGACATAAAATTTCCTCATTCTCTGAAATAGAATGTGGGTTTCCAACTAGTCAATAACTTCTGCTAACGTTTCTAAGCCTTGTGTAACATACTTTTTCCCAGTTTCCTTCCATATCTTTAACTCCTCTTTGAGTTCATGTACATCTTCTTTCAACAACTCATTTTCATACAACAAATTTTCCAACTAGGGTTGGACTTCAACAGGTTATTGTGGATCGGTGGCTTCTGTAGGTCTATTTCCCTATGGTTCTTGTGTTTCAAGGGGTGACCTAGGTCTTAAAATAGGGATTTCAATATTCGCCACATCTGCTTCCCAAGAAGATCTAGTCCTTCTTCTTTTTATAAGACCAGATGATTGTCCTTTGGTCGTTGATCTTTTCTTCTTTCTATGTGGCATAAGAAGGGTAGAGGCTTCTCTTGTTTTTGTCAAGGGTTCTTCTTCCTCAATTATAGTTCCTCTTATTTCAGAGGAAGATTCAATATCAACGACCTAAGGGTTTGCCTCCCGAAAATCTCCTGTATTTGCAATTTCATCCTCTTCTACTACCGCATTCGCATCTCCAACAACCGTTGTCCTTGCTTCTGCATCTAATCCCACTTCTGTTTTTGTTGTTGCTACTAATGTTAGCGGCACAGCTTCTTCTATTACCATTGTTTCTCCAACCATTTTTTCTATAGGATTTGTTGCAGCTTCCCCTAAGTCTTCTTCTTGATCATCTCCACCTTCTTCCAACTTTTCACCCCTCCCCCTAGTTGAACCTAAGGAGCTTCATTCGACCTCTCTTTCTCCAATATATCCTACTACATGTGCCCAATGCACCCAAGCTCCAAAAATAAATTGTTCCCATGTTAGGCTATGTCATGCCAAAGATCTTTGCACCAGCAGTTTGATTAACCCATGGTTTGTGACAGAATTCAATGGGTTCCTAGATGTCTTAACATAGTGTGCCATATTTTGCAAAGTGCGTAAAAGATAAAATGACACGTTTAACAATATGCCATGGCGTAAATGGGAGAGTATGACAAAATCATAAATAGAGACAACTCAATATATTCTTTCGCATGTAATGTACCTTTTTAGGAAGATAACGACCTAGTCTCAGGGTCTTGGTAATGTCTCAAGCGTTGTTCCTCTAGACCTTGGATGTACATGCTCCCCTGCTACTAGAAAATCTTGAATTGGCATCAAATTATGTATTTTCTGGGAAAGCAATCGATTCCCAATGCTGGGAAGTCTCGTGACTTCTGGTTTAGCCCATTATGATACATCTATTATGAATCCTATGATTTCTTAATGTTCTCCGGTCAAATTCATGGCGAACCGGAATGTCGTTTATTCATGAAAACCATTCAGTATTTGGAAATATTCAACCCATCCAGCTTCCTGAAAGATGGCAAAAACTTCCATGTTTACACGCAAGGATTCCAAATTGTTGGATTCATATCTGACTCGACGACCCATACTGTTTTCCTTGGCTATTTGTGATGGCAGATGTAGCAATTTGCAGTATTTATCTTTAGAGTTGCAACAATCGGACATAGTAATTGGATAGTGAAGGTTCGTATTGATATTTCAAAATTTTGGTGAACTTAAGAAAAGGTGTCTTAACGAATTATCGTGCAGATTTGAATAGGAAAATGGTGGTTAACAAGTGCAGGTGGAATTTGAAGAGAATTGATTGGCTACAAGAGACTGACAGGTATTTAAAAAGGTATAATATAATCATTACTACTATATCATTTCACACTTGATCCTACTCATAATCAGAACTCGTACTTGAACATCATCACCCGAGCTGTCGATTTCCCTGATATGGTTTCCTTTGATGCCGAATAATCAAGAGGGGTATAATTGAACACGCTCAATTGCAAAACAAACCGGTCGTCACACATTAAACAGGTTGAGCACGCCCGTGTTAACATTGATTTCTTGGATGAGTGGAGGGATTGTAGTGGAGTGGTGGATTGTTGGCAGAATCTCATTATTAAGCAAAAAGATTTAGTTAAAAATCAGCCCGAGATGTGGCGGAATTTTAGTGAGAGTATTATCGACCATACAGGTGGAGTCACAGTGGAAAATGGCAGGCAAATGGCAGAGTTGCATCAGAAACATGACCAAATTTGTGACAAAAATATCGAAGTTGCTGCGCAAAAATGGCCAATTTCTATGGAAAAAGTAGTGGAGTTGCAGCATAAAATGGCCAATTTTAGTGGAAAAAGTAGCGGAGTTGCAGAGAAAAATGGCAAATTTTAGTGGAAAAAGTAGCGGAGTTGCAGCAAAAAATCACCAAATTTAGTGGAAAAAGTAGTGGAGTTGCAACGAAAAATGGCCAATTTTAGGGGGAAAAGTAGCAGAGTTGCAGCGAAAAATGGGAAAAATAGCAGAGTTGCGGCGGAATTACAATAGATAAAGAATAATCAATTAATAGAGTCTCCGACGTTTTTTTTTTAACAGATCTTGATGAAAGTATGGGAAAATGACAAACTTTCCCATAGAGGTCTGTAGTCTTGTTCACTTCCTCTTTCTCAAGTTGTTAATGTAGAGAATCTCGGATGTCCTTCCATGCATCTAGTTGAAACTACCTGTGTATCTCTCCTCGTTAGCTGGAACACGGTTCGGCCTAAGAACAGTTCGAACTTAAAAGCTCATTCATTGTTGCGAACTGATCTTCTGCAATGTAATAATAGCTACAACAATTCTTGTTTAATTTGGCGGCCTGAAGGTCATATATCTTCATGGCTGCCCGATATTCATGATGTAACTGAACTATTTGATTTCCTATATAAGTATGGACATGCAATTGGAGCCGGGGGTTGGCATTTTGATATAGATATACGAGAGGACATTGTAATTGTACTTGGTTCATTCTTAATAAAAGGAGCTGCAATTCTCAATATTGTTCTGTTGTAGATTTTGTTGAGCCTTCCAAAACATCTATGTTCAAAGGATAGGGCCCGCCTTCTTACAGAGTTGCTGGTAGTAGTAGAAGTTTTAGTTTAAGTTATTTTTTATTAGTGTGGAATTTCAGTGTGATGCATTCATAGACAATTGCAACGGTATTCATTAACTAATTGTATTTTATGTTTTCCTTTGATTTGTTCTGATAGTATGGTGGAACAGTCGACTATGTAGAATAATATTTTCCCTTATGAAAAAGTGTTTTAATTAGTGTTAGTTGTTATAGACATACTCAACCCCTGCGTAGTGTTATCATTCATCTTTCTTAGAGTTTGTTGAATTGGATAGATCATTGCTTTTCTGAATTGGTTGTTTTGATTGATGGTTTGTGATTGTTCTGATTTGGTAAAATAGTATTTAACTTTCTGCAAAAGTAATTCTAGGTTGATTTTATCTTATATTATAAGCCGTAGGATTGATATTGTAGGAATCAGAAGTCCTTTACAGTTCCTAGATTAATGATTTAATTTGGTTTTCCACAGGAAGTTGAGTTGACTAAGCAGTGATTAGGATTGAATGATTTGCATTATGATTCATCATCTATTGAAAAATGTTAATGCATATATTTTGCTAATTACCTTTGAAATAAACAGAATTCCCTGGGTTGAAAACTTATATTGAGAACTATGCTGATACAAGAATTAATGAGTATATAGAGCAACCAATGCTTTGGTGCCATTGTCGGGGAAGGTAGTTGTTAGACATAGTTGGTAGTTGAATGGTTCAATTTCTTTTAGAAATTTTGATTTTAGGGGTGCAGGGGCGATAAGACATAATGAAGAGTTGCGCATCCTTCAACAGACCAAACGGGTTCCTACCTCGGGGATCAAGTGTGATTAAATAAGCTTGCATGAATACGAGAAGAACTCAATGGGAAATTCCTAGAACCCACCAAACCACTAACTTGGTAGGTGGAAGAGGTCATGGTTGTATCCCAGGCCTAGGAATAAAGACATACGTTGATAATTAATTGCCAGGGTTGATTCTTCTACTAGAGCTCTATACTAAGGACCATCATCTGTAAGAAGAATCCATGTTCCTACTAGGCTGGAGAGATCAATATCAACTGTGGAGAGAACAGCAAGAGTTGTGACACCTCCTGGTGACCCTGTGGAATAGACTCAAGGGGATAGGGAAAGTTAGGTGGGGGTAGGTGAACCATAGGAGGTCTATCGAATCAACGAAGAGGAAGTTACTAAAGAAGAGTGGTTGCAGTTTCGATGGGAATTTGAATATCACAAGAAGTGAGAAAATCCAAAGGAAGAGGTGATCATGAATAACGAGCCTCGTCATGTCAATCGTGAAGAATTAGTAGGGGAAACTGATAATGATAATGGTGACATTCAACATAAGGAGATAGTTGCCACACTTCATTTCCCTATTCGACAAACAACTGGACAAGCCCCTATGAAAAATAGTTCACCTTCAGTATTACCGCACTTTCATGGGAAGTCTACAAAGGATCCAGATGAGTTCCTCTTCGAATTCGACATTCTCTGTCGAAGTTATGACTATACATCTAGTGAGAAGAAATTGAAATTATTTCCCGCCACCTTGAAAGATAATTCCTTATGATGGTTTATGAGTTTGGGTGGCAAAATTGTTGCAACATGGGATTAGATGAAACATGTATTTCTTGCGAAGTAACAAGAATATTGTATAACAAAGGATAAGAGAGAAGAACTATTTAATATGGTGCAGAAAGAAGATGAAATTTTGGAGGATTTGTGGACAGGCTTCTATATAATGTGCAGAGATCAAGCCATACCACTGTTGGAAGCGATGTCCTCAAGATCATTTTGTTGCGAGGAATAAGAGAAGACTTCCTAGACATGCTTAATCTACTAGGGAAGGGAGATATCTCTAAAGAACCTTTTGATCATATTGTATAATTATGTTGACGATACTCTAGAGGGTCTTCCGGGACCAATACAAGGGACCGAGACATCTTCTCATGAGCACAGAAGTCAGCTAGTGGAGGGGCTACTCAGGGAAAGATAGGAAACCTTCTCAAGAATTTTAAAACTGACATGATGAGTTCCATTTCTTCATAGTTGGATGCCATGAGAGAAAAATAGAAACAAGTGGCTGAAGATTTGGTACTTGGGGTATTATTCCCTAAGTGTTGGAAAAAGCACTCATTGAAAGAGTTCCCGCTTGATAAGGTATAGGTATGTGGTCTGTGCGAATTGGAACACGACATTGAGGATTTCCATTCACTCCCGAAGTCCAAAGAATTATTTCAAGCATCTACTGTAGACACAAAGAAAGCATGTTTCATCTCACAAAAGAAGCCATGGAAACCTCATATTCCAAGTATAAACTCAAAACCTACACCTTTCAATTCCTAGAATAATGTTAATAATCAATTTCCTCCACAATACCCATATCCTAATACACAGTGGCACCAACCTTCGCAACTTGCAATGCAATATTCGGCCCCTTGGAATTCATGGGAACCACATCCAAACCAACAAGACCCTTGGTCTCTGGGATGGAGAAAACCTTATCTGAGAAACCAATTTCCCCATAACCAAGCACCCTATAAATAGTATCAGCATCCACAGCTACAACTCTCTAATAATAGTACACCAATGGGTGCACCACTCCATCCTCAACTTCCTGCTCAACCTAAACCCAATCCTAATAATAAGGTAGTGCAACAATGCGATATTTCCAGTATGCCAGCTTATTCCATTTCCCCTCTCTCTTGCAATGATTTACATTTACGATCAGGGAGGGTAATGGAACCAATCGTCATTGAGGATGTTCCATACTATATTACCAGAGACGGAATGAATCCACGATTTGAAAACTCATTCAGTTCAGCAATCCCCATCATTGGGGATGTTGAAACACCAGCTGAAACACTGATTGAAATACATGATGAAACATCAACTGGGGAACTTGCAGAGACACGTATGAAGATGATAACTACGTAGTTTTTGAGAGAATCGTTGTATCATGAACGATTAGCCTTGCAGAAGACAGTGGAACAACCTAGTTTCAATATTTTAGGAGAATTGAAAAATATTTATGTGAAGATTCCACTACTACAAGCCCTACACGATGTACCTATCTATGCCAAAACCGTTAAAGATCTAGTTGTAATAAAACTAGGAAGGAAGCCTAAGGATCCTCCTACAGTGCATGTACTAGGGAAGTTATCTAAACTCATGATGGGGAAGGCTCCGCTGGCTAAATACAATGACCCAGGTAACCCCACTATTACAGTGTATATTGGGAAGGCTCAGATCCCTAACGTTTTGGTTGATTTAGGTGCTTCAATAAACATTATGCCCATTGATACTATAAAAAAATTGGGACTCACTGATCTCAGGCCTACCCAACCATATTAGAAATGGCTGACAAATCTACTATAAAACTGGAAGGAATCTTGGATGACCTAGTAGTCTCCGTTGACTCATGGGAGTACCCTGAACACTTTTTTGTTTTACAACCCAAGTCACAGCTGGGGGGAAACCCATTAATATTGGGAAGACCATGGATAGCTACAACAGATGCATATATTAGCTGTAGATCAAGGTCCATGACGATTTTTGATGAAATTGCTATAAAAAACCTGACCTTATATCCTCCTACCAAACCTATAATAGACGATGAAATTCCATTATGGATGGATTTGGAGGAAGAGGAATATATTCTTCCACTATTAACAATTGGGAGATCCTTGAATTTCAAAACAAAAAATGAATATGACACCATCTGTAATTTTATTAACGATCCTACGTCGATCACTAGATAAGCATATCAGATCCTGAACAACACATTAAAAGAATAAGAACAGGAAGAACTTACAGAAGAAGCCTTATTCAGTAACACTGAAATAATCCCAGTAATTGATAACTCAAAGAGTGTTCCAGTAGAAATTGAACCAAGGAAAACATTGAACATTAATCCTAATCTTAAACCGATAAACTGGAACGTCTCATTACACTGCTGAAACAAAATAAGGGAGACTTTTCTTGGGAATATACAGACATGAGGGCTATCCCCTCAGGACTTTGTACTCACCATATTTATATCAAGAATGATTCAAATCTCGTATGCCAACCTCAACGCAAAATGAACCCGAATTTGAGAGACATTGTGAAGGAGGAAATCTAGAAACTTTTAGAGGCAGGTTTTATCTACCCCATCTAAGACAATGAGTGGGTTTCCCCACTAGTGATCATAACTAAGAAAATGGGAAATGGCAAGTCTATGTAGATTACATAGAACTGAATAAAGCAACACAGAAAGACAACTTCCCTTTTACTTTTATCAATCAAGTTTTAGACACTCCATCTAGAAAACGGTTCTTTTCTTTCCTGGATGTTTTTAGCGGGTATAATTAGATCCATATTTCCCATGAATACTAGGAAAAAACCATCTTCACTTGTCCTTGGGGCACCTTTTCATATAGGGTTCTTCCTTTTGGGTTGTGTAATGCGCCAGTTACATTTCAGTCGGGCTGTAATCGGTATTTTCTCTGAGATGGTAAATGATTGCATTGAAGTTTTTATGGATGATTTCACTTCATATGGTAATAGTTTTGATGAAGCTCTAAGGAACTTGGAAAAAGTTCCAAAACGCTGTGAACAGACCCACCTATCCCTGAGCACTGAAAAATGTCATATGATGATGAGCGAAGGTGTAGGTCTGGTGCATTTTACCTTTGTTGTAGGAATCCAGGTAGATCCGACCAAGATAAAGGTAATTGCAAATATTCCTACTACTGGTTTGCAGAAAGTGGTAAGAAGTTTTCTTGGTCATGTTTCCTATTATAGGCGATTTGTAGAAATATTTTCCAAATTGCCATCCCCTTTATTTACTTTACTAAATAAATATGCACAATTTGTTTGGACAGATGCATGTTAGGCAGGGTTTGCTGAACTGAAGAAAATGTTATCTATATCACCTATCTTGAGAGGGCCTAGTTGGGACCCTCCTTTTCACATCTCTTTTGATGCTTCATATACATCCATTAGAGTAGTTTTGGGGCAACTGGAAGGTCACAACCCGTATGCTATCTACTATGTTAGTAAGAATCTGGCTCTTGTTGAACTGAATTATACGGTAACATAAAAAGATTTACTTTTCATTGTTTATGTCATTCATAAATTTAGGCATTATATTACTGGATATTCTACTTTTGTACATATTGACCACTCAACTATTAGATATTTAATGAATAAACCTATTACTAATGCTAGAGTTATTAGGTGGTTGTTGTTACTTCAAGACTTTGATATAACCATTGTTGACAGACCAGGGAAGGAGAATGTGGTTGCAAATTTCCTTTCTCAGCTGACTAATAATGATGAGGATTCACCACTCGAAGACTCATTTCCCGATGAACATTTGTTTCAGTCTCAACTTATTTCCCATGGCACGTTGACATTACTAATTACTTGGTTGCATGTAGAATTCCAATGCACTTATCCAAATAAGAAAAGAGAAGGATCATAAAATAGAGTGTGAGATATTGTTGGATCGGAGCCCACCTCTTCTAAACAGGGCTTGATTTGGAAATCAGGGGTTGTGTGAGGGAGGATGAGATCCACAATATTTTGAAGGCCTATCATGATGATCCCTGTGGGGGGGATTTTGTTGATAAAATAACTGGCCATAAAGCATTAAGGATGGGGTACTTTTGGCCAACTGTGTTTCAGGATGCGAAGAAGTATGCTCAAGCCTGTGATAACTGCCAAAGAATGGTTCAGCCTAACAAATTGGATGAAATGCCACTTCAACCACAGTTAGTGTTTGAACCCTTTGATACATGGGATATGGACTTTGTAGGGCCTATCAACCCTCCTTCATGCCAGAAGGTTTATATCTTGGTTTGCACTGATTATATGACTAAGTGGGTGCAGGGTGTAATAGATTTTTTATATGCAGAGATATTCACCCGCTTTGGAGTACCTATAGATATTGTAACAGATGGGGGACAATAGTTTGTGTCCCATAAAATGGAGGCCTTATCCCAGAAATACCATATTCAGCATCGAGTAACCTCACCATATTAGCCAAAATCCAATGGCCAGGTGGAAAGCATGAACAAGGTAATCGAGTCAATCCTTACAAAAACAGTGAAGCGTCACCATAGGGATTGGGCTGAAAGGATTCCAAAATCATTATCGGCCTATCGTACTACATGGCGCAGCACTATAGGATTCTCCCCATATGAACTAGTGTACAAAAAGAATATTGTTTTCCCTATTGAGTTGGAATTCAAAACCTTGAGAACAACTATCACCAAGTTCGTTATTGCGAAGCAGATTGCCACTGACCATGCCAATCATTTTCAGAACAAGATGATGACAGATTTGACCACTATGCTAGGTTTTAGGCAAGACCACTTGTCTTCCTTTTACCCACAAGAAAATGGAAAAGTACAAGCAATCAACAAAACTATGAAAAGCATTCTCAAGTGAACTATTAATGCAAGTAGGTCAAAATGGAACATCATGTTGTATCCGGTGCTTTGGGCATATCAAAAAAATGTTAAGAATGCCACAGGGTTTTCACCCTTCTAGCTCGTTCATGGGGTGGAAGAAGTCACACTGGTAGAATGCAAGATACCATCCTTGAAAAATGCCATTCATGTACTTCTGGATACTACTGAGATTGAGGAACGTTCGTTGCACTTAGAGAATCTAGATGAGCAACGCAGAGATGCACTCACAGCAAACAACGAACATAAACAACGGGTGAAAAACCAATATGACAAAGTCATGAAACCTAGGGTTTTCTCCGAGGGAGAGCTTGTCTTGGCCTGGGACAAGGATAAGGAACCCATTGGGGAAGGCAAGTTTAAATCTATTTGGTTAGGCCCATACGTTATGTCAAAAGATATAAAGAAGGGAGCATACGAGTTAGTCGATTATGATGGTAATAAGTTGTTGGAGCCCAGAAACAGGCTCTACGTGAAAAATTATTACGCCTAGGAATTATGTTTTTTCTTATATTATATTTGTATAATTCTATAAATGGTCGTTAGTGGTCAGTGTTTCTTATCTAGTATGGTGTATTTCAGATGTATTTGGAGTGGTTCACAGGTTTCGTTGATGGCGCCAACCGTCACACTTGTAACCTAGCTTCGGCTGCTTGGGTCATTTATGCACCCATTGAACAACTGGTTTCCTTAGGAGGTGCTTGCTTGGGTCCTGCAACTAATAATGTAGTTGAGTACAGTGTTGTCATTGAGCTTATTTGGGATGTTATTTCACATGGTATCACCTTCCTGGAATTCAAACTTGACTCTCAGTTAGTGGTCTCTCATCTCAATGGGATCTACCAGGTGAGAGACCCTACTCTTTTACGTCAGTTTTTGTGGATTAGGTTACTTCAAAGAAAATTTGAACATATTATATATCAACGCATTTCAAGAAATCAAAACACTATTACTGATGCATTTTCTAACTACATTTTATACTATCATTTGTCACACAATTTTTAAAATAAATACACAGATACATAGAGACACATGTAAATAACCGAATGTGTGTGTGTGTGTAAAAATTAGGTCCACATACATCGAGTTCTAGTCCAAAGATTTAATAAATAAGTACAAAAAAAATACAAAATATGATCGTAATCCTTCATATGATAAAAGTATGGAATCCCCTCAGCCTCATCATATATGGCTTCCTCCACGGCCTCTCTGTAACATAGAACATCTCGGAACACCTTTCGGAGAAGGCGTAACCATGATGGAGGTACACCTATGAAATGCTCCTACATGGCCATAGGAACCCTCTCCATCCTCGATGTTAGTACATCATGGGTAAGCCTGGCCAAATTTCCCTCCACAATACCAAGTATAGCTTTGTCTCCAACACCGTCTACTGGTTGTACGAAGGTACTAGGATGTCAGTCTGGTCGAATAGGTCCAATATCTGCACATTATCAAAACATGTTTTCAGACTCAAATACATATGTATATAACATTATGAACAAAAATTCATAAAAATAAATATTTCAACAAGTAAAAGACTTACCCATGTCTCCCCATGCTTCTCTAGGAGGGAGATCGAGCTCGGGATCATCGTGAAATTCCAAGCCTGCATATGGAAACTACGATAGAGCAAGCACCTGGAGGCTTCACCACGAATAAAAATTGTCATCATAGCCACCCTAGATCTCACCACCACCGTGGCATAGGAATGCATCACCCGACCGCGTAAGTCTAGGCTCACAGGGAGGGGTGGGTGGAAGTGTCACTATGGGGCTTAGGGAAAGTACCCTCTCGAAGCGGAATGCAACTAAAATACTCGCATAGCCAAAGTTTTTCTTCTTCCTTGTCCTACATTCTGAAAGTTGGTTCTTCATGATTGGGACCAATCCCAAACACCAGTCAAAGTTCACACCTAGTAGACACTCCACTTCTATGCGCATGTGGGTCTATGTAGCTAAGTGAAAAGCGGATGACCTCGCCACTCTAAAAACAGTGCTCACAAGCACTTTCAATGGGAAATTGGTGATCTATGCTATCAATATTTGTGTCCCCAATTTCTGAGTGCCAAGTAAGTAGTATGTATTGACATAATCATGTACGCTAAGGGGATCACCCCCATGGCCGGTGTCTCCCAAGTTCACAAGTGCCCCTCGATGATACATTTTGATAATAAAATAGATGCCTTCTACAGTAATCTCTAGGGTCTCTCCCTGGAGATCGAACATGCCAAGTTCATGGTCCCATAATCATGCCAATGTCTCTAGTAGCCAAACTTGGGCTCTCATGTTCGAAGTGTGGAAGAATTTCAACAATCCGCACCTCCAGAGGGAATTTAATGTCATTGGATCCCCCATAGAAATCATGTCTATATACTCATGCTCTCTTTCCTTCCACTCTAGCACCGTCTTGGCCTACCAATTCATATTTTTCACCATTATATTTGTCAAAAAATTTCATTAAGCATAACTCGCAACTGTCCAGTGAGGACAGCGTGAGCCACTCGTGGGTTCATCACTGCAAACCAGTGATTACTTCGTGAACTCATGACTTTGAAATGAGCCACCCCTGAGTTCTGCATGGTTCCCTTAGGGTTGGCCCAAAACATAAAATAAAGCATGAAATTTAATAATTAAAAGCATAAAATCAAAGAAGAAGGAGATATGAAGTACTTGCAACTTGTATATTGAAGTTTCGTCCACTATATTGATCACACGAATTATTTGAATATGAGAAGTAAATTTGCACTAATAGGGTAAAAAACAAATGTAATGTTTTTTTAATCTATTTCCACTATTTATAGTAAAAATTTCATAATTTTTACCCACTTTTATATAGTTTGGATTATTTTCTAACATTTGAACTAATGCTGGTTATTTTACCTAAGTTTTACAGGATATGGATGAAATTGGAATATGTTTCCTTCGCATTTAGAGTAGGATTTGGTCCCCTTTGCATATTTTGCACTTATACCTTATCCCCTAATGAACTTTAGGGTCTCCTTTTTATCCATGGATTGCGATGTGCAACCACTTCTTACCTTTCAAATATCGTTGTTCTTCTATGGTTAGAGCCAACCTCACATGGGTTACCCTAGTTAGAACACTTATTGTCATTTATGGTACCCATGTCGCATTTGTGCTAGGTTTCAAGAGCCTTTGTAGTTATTTTTCACACTGAAATGAGCCTCATTTTGTAACTTTTACTGAACTACCTTTGATTATAAGGCTCCGTCCCTTTAGAGTTATCTTCAAGACCTGGTCTGACTCCTTAAAGTTGACTAGATAGTCGAGTTTCTTTTTCTTTCATAATCGTTAAAGGAATTGATGAATCATTCATAGTGGTATAAGTTTAACCCTTTTTCGGACCCTATGGATTATTTACGAAAAATGAATACTCTATCTTCTTCAAAATTTAAAAGAATATCTTTAGGTATATATTTATCTCTTTTCCGGGCCTAGAGGACTACACTTACGGAAAAGGAACATGTTTGAGCTTACTTTTCTCTTTTTTGTGCTCTGGACCTAAACATCAAAAAGATTCTTAGTGTTCTTTATGACATTGTCATGCTCATTAAACCTCAGTACAAAGAATCAAGTTTATTGTTGTTTGTCCCATTCTCATAAATAAATGGAACTTTTCGAGTGATCTTGCCTTCCTTCACACTCGTTAAACTAAGGCTACATGCTTTCTTTTGAAGGAGCGTCTGTTGGGTGATAGTTTACCCCCTTTTTGGAACTTGTTGACTATGTATGAAAAAAAGTATACCTTAGATATTTGGAAGCTAAGAGAGTTTTCCTTTGGATTGTTTTAGACTTTTTCAAACTCTGGAGACTAAATTTACAAAAAGCACCCTCCTAAAGTCTTCTTTGGATTTTTCAGACTCTCAAAACTATGAAAGCACCGATGAGCATTCAATAATTTGGGCTTGTAAAATCCATGGATCAGTGACATGCCAAGCACTATTCTCTCTTTTCTTCAAGCTTGCTTCAAAAATGAAGAAATCCTCGAGTTGACTTTCTTGGACTCGTTAAAACTTAAGAAGAAAGGAAAGGAAGAAATACACTCTTTGGGTTATAAGTTTGTTGGCGGCAAGTTATCCTTGAACAAAGCACTATTTTGAGTCTCTCGGTACTCATGTCTTAGTTTTTCACTTCTCAGTTCAACTATCACTTCGAGTATTTACTCCTCCACTTGTCTTGAATACATGGGGACTCTGCTCGTGTCTCCTGCATGAGAGATAAGTCTAGTTGTATCAATTGAAATTCTAAATCTACCTTGGGCCATCTTTGTGTCATGCTCATTGTTCAAGGATATTTACCCCCCTATCTGGTCATCATGATCCATATCATTTTCATCTATGAGATCATCTTATGTACATATTCCCTTATCTAGTATACCAGTTACTCATGTGACCTGCAGAAGGATTCAGCACCTTCCTCTTTGCAAGACGGCTTCCGAACAGTACCTCCTACAAAAGAAGACCTTGAGTTTCAAAGATAGTACCTTAGGATCCACTACTCATATTGGTAGATTACTCTGCATTGGTGGTCAATACAGATCTCTAATTGACACTCCGATGACATCCTTCCATGTCCAACTTCAACTCATGTATTCACATGGTAGGATTCCTACTGTTTTCTATGGATTTGGATGAAGACCTTGGGTTACAACCTATATAACCTAAGTTGCACAATATTTTTCTATGCTTTGTGACACTATTTACGGTCATTGAAGATCAATCATTACACTATTGTGGCTTTGATCCACCATTGTAAAACATACGTGGCCTTGTTTCTCATACTATATGATGTAAATGAATCTTGTAAAGGAGTTAGTGTTCCACATTATTAAACATGACATCCTCAGTGATGATTTTGTAAATGACCTTGATTTTTCTATTTCAGGTACTTCTCTACAACCTTAATACTGAGTCTCTCCATGGTAAAATATTTGTAATGTATTTCGATCGTCGCTACCTTCTGACCTCACACATTAAGGGGAATCTACTATACTATGAAACGACACTTCTCCGTCCGAATACTGACACCAAATGTATCAATACACAAAAGGACAATGTGGATTGAAGTAGCCTAAACATTATAGATGAAGTGAATATTTGATGCATACTTGTTCCTTCATCCTTACCAATATTTATAGATGATTTTGCCTTGTACTCATGGGTCTTCTTGTGACAAGACATGTGTCACTCGTGGGTTAGCTCATATGCAACCCATGAGTTATCCCTAAAAATTTGCACTTGCGAGTTTCCTTCATAAAAGTCGTGAGCCAACCGCGAGTTTCCTTATTTATACCCACAAGTTCCATAATTCAAACTTAAAAATAAAAACATGATTATTTTAGGGGCAATTGGGTTCGAAATGCTAAGTCCGCTAACCATCCTAGGCCTCGTAACCTCTCCTCACCAGCAAGTATAAATAGAGGGGAGGGGTAGACGATAGGGGAAACAATGTTGGAGAGAAAGGTTATGCTGGAGGAATACATTGGAGAGAGGAGCAAGTAGACTCAGTTTCTTGGTCTACAAAGAAGCTTGTCTCAAACATGGTTGTAAAGTTTCTTAAACTTCTTAATAAAGAGTGTCTTTCTTCCATATTGTCTTTATGCATGTCTTTGTTGTTATCAACCATGATATGTATTTTTGTTTATTCTTAAATGTAATTATAATGTGTTCATGCTTCTTTATAAAACAATAAGGAATACTGCGGAGGAACATCAATCTCTTTTGCAGGTATAGAAGATCAAAAGGATGAGGAACATCTAAGGAGGAAAGTTAAATCTTAGATCAACCATCGGTAAAAAGGTACACGTTCCACTAACCCATTTTCTCTTATATATGTTTTTGTAATCCTTGATGTATGAAAGCCATACCTTAGTATGTTGGTGACTCTAAGACCCCAAGTCATAATGTGATATCCTCTTATGCTTAGGCATTGAGGACCAACCCGCTAACCAGGGATAATATTAGGGGCGAATTTTAGCCCAGTGGGTTGTTTTCCATGTTTTTCTCCCAAAAAAGATTCGCCATTTTGCATTTTTTGAAGCCCTGTTTCGCCCAATTTTGATGGGGTAAAATTTTTTCACCCTAAAAATCGCCAAATTATTATATAAACGATATAAAATACTTGGAAATTAAAATATTTTTTGAAAAATATCGCGAATCATTTTATAGTTGGCGTTTTAAGAACTGGTAATATTCGCCAACATTTAAACACTTTTAAATAGTATGGTTCCTTAAAATCATCCTTGCCGCTAACCTATGTGATTCTTGTGGGTTCGAGCGGGTACTGACAGTTAGGGAATCAACTGAAGACTGATGCCATCTACAAAAAAACTAGGGCATCAATATTATATCACCATTGGGTTGAAGAGGGCCACCAGCATGCATGACATCTAAGCAGTATTTAATGATGCATGCACCCGATTAAGTCTCTATGCGTATGCATGCAAGTCAACTACAAATTAGAAGTTAAAGTGACCTAATTAGGTCAAAAGTTAGGGTTTTCACAGTTGAAAGTATAAAAGAAAGATAAAGTGAATGGAGACTTTACTTTTGATTATTATATGATTTTGGAGCTCTTGAGCAGCAGCATAGCATGCGGCCACAACAGCTGGGGTTGACGACGGTATCTTCAGCTAATGGGGTTTCAGTAGTGAGATATCTGTGCTAGTCTCATCCAGGGTAAACCATTCAGTTTCACCATCCGCTCTTCAATTTATTCATTCCTTTACAGTTATCCAGTATCCATCAGAGATTGTTTGTAGGGGAACGTGTGCAGCCGTAAGGGGGTTTTTAGCTGGGAAACCCCAAATCATTTGTTGGGTCCTCATATATCATTTACCTTCAGAACCCAGGCACCATTCTAATCATCGGTATCATACTCTAGTACCCAATGACTATCAGATCTAGCCTTGCTCATCCGGAGCAATTATCAGCAATTTTGGGATCAGGGGGCCATGAGTAGCTAAACCTCTAGATCAATTCGCTAGCCTTCCTAGAGACCTTGGAACTTCTGCATGTGTCAATCATCCTCTCCAGCATGGGAATACTGCCACTCCTACAAATTCTCAGCTTCAACGGACACTTCTTTCACTGAAAATGTCAACCTTAGCTGATTTTGGGTTCGTGTCGCTGAGGTATCACTGGAGGCAGAAGGTACCAGTTCATCTCTAGATCGGCTCCTGATGCATGCATGTTCTCTCAGAAGCATTTCAGAAAACTTATCAATGATAAGTGTTACATTCTATCCTGCAAACCCTAACCCTAATTTCAGCTATAATATAGGGAATTTTTGCATGGCAGTTTGCATGCCCAGCTATTGCAATAACTTTGCATAGAAACATAAAATATCAGTATTTGGGATATTACAGTGGTATCAGAGCATGTTCCTTGCCACTTGTGGGCTTGAACATGAGAAGTAGATGAATACAGAAGAGGATACTTTTGTAACCTATAGGAAAACAAGGGGTAGGTACACAGAGGACTTTGAGGATATCCAACTAGAAGATACCAACTCGTACATGGACCCAACAGGTACACACTCTGACAGCAGAAAAGGAATCAGAGAAGTTGAGGACAGAATGGAGTTTCGCAACTTAGTATCTACATTGCAAGACTTAGCCAAAGGAAACAAATATGTACTCAATGCAATCAACAGATTATCGATGAAACCAGAACTAGGTAACAACAGTACACCTCCCTCACCAATAGAAAGAGGGTCTACAAGCAGCAGTGGGAAGGTTGCATACACCAATATACAGAATACACCTCACATATATAGTAGACCTTCCAACAGGCCTATTATGCCTCACTTCTTAGCAGATGCTGTAGGACATCCATTCATGCAGTTAGAACCTAACAAACCCTTTGGGGCTTATTTGCAAGAATACAGGGACTTGGGGGATGAGTTTCATGCAGCCATGCCTTTTTTGGATTTTTGCAACATGAAGAGTAGGAACGGGACCAGGAATTTCAACAAGGAATTCAATCATAACTATGAGTTGCAGAAAACCTTGGGTAGGTTGACCATCCCAAACTTTGATGGGACTCGCGGAGGTTCAGCGAGGATATGGGTTCAAAATTTGGATACCTACTTCCAACTAAATCCCATGACAGAGACAGATTCCATTAAATTGGCTACACTCCACCTGGACAGAGAGGCTCGTGAGTGGTGGTACCACGGAGTGACATTGGGTCACAACACCATTCACTCCTATGGTGAGTTCACTCAAAAAATCATGGAGAGGTTCAACAAGAAGGATCTAGAGATACATTTCAGACAGTTGGCTCAACTCAAACAGATAGGTAGCGCAAAATTCTTCATCTCATAATTCCAAAGGATAGCGATCTTGGGAACATATGTGTTAGAGAGCAGGTTGACGATGTTGTTCAATGAGGCCTTGATAGAGCCACTATGGGGATGGGTGAAAGCCTACAAACCCCCCACTCTAAAGGATTCCATTAGCAGAGCCAGAGACCTCCAAGATTCAATTCTGAAGAACAGGTTCCCTCACAAAAAGAAACTTTCCAGTTAGGGACAAGGACAAGAAACCTTTCCAGCAGGATTTTCCCAAGAAAATGTGGTTAGACGAGGACACTAGGAAATATTTGAGGCAAAAGAAATTATGTTTTACTTGTCAAGAACCATGGGTGCCAGGACATAGGTGTGCAGGGAAGGAAAAGTCTCACTACATCGAAGTGTATTCGGACAGTGACGGGGAGGACTATGAACATGAGGCAACATAAAAACTACGGGCATTAGAGGAAGAATCACTCCAGGGTGATACACCAAAGGGAGTATTGATTGATGGGGGAGTAACCAACAATCAGAGGAGTAGTACAGGGTGACAAAGTAGGAGTATTGATTGATGGGCCCAGCAACCTACAATTTCATTGACTCCGCTTGGGTAGCCAAGAGGGGTATTCAGACATAGAAGTTCGAAGGATTTACTGTAGCAGTAGCTGGGAACTCCAGCATGGAGTGCAACTATTGGATTCCAAAATTGAATGTCACATTAGGCAATTACCAGATGACAGATTCATTTTATGTATTAGATGTGGAAGATACTCATGTAGCATTAGGTGTTCAATGGCTTTATTCAATAGGGAAATATACTATAGACTACCGAGCAATCGAAATGGAATTCCAGGGGCTAGATGAAAAATGGGTAGTTTTGAGGGGCATGAACACTTATCCCCGAAAACCGGTCTATTCACAGAGAATTGAGGTAGTACTCAGACATGATGACATAGAATGGGTTCTAGAATGTTATGTTACCTTTAGGAAACCTCCAAAGAACAACACACAACACCCAGGTGATATTCAGGATTTATTACATAAGCACGTAAAGGTATTTCGGGACCTTCCAGTAGGTATATCGCCAGACAGGGGCTTTGAACACATCATTGAGCTAGAGGAGGGGACACAGGCAATCATCACCACTCCTTATCGGCATCCCAAAAGATACAAGGATGAGATTGAGAAGACGATCAAAGAATTGCTAGAGCTTGGATACATTCGGCCCAGTTCTAGCCCCTTTGCATCATCAGTGGTCTTGGTCAAGAAGAAGGATGGTACACTGCGAATGTGCATCGATTATCAAGCACTCAACAAAAATACCATAAAAAACAGGTATCCCATCCCTAGGATTAATGAACTCATGGATGAGTTGCGGGGTGCCAAATACTTTTCAAAGATTGATCTTCGCTCGGGGTACCATCAGATCCAAGTAAGGGATCAAGACATCTATAATTTAGATTTCTGTTGTCACTATGGTCACTATGAATTCCTGGTCATGCCCTTTTTAATTACCAATGCTCCAATCACTTTTCAGTCATGCATGAACCATACTTTCAGAGTTCAGTTACGTAAGTTTTTGCTAGTATTCTTTGATGACATCTTGATTTACAGCAAAACCTGGGAGGAACATCTGAAACACCTGGACGAAGTATTGAGCATTCTAGAAGAACACTCGCTTTACCCGAAAATTTCCAAGTGTTAATTTGGTTTGAAGGAATTGTTGTATCTAGGGCACATAATCAGTGAAAAAGGAGTATAGGTTGACATGGAGAAAATCTGAGCCATCAGGGATTGGCCCACGCCAAAAAAAATCATAGAATTGAGAGGATTCTTAGGCCTTTGCACTTATTACCGAAGGTATGTTCATGGGTTCTCCCAATTCGCCGCACCCTTTATAGACCTTGCAAAGAAGGGGGCAATCACCTGGACATAATTAGCACATAAAACTTTTGAGGAGATGAAAGTCATTATGAGTTCTTTCCCATTTTTAGCATTACCAGACTTCTCACAACCATTTGTAGTAGAATGTGATGCCTCGGGGGAAGGGCTAGGAGAATTATTGATGCAAAACCATCACCCTATTTCATTTGAGAGCTGAAAACTGAAGAACTACGAACGCCACTACTCCATATATGAAAAAGAAATGATAGCCATCTTACATTCTCTCACAAAGTTCAAACAGTACCTGGTGGGTAGCAAGTTCAAAATCAAGACAGATCATAACAGCCTCAAGTACTTTCTGGAGCAGAAGGAACTGAATGAGCGCCAACAGAAATGGGTCAACAAAGTACAAGCCTACGATTTTGAGATAGAGTATGTAAAGGGTAAGAATAATATAGTAGTTGATGCATTTTCCAGGAAACCCGCTTCATTATCTCTCATGAGTATATCTACATATTGGAGGGCTCTTCTCTTAGTAGAATACTCCAAAAATAAATTTGCTTGCGAATTATTGGATGGACAGATTCAGGTCGACAGGTACAGAATTGTCAATGACATCATCTATTACAAGAGCAGGATATACCTCGTCCCAGAATCATCTTTAAGAAAGAAAATCATACAAGAAGCACATGACTCTCCCCTATCAGGACATCAGGGTTTCTTGAAGACCTATAGGCAAATCCAAGAGAGGTTCTCATGGAAGGGCCTCAAGGGGGAGGTTATGCAGCACATGCAGGAATGTAGCATATGTCAGCAGAACAAGATTGAGCACATCCATCCCACAGGGTTGCTTCAACCACTACCAATTTCGGAACAGAAGTGGGAAAGTGTCTCCATGGACTTCATTACAGGATTTCCGAAGGCCCAAGGGAGAGATTGTTTATATGTCGTGGTTGATCAACTGACCAAATTCGTACATTTATTTTCTATATCATCCGATTACTCCGTAGCCTATGTAGCTAAGTTATTTTTCAGGGAGGTCTTCACGTTACACAGGTTACCTAAGACCATTGGCAGTGATCGGGATAGTAGATTTAGAGGTGTCTTCTGGCAGGAGCTATTCATATTAGTAGGGGCCGAGCTTGCTACCAGCACGATTTATCATCCCCAGAGTGATGGAAAAAATGAGATTGTCAACAAGTGGATTGAAGGATATCTGAGGAACTATGTAACAGGGTAGTAGTGAACCTGGATTAAATGGATACACTTAGGGGAGTACTGCTACAATACTACCCGCCACATGTCTATTAGGATGACGCCTTTTAAGGCATTATATGGCCACAAGGCCTTGGACTATGAAGATTTAGCATTCAGAGACAACAGGCATCCTAAGGCAAAGGATTACATACAGTACAGTCAGGATATTCTTAAAATATTGAAAGAGAACTTACAGACAGCCCATAATTAGCAGAAGTTGTGTGCAGACAGACACAAGGTTGAGCGGAGCTTTCAAGTAGGATATTTGGTATACTTAAGGCTCCAACCCTACAAACAGTCTTCACTTAAGAAGAAAGGAGCGGAAAAGTTAAAACCTCGCTTCTACGAACCCTACAGAATAATCAGAAAGGTGGGAGAGGCAGCATATGAACTAAAACTTCCACAGGAGAGAAAATTTCACAATGTATTCCATGTGTCCAACTTGAAAAATACCATTGGACAACACATTGCTACCTCAACACAATTACCTCCTTTAGATGATGAGGGACTATTGATACTGGTTCCTGAACGGATCATACAAACTTGAGAAATAAAACTTTGGAACAGGTTGATTAGAGAATACTTGGTCCAATGGAAAGAATTACCTCCAAAGGATGCCACATGGGAAGGGAACAGGTATTGCAGCATCCCAGTTTGTAGTTGCTTGAGGACAAGCAATCTCAAGTGGGGAGGACTGTGAGGTCCTCTTCTGCTTAGGCATTGAGGACCAACCCGCTAACCTACGTGATTCCTATGGGTTCGAGCGGGTACTGACAGTTAGGGAATCAATTGAAGACTGATGCCATGTACAGAAAATCTAGGGCATTAATATTATATCACCATTGGGCCGAAGAGGGCCACCGGATCCAAAGGTCACTGGCATGCATGACATCTAAGCATTATATAATGATGCATGCACCTGATTAAGTCTCCATGCACATGCATGCAATTCAACTACAAATTAGAATTTAATGTGACCTAATTAGGTCAAAAGTTAGATTTTTCGCAGTTGAAAGTTATAAAAGAAATATAAAGTGAATGGAGACTTTAATTTTGATTATTATATGATTTTTGAGCTCTTGAACAGCAGCACAATGTGCGGCAATAGCAATTGGGGTTGAAGACAGCGTCTTTAGCTAACGGGGTTTCGGTAGTGAGATATCTGGCCTAGTCTCATCCAGGGTAAACCGTCCAGGTTCACCATCCACTCTTTAATTTATTCATCCCTTTATAGTTATCCAGTATCCATTAGAGATTGTTTGCAGGGGCACACATGTGCAGCCGTAAGGGGTTTTTTAGCTGGAAAACCCCAAATCATTCGCTAGGCCCTCAAATCTCAGTTACCTTCAGAACCTAGGCACCATTCTCATCATCGGTATCATACTCCAGTACCCAGTGATTATCAGATCCGGTCTTGCTCATCCAGAGCAGTTATCAACAATTTTGGGATCAAGGGGGCATGAGCTGCTAAACCTCCAGATCAATTAGCTAGCCTTCCTAGAGACCTCAGAAATTCCGCATGTGTTAATCATCCTCTCTTGCACGGGAAGACTACCACTCCTACAAATTCTCAGCTTCAACATACACCTCCTTCACTAAAAACGTCACCCTTAGCTGATTTTGGGTTCGTGTTGCTGAGATATCACCGGAGGCAGAAGGTACTAGTTCATCTCCAGATCAGCTCTTGATGCATGCATATTCTCTCAGGAGAATTTCAGCCATCTTATCAGTGGTAAGTGTTATATTCTATCCTGCAAACCCTAACCCTAATTTCAGCTATAAAATAGGGAATTTTTGCATGGCAGTTTGCATGCCCGGCTATTTCGGTAACTTTGCATAGAAATAGAAAATATCAATATTTGGGATATTACACACGTTAGATATCCCTCACAACACATTCCATCTCACCAAACCATTTTTAAAGGATTTTGCATGCTGTCTAATCCACTCCAATATAGACGAATTATGATATTACTTCGAAGTCATAACCTTTTCCCACACGGAATTTTCTTTCTAAGACAGGCGCCATAGATATTTTGAAATAGGATTTACATAACAAAAATGGGTTCTTTATACCCCAACCCCCTAACTCCTTAAGATTTTCCAAAGTAGACCATTTAACCAATGGAATTCCATTTGTTTGCCTACGGGCTATCCACAATAAAGAGAAATAATTTTTCCTTATTTTGGTTAATGTTCCTTTGGGGATATATGCAATGGATGCCCAATATACTGGTATGATTTCAAGGTATGCCTTCAAAATCACTAGGCTTCCTCCTCTTGACAGGAAACAATTAGCCCAACAAGAAATCCTTACTTCTAAATCTTGTATAACCGCATCCAATATTTGAAGGAGTATGATTTTGGTTTAAAAAATAACCCAATATATTTGAAACCTTCTACCAAAGGCCTCATGGGAAAGGCGTCCACCTCCTTCATGTTGGGTTATTCATTGCCGGAAATGAGATTCAAGGATAGACTGGACTTTTCCACAATTAATAGTATTCATGTCGCTTTATTGTATACTTGGAGAATCTGGGATACATATTGAATATTTTCTATTGGGCCCTCTCCAATCATTAGTACATCATCTATGAAGAGGACATGAGTGGTCTCTTCTAAATCGGTCACTTTCACCTCTTTCAAATTTCTTAAATTTCTTGCAAAGTGGACCAATATACTAAGGGCTTCATTTACCAAAAGAAAAAGAAAGGGAGAGAGCGTCAATCCTTGTCTAATTCCATGTGATGACTGAAAAAACGAAAAAGGTTATCCATTTATCATAACTGCAAAGGAATCAAATTGAATGCATCCCATTGTCTAATATACAAAATCCACTGAAACACCTATTTCAATAAGGAGAAGGTGCAAAAAGTTCTAGATTACCCTATCATAGGCTTTAAACAAATCCAATTTAAGAGAAAAAATGTTATCTTTATTATTGGAAATAGAATGAACGGCTTCCTAGGCCAAAGAGACTACATCGTGAATTTATCAATTGAAAAGGAACCCGAATTGTTTCTCCGAGATTATTTTACTCAAGATAGGCTTTAGTCTTTGAGCAATAATGTTGGAAATCAATTTGTAAATCACATTATAGCATGAGATTGGCCTGAAATCATCAAAGGATGGCAAATTTTGCTTCATGGGGATTATATATATATATTTGAATAACTGTGAAAAAAAATATTATATTTTCCATTCAAGTTTAAATTTTCGATGAAACACACTTAAATCAAATTTTCATCTCATTTATATGTATTGTATTTTTATAAAAAGAAAAACCATGAATAAAAAAATGACAATTGTTGCAATAGATTGTATAAGAATTTTATTGTTAAGAGCATGAATTTTGAGGATTGGATAAAAGAAATTAATTGTAATATATGAGTCAAGCAAGGTTGACCCCTATCCCCTATATTTTTTGGTATTTAAATTGACACTTGCTCTGAGGGTTGTTTGGAAAATGCAAGTTGTGTTGGAACTGAGGGTTGTTTGGAAAATGCAAGTTGTGTTGGAACTGAGGGTTGTTTGGAAAATGCAAGTTATGTTGGAACCACTTTGGCAGTTATAGTCATCATCCTTCTTCTCTATGCTAATGATATTGTTCTTATACAAAAGGGTCAGTATGATTTTGATAAACATCATAAAAACCTCAAGGATTTTTTATCTGGTATGGGTATGAGTGTTAACATTGACAAAAAAAAGGTTATGATAATCAAGTCCCAAAAGATCACTTATGATAATTTCATGTATGATAACAACAACTTGGAGGAAGTGAAGTCATACTAATATCTCAGAGTTAATCTTCATCATAAACTTAAATGTAACTATAGCATTGAGAAAAGTGTTAATGGAGGGTGGAAAGCCCACTATGAACTTAAAAACAATTGTAAATCAGTAGACCTTTGGATTTGGAACAAAAAGAAACTCCTAATTGAGACTCTCGTCACCCTTGTTATTTTATATTCCTGTGAATTTTGGGGCTCCAACATCTCTAAAGAACCATGGATAAGGATAGAACAAATACAAAAGTTCTTATAGCGTATAATATAAAAATTAAAGGTAAGACACCATATCCTATCCTCCTCATACAATCGAGTCTCCCCACAATTGAGAACATGTCTATGACAAGGTACCTAATGTACAAGAACAAGATAAACACCATGGGAGCCAAGAGGCTTCCTAACAGTGCTTCATACTCTAGTCAAAACCACATATGACTTAAGAAAGGTTAGCATAAATATTGCAAGTCTTGGATAAATCATTGGCCTAGAGTCGAGGAAGAGGTCACTTCCATAATAGTGAAAATAGTAAAAGTACTCTTACATCTAAATTTAAGGATAAGATGTGGGACGATAAAGACTTAGAGGATATTAAGAGAAAATTAATATTTTACAAGAAGGTTATCAACCATAATCTAAAATATCAAAAGTACCTCTTTATTTTAACTTGTGTAAAGAAGAAAATAAACATTGCTAAAATAAGAACAACCTCTATTGACCTCCATAATGGAACACGGCGTTGGGAAATTCCTAAAACACCATGGGATAAAAGAATTTTCCATCTTTATGACACCAAGAGGGTTGAAGTTGAAAATCAATTTATCATAGAATGTCTTGCTTACACCCACATTAGAGCACAATTTCAAAATATTTTCTACAACACTTACCTTCCTAAACATTTAACTCGTCACAACTGTGGTGATTTAGGAATGCTTCTCTTAAAGCTTTTCGAGCTTAGAAATAAAACTCTAAAAAAAAAACAAGTGACTCCTTACCTTTTTAAAGTCTAACAAATCAAAATTAGTTTGAATGGATGTTAATAACCATCATCATTATCATCATCATATAAATCAAATTACCATAAAAATTCTTACAATTTATCATTTATCTAACATATTCAATAAAAATGATTAATACGAAAAAATTAATATTTTGAAAAATAATAATAATACAACCTCATAATTCCAATCATAAAAATCTATCATTTAATAACATCAAATCTACTTTCATAACTCTAATCACGTAATTTATTAATATCAACATTAATAACGTAATTTATTAATATCAACATTAATCACATAATTTATTAATATCAACATTTTTTGAAATATATATATATATATATATATATATATTTAATTTTTTTAAACATAATTAAAATTATAATGAAACATAATAATTGAAAATTTTAAGAAAACTTTACAACACAATGTGTTAATATTGCTCCAAACATTGAACACTCTTTCTTTCTATTTATATGTGTTCATAATGATAATTTGATTGTATAGAGAGGGGATAAAATTTGTAACTAATTGTATCTAATTTCGATGGTTTTTAAGTTGTAAATTTTATTTGAATTGATCAATCGATCACTCATTCAATATAGGAAATGATGATGATGAGAGTTATTAACATTTACTCTATCAAAGTTTGGTTTATTAGACCTTAAAAATGTAAGACGTCACTTGGTTTTCTTTAGTATTTTATTTCTATGCTCAAAAAGCTTTAAGAGAGGCATTCTCAAGTCCCCATAGTGGTGATGAGTTAAAAGGTTAGGAAGGTTATTATTGTAGCAAATATTTTAAAATTGTACTCTAATATGAATGTATGTGAGACATTATATGATAAAGTAATTTTCATCTTCAACTCTCTTTTTGTTACAAAGATGACAAATTATTTCATCCCCCAATGTTTTAGGAATTGTCCACCACCCTATTTCATTATTTAACTCGGGAGAGGTTGTTCTTATTTTAGCAATGTTGATTTTCTTCTTTACACTAGTTAAAACATAGAGATAGTTTGATCTTCTAGATTAGGGTTGATCAACTCCTTATAATATCTTAATTTTATCGTATCCTCTAACTCTTTATTGCACTGCATCTTCTTGTTAATTTAGGTGTAACAGAACTCTTAATATTAGCATTACTCTACAAAGTGACATCTTCCTTGACTTTGGGCCAATGATTTAGCCAAGACTTGGCATCTTCATGTCAACCTCGCTTAATTCATAGGTGATTTTAACTATAGTATGAAACAATCGTAGGAAGCCTCCCGTCTCCCATGATGTTTATCTCTCAATTGGGGAAAGACTCATTGCTATGAGGAGGATAGTATAGGGTTTATTGTCTTTAATTTTGAGATTATATGTTACAAAGCACTTGTCGGTGTTAACAGTCATGCCCATATTAGAGCCTAAATACTTGAGAATTTTTAATTGTTTGTTGACCCTAAATTAATCAATATATAATTTTCCATCTATTTTGGTTCTTCCTAGGTGGATTGAATTGGCTTGCAAGGCCCATTTTAGGGGCAAGTCTCACTTTGTAGATTTGAGGTCCATAACCTTCCAGGGCATAGTTGATGGATTAACGAATTTTTTGGGGGGTCAAAATTCCATCGCTTGCATCGTGCTCCTTAAGGTTGTGCTACATTTTGATACATTTCCAATAGTCCAAGAATTGCCTCAAACAGGGTTTGTAGAAGGTAGTCATGCCTATCGCAAGTTGACCTATATAGTTGACCATAATGGTACCAAGTGGATTGCATGTCAACTCTCATTTCTCACACATGCGTAGCTAGTCACCTATGGAATTTCAAGAACATTCTAGAAGTTCCAAAACCCTAACCCTAATAAAGAATCAAGGCATGCAAAAAACCCAAAAATTAACTCTAGACAAGTATCGAACTATATCAAGTCGTTAGGAAAAGAAGGGAATCCATTCTTATGATGTTATTGTATTGTTCCATAGTTGAGAAATAACATGGGAGTGGATATTAGAGTAAAATAGAGGAAGTAGGAGATCCTATAGTAGTCATTATTGTTGTAAAGTCATATGTAGCACCATAGAGAGTACATTTTCCTTTGTATTTGCATTCCATATAAAAAAACAAGGGATAGTCCTAATTTATGGCAGGGTTTTTCCCTATAGTGGGTTTTCCTAGGTTAAAAATTGTGTTGATTGTGTGGATTATGTATTTCATTTTTCTAGTTATTTTTCTTTCAGTTCTAGTTTAGTTAGCATTCAGTGAAAAAAAAACTAAGTTGTAAGATCTGTTGTGGTGAAGTGTTCCAGAGGAATATCCTCGGCAATTTCTGAATCACTTGTCGAGATCATAGGGACTACTCAGCATAAGAATAATATCATCATCGTAGATAAGAAGGATGATAATTATACCAATCAAAGTCATTCCAACTCAACCTGACTCTTCCAAACAACCCTCTAGCTTCTCATTGTAAATAAAAAAAAAGGATAAGGGTTAGGGGACAACCTTGTTTGACTCCTATATTACAATTAATTTCTTTTAACTATTCCTGAGAGTTCTTAAACTTGGAAATAACCTTCTTGTACAACCTTATCACAACAAATCTCAATTCAAAATCCTCTTTTAACTCTTCTAATATATTCCAAAGGTTAGTTTTTGGTAGTATATCAAATGTTTTTCTAATGTCAACAAAGAAACACAGAAGATTAGTTTTATTATTGCAATACTCCTTAGCAATGGTCCTACGAATAACAAGGTGGTCCATAGTTGAATGATAGTGTTGAAATCTTGAATGGTAGTGTTGAAATATTGCATGGCCTTTAACTCATTTTTCATGAATTTCTAACCATATGTGATCTTCTTTTCTAAAATAATTCCATATAATTTCTCTAAAAGAGGGATAATCATAATGGTCCTACAAGAAAATGGATTTTTTTTATTTCCAATTTTAAAAATATGAATAATGAGGCTTTATGTCCAAGGTTTAGGGAAACTATGCTTTACTACTACATTGAAGAGCTTATGGATGTGGGGGATGAGGATAGGCCCACCAATTTTTAAGATTTTTGCAAAGTATCCTTTGATGTCCTTAGCCTTCCCTTTTGTGAGTTGGTTAACCCTTAACTCTATGTCTTCTAAAGGGAAGACTTATTCCTATATAGAAAGGGGGGTTTGAATGGTGCCCACACATCAAGAGATTTGTAAATGTTTTTAAGGTAACAATTCCAATCCCTCAAGGGAATCAAATTGCTTTCATTAGTTTTATGAGTTAGAATTTGCCTTTGAAATTTCTTAAGGTTTACCTTAGAGTGGTTCAAAAGATTCTCTTACTTTCTATTATATAGCACTTTTTTCCTTTTAATTAGGGATTTGTACATAGAGATCTTGTATGTTTTTAGGACTTGTTAGAAACATCCCTAATGGTGTTTTTAGCATACTTGCACTCTTTCTCATTTTTACATGACAACATGATAGAGAACTAGTTATTGACAATAAAGAAGGTTGTGGAAAAATTATGATAAAGGTCTTTAATTTTGTTATTTGTTGACAATGTATTTAATTCATTATTTAAATCCCTTAAAAATGTATAAAAAAAATATTTTTATGGAAGACTAAGTGCTTTTGGTTATTATAATTCTTTGTTATAGGGTTTATGTGCTTCTCAAAATTTACAATTAAGATTAAAGATATATGTTCAAAATAAGATTCAAAATTTCCATTGCCATAAAGTTTAAAGAAATTTCCTAACCAAATTCTTAAATAAATTTAAAATATAATATTTTACAAAAAATTATAAAAATTAGATTTTATAACATAAAAACCATAAATAACATTATGAAAATCCATACCACATAATGATAACAATATCCATATATATACTAAACCACATTAAAAAAACAAAAAAACAAAACAATGCAGCAATATTAAACAATATAAAAAAATATTGTTCAAAATAATGCAACAAATGTTAATAATAACATGGTTGTCCTCGCAAAGGAGTAAAGAACTTAGATTTGTACTCTATAATGGAAATTGAAAATTTATGAATAAGTCTTTTAAACTAGATTTGATTTAAAATATATATTGGAAGTTTTGGAAGTTGTTGTTAAGATGGAAATTAAAAATTTATGAATAAGTCTTTTAAGCTGGATTTGATTTAAAATATATATTGGAAGTTGTGGTTAAGTTTTTATTAATTTATTGAAATAATTTTAAGATTCTAATGTATATGAAAGTTTTTCATAATGTATTAAAAAAAAAATTCCAACTGTAAAGCAATTAACAATGAGTAATTGAAATAAAAAGTTGTTGATAAAAAGCCACAAGTTAATGATTAATCAGAAAATAAACTTCCATTTCTATTGCATGTATTTGGTTAAACAATTTTAAATCATAAAATCATAATTGTCCATAACTTTAAAGCAATTAGCAATGAACAATTGGGATAAAAAAATTGCAGATAAAAAATCACAGGTTGGTGATTAATAAGAAAAAAATAAACTTCCATTTCTATTGCATACATTTGGATAAACAGTTTTAAATCATAGAATCAAAGAAATAAGAATAGTTTTACTTTTTGATAGCATTTAAAAAACCAATATCCATTTCAAAATGTCCACTTCATAGAAAAATATTAAAATCAAATTGGAATTTGCTGAACTTCGACTTCAGGACCGAAAATTTAGAATCCCAAGGACATACTTTGACATGTAAAATTGAAAAGTTAGTCAAAGGAAACAAATAAAATATAGGCGTGTCAAGCTTTTAAAAGAAGTTTAGTGTTTAAAGGTGATTAAAATCAAATATATTTTATTTTAAAATAATTAAATATTTATTTGATTTTAAATAGTTGAAATAAAGTTTGAATAAAAAAGTTTTAAATTTAAAATAAAATTTACTATCATAAATTTTATATGATGTCAGTTATTTAGCATATTCAATAAAAATATTACACAATGTTGATATGGAATATTAATTTTTATTTAATAAAATCTTTGATGCAGGAGCATTAGCTCCCAAGACCAATTACTACATTTCTGAGGAGACTTTAAGCTCTAGACCATTTCCCAAGGAGGGGTCACTTGTAGAGACATTGTAAACTTTCATGTAAAGTATTTTATTTTCCTAGCAAGTATAGATAGGACAAAAGATCTAATCTAATAGGTGTCAGTAAAGGATGAGTCATAGTTTGTTAGCGGCTATAGGAGTGATGGCGGATCATGACTCCCTGCGTGGAGATCAAGTCGCAGTCTGTTTGTTTTGGACATGGACGTTTCATCATGCGTTGTAGTGGTTTGTTTTAGGTTACATGACCACTAAGTGGAGGCAATAGTTTAGGTTAAATAAGAAGATTAGAAAAGTAGAGGGGGTTCTGCTCTTCAGCATTAGAATCCTTAATTTGCAGAGAAAGGACAGACCTGTGTCCGGTTCCGTTTGTAAATATTTTGAATAGACTGAAGAAGAGGGCTGAGTTGTGTGTTTGTTTAATAGGAAGAGTAGCTGTGTGTTTGCAGTGTTGTTAGCCTAGATGCATTTACTATTTGAACTGTGAATCGATGAAGAACTAACTTCGACGGTTTTCAGAACATCTGTGTATTTCTGTGAAGTTATTGATTCAAGTGTTAAATTGATGCTTGGGTAGATGAAATAGTTCATAAATGCATGCATAGAAGTGTTAGGTTAATGAATCTTAGAGATTGCAGGTTCGATTGATCGATTCTCTGATCAATCGGCGCAGCACGCAGATTTTCTGCCATTAACAAGTTTTGCAGAGAATGAACAGTGGGGATTGAGTCCACAGACAAAGATCTGACAGTCCAGGAGAGATCTGCAACGGAAGTTGCGAGGGAGATAATGGATCTACAAAGATTTGTGGGATCTGCATCAAAGAGTAGATCGACGGTCGTGGAGAAGGGCGCAAAGATCTGACCGCTGAAAGAATTGCGGAGAAAAAGTTGCGGAAGGAAAGTTGCGAGGGAGCAACTTTGGAAGTTTGGTCGGGCATCCCGCAACTTGCTTGCAGAAATCCTGTTGCGGAAAGTCTGTTGTGGAAACAGTGTTGCGGAAACAGAGTTGTGGAAGGCCTGTTGCAGAAGCAAAGTTGCGGGGAGGTAATTTTAGAGCAGAATTTGGCCGAGGGATAAATTTGGAAATCCTGCTAAGCGTAGGAGCCACCAAATCCTGGAGGTGCAGGTTGGGTTGGTTGTGTTTGATCCCTCCCTGCACTAATCTTTATCACGTAAATAACTTTAATCACTTAATTTTGATTAATTTCATAATTTTGTTTATTCAAAAATGATTTGAAACTTTAGTTAACTATATTTATTTTTAAAACTTAACACTAATTATCTTTTTTTTACAATGTATTAATATCTCATGGAATTGTCAAGAATTTACGTGGAGCAAAGGCTCGTGAAATGCTCTAAGTTAAGTTGGATCTCAAGCGAAATTGATATTATATTATTGGTTGAAACTTGGGAATACTATGAGTCCAAGGTCTTATAGATGGATATGTCCTATGGTGAATATGGAATAAACATTAATGTTGTAGAGGCATTAGGGTATAGCCTCTTACATTAGGAAAAACATATCCCCACATGTTATGCTTTATAAGAAAGACCCTTACAACCAATTTATTTAGATAGAGATCACAGACATTAATGATGAAAAACTATATATCCATCTATTATTTTGCCCCTATTAATTCCAACTTCTATAATATAAAAAAAAAACAAATTAGATAAAATTTGTCCTTAAAATGGTTTAGAACATGATATTTCTAGTTTAAGGAAGGAAGGAAATATCCTTTTGATGGGTGACTTCAATGCTCGAACTTCCAGTAACCAAGCAATTATTCCAACCCTAATCCTCTTTGGTTAAACAAAGACCTTGAGCTAGCTAACAAGTACCAAATAAGTTTTGAAGATCTACGTGAAAATTTATTCGGTTCTGAGCTGGTCAAAAGAAGACAATAAATTTTCTTTAAAAGATTGGAATTCCTATCTTAAAAGGCTTTATGAAACCCCATATATCAGAGACAACATTCAAACCCTTCTTACAACGAAATAAGTTTTCTCGTTAGAAGACATTGGTTTTGGGTTTAAGCGCTTAGCAAATGGAAAACCTAAAGACATTGAAGGTTACCAAGCGAAAATATTAAAAATTGGAGGGCATGTCCTCATCATGCACTGCCACAAACTCTTTAATCTAGCGGTCAAGCAAGGGTTTCCTACACCTTGGACTCAAAGCCTCATTATTCTTATTTTCAAAAGTGATGATAAAAATGACCCCTCTAATTATAGGACTATTATGACTAATCCCTCTCTTAGCTAATTATAATGGTATTATCTCAGAATGTAAGATCAATGAATGGATAGAAATGGAAGGTAAGCGGGTTAAAGGCCAAGCAGGTTTTAGAAGGAACCATGCAACCACCGACCACCTCGTTACGCTTAGGATTATTGCAGAGGAATATCGTAATAGTAAGTCTGACTTTTTTTGTTGCTTTGTGGATTTTAGAAAAAAAATTGATACAGTTCCTAGAGATAACATATGGAATAGGATAGAGCTTAAGGTTCCTTATGAGTTGATAGATGTCGCGATAAGGTTATACGAAAAGGTCATTGCCAATTTTAAGAATAATGAGGGGTGGACAACATACATAAATTGTAATATTGGATTTAAACAAAGTTTCCCCCTCCCCCTACCCTTTTTGGCATTTACTTTGATAAGATAGAAAAGTGTTTAGAAGAAGCAGGTTGTGTCGATACAATCTTAGTTGGGATAGTTATCATCCTCTTTCTTTAGGTTGATTATGTTGTTCTTATGGCAAGGCGTCTTTTTTATCTCGATAAGGAATTAAGAATTCTTAAATATTTTTTCTCTAACATGGGTATGACTTTTATCCTCGATAAGACAAAAATCATGATTATAAAATCTAAGAAAGACACTTATGCAAGTTTTATTTATGATAATTGAAATCTAGAGGAAGTGAATTCTTACAAGTATCTCTGAATTGATATTCATCACAAGCTCAATTGGAACTATAGCATTGAGAAAAGGATTAATGGAGGGTGGAAAGCTTATTTTGGTCTTGAAAATAGCTGTAAATCAGCCAATCCGATCATGTGGGATAAAAACAAGTTCGTCTTAGAAACTCGTATCATCCATGTTATCGTGTATGGTTGTGAAGTATGGGGGTGAAACATTTCTAAAGAATCCTGGAGGAAGATTGAGCAAATCCAGAAGTGGTTTATAACTTATAACCTCAAAATTAAAAGCAATACACCTCATCATATTCTCCTCATAGAAGTGGGTATTTCCCCCATTGAGAGCATGGCTATGACTAGGTACCTAATGTACAAGAATAACATAAATAACATGGGAAACAAGAGACTTCCTAAAATTGCTTTAAACACAAGTCAAAACCAACTATACCTCGAGCGGTTCTGGTGTAAAGATACCATGGTTTGGTTAAACCATTGGGGCATTGATGAAAACGACATTTTGTAGAACATTCATAATGTCAAAAACATTATTACTTCTAAGTTTAAAGAGAAATTCTGGTGTGAGGAAAATTTAGCGATTAAGAGAAAATTAAGATACTATAAGGAGGTTATTAATGTTAAATTGGAAGATCATAAGTATCTCTCGGTAGTAACTAGCTAACGGAAGAATATTAATATAGACAAGATTATAACGAACTCTCATGAACTATAGTGAAACAAGGCATTGATCTATTCCTAAAACTCCATGGGCGGAAATGATTTTCCATCTGTGTGACTCTAGGAGCATTGAGGATGAAAAACAGGCTTTCTCTTAGAGTGCCTTGCTTAAGTTTCATAGTATTTGGTACAATACAAACTTTTATAACCTCCTAACTTTCCAAAACTATAGTGAGATTGGAAATCTTCTTGGAAATCTTTTTTAGTACAGGAACAAGATTTTAAAGTAAACCAAGTATTATCCTTCTTAAGGTCCGATAGACAAAAGTTGGTCTCAATGGAGGTTAATCATCATCATCATCATCATCATTCTAAATTTGCAATAAAAATAAAAATAAATTGCAATATGATTAATTCACTGTAAATTTGCATCTTAAAATTGTTCTGCAATAAAATTAATTTACTCTAAATTTGTAGCCTAAATTGTTAAAATTGTTAATCAATAATAAACGATTAAGAGTTTTTTTTAGAAAAATAATAAAAAGAAATATTTGACAAAAGTGGAAGTCTTCCCTTTTAAATACTACATGTTAGTGCTAGAAATTGTTCCTAGACTACCACAAGAACAAGCTAGCACAATCTCAAAATGAAATAGAATAAAATTGGTTTTTATGGTTTTGGTTTTAAAAACTTCATCAGCAAGGAGGAAATAAACATCCACAAGCTAATAGAGAACTGAATCATGCAAGTTCGATAAACTGGGGATCAAACACATCCCAATAAGCCATAAACATTACACATGAAATACTAATTCCACCCACATGCTACAAGCATTTACATGAATAAACCTTTAAACATGAAATGAAATTGTAGACTGAGCAATCAACCAGATCAGAAAAGAAAAAGCAGGATAGGTAAAAAGGCTTATCATTTTATATATAATCAATAACAATCATCCACTTACATAAGAGTTATAAATGCTAGCTTGAGAAATCAAAGCTCCAAAAGCCTCTCCTTAACTGAAAAATCCAACCCCAAAACTGTATGTTTGTCTTCCTTTTATCATTACAAAGGTAAAGTAGTTCCATAACTACCTTCTAGGTCAAAATTTTAAATAGTTAAATCAATTAGTTACATGATAACTCAAAATCTTCAAAGACAATTAACCCAAAAATAGCAAATTGGATTTGGGAAAATTTGACGAATTTATGAAAATTTGGGTCTCAAAGACACCTTCATATCTCTCTATCCGGGATACCTGTACAAAAACTAAGAGAGGTTTTTTTAAATGAGTCTGTTATGGACAAAACACCTCTTGTTTTTTTTAAATTTCCCCTTCAATTGATCGAAATACGTGTTGGAAATTTGTGACTAAAACAGGAAATTATTAAATAATTAAAACCCTGAAAATAGGACCCAAAGCTGAATTCCAATCTCTCAAATGATAATAGATGTTGCAAAACTGAGAGAGGTTTTTGTGAATGATTCTGTTCTGGACAACAACCTCTCTTTTTTTTCCATAATTTGTTCCCATCACCTCGTAATATTCACCCAATGATAATGACAAAAACAGGAAAAATAGAGCTGCTATAGGAATCTCCTCATGAAAATATTTGACAAAGGACTCAAAAATGAGGGTTAGATTATAAAGAAAACTTGGAATAAACTTTTATTATAAGTTTTTGAAATCTTAAAGATATACATATTAACTAATAAGCCCGAAAGACAAACCTTAAAACTAAATTAATGAAATAATTCAACCATTAAAAGCATTAAATCCAACAAAATACTGATTGTCAAAAGTTCTTAAAATCAACATAAAATGTAAAATCATTTTAAACCAAAGGTTAAAAATTAGGACAAAAAGAACAGATAAACTCAGAACAAGATCTAGTTATAACATCTTGCTCTTGCTGCGGGATGAAGTCCTCCTTGTGAGGCTTCAAGAACCTGTAGACCTTGTGCCTTATTCATTGGGTGATGGAGTCATTTACCAAATATATGCAACTTTCTCAAACTCTGAACACATACCTCTGAAATGACAAAATACTGCTACAAACCAGCATACTGAAATTAATCTACATGCTCGTATAGCGAGATTATTCTGCTAATTACTCCTACTTATAATCGAAGGAAACAACCCAATCAAGTGTAATCATACTTCCAGTGAAGCCAAGAAACCATTTGACTAAGAATCATAATTCCATGCATGCTACTGTTTGAGAAAACCCACAAAAGATGTGATAAATGCAATAAAGAGTCTGTAGACAGCTGATACTTATGAATGGAAATAGGGAGTATGCCAAAAGCTGGAGCATTAGAAACCTTTGAAAAATACAACTCCATCCAAGAAGCCACGGGATCATGAAATTTCCGATTTAAAACTTCAATGTCTTCATTATATTCATCATAAAGTGAATCGTTCTCTTCCTCTCCATTGTTGTTCTTTTTAAACTTTGGCTCAAGAATGGAAACCAAGGGCTCTTCAAACTGCTTCTCGACCTTTAAATAAAACCCTTCACCAAAACTTGAACAAATAAAATTCTGAAAGTGACCATAAGTCAAGAATGGCAGCTTATTTCTTATATCAATAGTAAGTGGTTGAAGAGCAACAACTTCTTCTTCATAACATGATAATCTCATAGCAGGAACTAGGAAATTTCTACTATAATCCACTGAAAGTATATTATCATCGAAAAAGTCAGCAAACTGATATGAAGAATCAACACAAGCGTCATTTATATCCATGTTCATATGAAAATCTGAAAATGATGAAGAAAACGGTCTTAAATTTGAATGATACCTACGTTCTTCTTCCTGTACATAAGCTTGTATATCTTCAACATGAGCCTGATCTCGAAGTATTTTGCAAGCTCAGATGTTCTCCTCCACTCCTTTTGCATCCTCAAACAATTGTCTTAAAGATGTTGATTTCCTTTCTAACAGCAAAAAGACAAGATCTTAATGTTGAGCCATAACATAATATACCATAGCAAGTTTTTTTGAAGATCTGATCTCTGTAGGCATACTAATATAAAAACTTTGAAACCTCCAATTCAATTTAGTAATTGACTCATCATTTTCCCTTTTCAAACTATAAAATTTGGAAATAAATTGATCATAAGATTTATTCTTACCCCAATACTTCAAAAATACATCATGTAACTCTTCACACGATCCAATTGAATCAGCTTTTAAATTTCGGAACTAAAACCCAGCATCTCCAGCAAAGGATTTCGAAAATAACCTCATGACAACATCTTCATTCATGATTTCTAAATTATCAATGAAATTATGAAAAGATGATCCAGGAGGATATTGGTGGCCACCCACCTATTCCTCTTGGACCCCCACCATTGTTTCTTTCAGTTTTCCAGTTTCCTTAATTGTAGCTCAATTTACTATTTTTGACAGTTTTCGGGTCCTAAACTTTCGGAGCCATTTTGAGGCCCTAAACGACGTTTTTTTGGCATCGAATGGTCGAGCAAATATTAGTTTGTTCCGGACTTGATATTGGCTATTTATGGATGTAGTCCTTAAACAGATCTTTCTAACAATATATCATGCGTGTCAAAGGGAGGTAGTATGCTAAAGTTACGACCCCGGGAAATTGATGTAACAAGTTACCCAATGGGGCCCACATTAAGGCGTTTCACCTCCTAGGGTTAGGTTTTTGGATGTGTAGGGTTTCCATTGTTTCTCAATAATATATAGGCCTTAGAGCCTCATTGTAACACAGAGTTCAGAGGCATGTATCCGCCACATCTCTTCTTAGAGATAAGCTACCAGCACTCTAGCTAATTTATTTCCATTCTGTATGTAAACAAGTTTCAGTTATTGATTAATGAAATGAAGCGTTATTTCCACTGCATATTTGTTTCTATGGTTATTTGTGTATTCTATTGCGTTCCTGCATAAATCCGGATTAGTGGTATTAGAGCAATCTGCTCTTTCTCGATCCTTCTTTGCATGTCACCAACGAGGGCAGGGTATAAAGAGTTAGGGCTCGATTTGGTTGAACCTTTGCAAGATCAGCCTCGCAAATCCCGATGGCCACCCATGGGGGATGAAAATAAATATGAGGGCGCAGAAGATCCTATCAAAATGTTGCTCAAGGAGGCCCTTGAAAAACAAAGGAACGCGAAGATGGATAACTTCGCCCAGATCCTTCAATGACTTCCCACTGGCGGCGCATCTGCATCTAGCAGCCACTCTAGAGGTGCAACCCCTTTTAAGGTACAAGTAAACTTTGACATTCCCATATTTGATGGTCGAATAGATGCAGACGCCGTAGATAAATGGTTGAATCTATTAGAAGGATATTTCTCGGTTCATGAATTTTCTGACTGGGAAAAGATTACTTTTTCTCTACTCAAAACCGCCCCCCATGTCAAGGACTGGTGGGAAATCTACTGTGAGAGAAAGGATGAGGAGGAACCCTCTCTGTTCTCGGTCGTACCCACTTGGATTTCTTTTTGAGATTCCATAAAGGGACAATATTATCTGGTGGGGAGCTATGAGGACAAGTACATCCAATGGACTACGCTGCGGCAGCAAAGAGATCAAGATGTGCATGAGCTGACGAATCTGTTCCATACCCTGCGCACCAAGTTGGGTATCAAAGATTCAGAGAACCATTTGGTGCTAAAGTACTGCAGTTGTCTGCACAGATACATTCAAGAGGAAATGGAGTTTCGCGACATCTCCTCGCTTGGTATGGCATATCGGTACGCTGCCAAAATTGAGCAAAAATTCAAACAGAAAAAGCGAGACTTTGGATTTGCGAATCAGAAGCAAGGGAGTGGTGCCCCCAAACCACAGAACCAAGGACACAGCCAAGGCATGGCGACTCAAGAAAAATTTCCAAAGCCGTAATCAAAGAGAAACACTGCAAAGCCGAAGAAGGAAGCGGGAAAGTGGTGCGAGTTCCATAAGAGCCCCACTCACAACACAAGTGAGTGTCAGGCTAAGCAGTCACTAGTGGCTGAGATAAAGGCTTCTGAATTAGATGCATACTCTAACACTAAATCAAAACCCAAGAAGGGGAATGACAGAGGGAAGAAGATTATTGATGCAGATCCCAACGCCACCGTTTCCACCACAAACATCCAAAAGGAAGAACCAGAAGATTCAGAGGAGGAGGAGCATCTTTTCCACTCCCAGATGTGGGTAAAGGGTTCCCTGCTACAGTTCATTGTTGACAGTGGGAGCCAAAAGAACTTGATTTCAGCAGAGGTCGTGAAGCGGTTGGGTTTTCTGACCACAGCACACCTGTAGTCATACACCATTGGGTGGCTTCACCAAGGACGAGATCTCCGCGTCAACCAGCAGTGTCGACTTCCCTACAGCATCAAGCACTTCACCGATGAGGTATTATGTGATATTGCTCCTCTTGATGTTTTTGATGTATTATTAGGTCAACCATACTTATGGAAGCGACATGCTGTGTATGAGTCCCGGCCTCGCGATGTTATTATTACATTGGGAAATAATTTGTACAGAATACCAGAGGTACCACCCCCTGCCGCTATCTCTTTGGTTACTGCAAAACAATGCAGTAAGCTCATTTCCAAAACCAGGAAGTTTGTTTTCTTGATGATCTGCCCTTAGGGAAAGAAGAATATCATTTCCACAACCTCCAGACAGGGTCCCTCCGCACGACAAAAACAAATGGACAAGGTTGTGGAGGAGTACCGGGACATATTCACTTCACCCACCAGGGTGCCTCTCCACTGTCAGGTCAAGCACCCCATCGATCTGACCCCAGGTACGCCGCTGCCCAATGGACCCAATCTATCGTCGTTCTGTTCGAGAGAATGATGAAATCAAGAGGCAAATTCAGGAGCTGCTGCAGAAGGGTCACATCCGACCAAGTTCATCGCCCTATGGGAGCCCGATCGTGTTGGTATAGAAGAAGGATGGGACTTGGAAACTCCGTATTGACTATCGGGCGTTGAACAAGATCATTGTCTGGAATAGGTGCCCGATCCCATGGATTGATGACCTCCTGGACCAGCTTAAAGGGGAAAAATATTTTAGCAAGATCGACTTAAAGTCTGGGTATCACTAGGTATTGATCAAATCGACCAATGTGTGGAAGACTTCCTTCAAAGCCAAGGAGGCCCTTTTCGAATGGTTGGTCATGCCTTTCAGGCTAACGAATGTTCCTGCAACCTTCATGAGACTGATGGACGACATCTTGCGGCCATTCACCAACTCATTTGTAGTAGTGTACTTAGATGACATCCTGATCTTCAGCTAGACTTGGGAAGAGCACCTCCACCACATCCAACAGGTCCTCCAAACATTGCGGCAGCACAAGTTGTGTGCCAATTTGGACAAGTGCACTTTTGGCATGACTCAGGTTCAGTATCTGGGATACATTATTGATGACTATGGGGTACATGTGGATCCAACCAAGATCCAAGTCATTCGGGATTGGCCAGCCCCAAATACTCTAACAAAACTTCGCAGCTTTCTGGGCCTTGCTAATTTCTACCCCAAGTTCGTGTTGGGATTCTCTCATATCACTTGGACCTTGAGTCAAGTCACCAAGGGAGGAGCGAAAGCAAAATTCTTTTGGTTAGAAACTCAACAGAAGGCGTTTACAGAATTGAAACATCGCTTATGTTGTGCCCTAGTGCTCACATTACCAGACTTGCAACAACCATTTGAGATCGAGACAGATGCCTCTGACTATGCTATTGGGGCAATCCTTACTCAACAAGGGCATCCAGTGGCATATCACAGTGAGACATTGTCCGCAAATAACTCACTTATGACAAAGAGATGTATTCCATTGTACAGGCTTGCTTACAATGGAAGCATTACATTTTGGGGAAGGAAACGATCATCCACACAGACCACCAATCCCTGTAGTTCATGCAGACACAAGGGAAGTTAAAGAACGATCGCCATCAAAAGTGGTCCACATATATACAATAGTTTCATTTGAACATCAAGTACAAGAAGGGAAGCACCAATAATGTTGCAGACTGCCTCAGCCGACCACCGATCGTGGTGATAACGACCGTGCTCAACTTTTGTGGGCACGAGACTTCTGATTGGCCGCTTCTCTACAAGAGCAATCCAGAATTCAGCCACACATACCAGACGCTCTTGGAGGGAAACCAAGTTCCAAAATTTCACCTCCAGGATGTACTACTGTGTCACATGGGACACCTTTGTGTTCCTTCAAGCAAGTGTGCCAAGATGATTTGGGAAGCGCACTATATTTGGGTCACTGGGCATTTCGGGGTTGAGAAAATAGTGGTAGTACTGCACTGAGTATTTCTATTGGTCGAACCTTCAACAAGACGTCGGGAAGTACATCTGATCCTGCACTTCCTGCGCCATTACCAAACCATCCATCAAGAAGCAAGGCCTCTATACTCCGTTGCCTACCCTTAGTCGACCTTGGGAATCCATCTCCATGGATTACATGTCAGGCCTTCCTTCTACTAAGCACGGCAATGACTGTGTGTTTGTGATCGTTGACAAATTCTCAAAGATGGCCATAATGGCGGCCTGCAAGAAGAATATCACAGCAAAAGCCACTGCTAAACTCTTCTTTGAACAAGTGTGGGTACACTTTGGGATCCCACAGTCTATAATCTCAGACCGAGATAGCAGGTTCCTTAGTACATTCTGGTCTAGCCTATGGTCAATGCTAGACACCAAGCTCACAAAGTCCACAGCTTTCCATCCCCAGACTGATGGCCAAACAGAGGTCGTCAACAGGATGATCGTACACATTTTGCGCATGTACAATTCAAAGCATCCATGCACATGGGATGAGAGCCTCCCCTATGTACAACACAGCTATAATCAAGCCCTCCACAGCTCAACCAACCACAACCCCTTTCAGGTGGGCTTGGGATTCCAGCCACTATGTCCCATTGACGTAGCCATGCCATTTGCAGCTACACAGGCTGATTCAGCTCATATCCTGTCTGAAGTTTCCAAGGCAAACAGCTTCATTGAGTGCATTCAACACATTCGCCAATAGGTTCATGACATATTAGACAGATCCAATGTTAAGTACAAGCAGTGACATGATCAGCATCGGGTGCAACACAACTTCCAGGTGGGCGACAAAGTGTGGCTACATTTGCAGAAGGAGCGCCTCGCTGGACCCCACCGCAAGCTTCGCCCGCTCTGATATGGGCCATACACCATCACCAAGGCTATTGGGGGCAATGCCTTCGAGCTAAGTATTCCACCATTCCTTGGTATGAACCCAGTGTTCAATGTGGACCACCTTCGGCCCTACGTTCCAACTCTACTAGACACATCAGACGTGGCAGAACAACTCACACCAACAGAGTTAAACCCCGAATGCATGGAACAAGACACCACTGATCGGATTATGGACACACAGATCAAGAACACTTTCCAGTAGAAGATCCAGCTATATCGAGTTGTCAAAGCAGGCCAACTCCTTCACCAGGGAAAGTGGCTCACCAGGGACCAAGTTCAACAGAAGTTTCCTCATCTCATGGAGGAACTCAACGCAATGGGGACCATTGCTTCCTAAGGGGGGAGGAATGATCCAGGAGGATATTGGTGGCCACCCACCTATTCCTCTTGGACCCCCACCATTGTTTCTTTTATTTTTCCAATTTCCTTAACTGTAGCACAATTTACTATTTTTGGTAGTTTTCGGGTCCTAAACTTTCGGAGCCATTTTGAGGCCCTAAACGACGTTTTTTTGGCATCGAATGGTCAAGCAAATATGAGTCCATTTTGGACTTAATATTTGCAATTTATGGATGTAGTCCTTAAACAGATCTTTCTAACTATATATCATGCGCGTCAAACGGAGGTAGTATGCTAAAGTTACGACCCCGAGAAATTGATGTAACAAGTTACCCAAAGGGGCCCACATTAAGGCGTTTCACCTCCTAGGGTTAGGTTTTTGGATGTGTAGGGTTTCAATTGTTTCTCAATAATATATAGGCCTTCGAGCCTCATTGTAACACAGAGTTCAAAGACATGTAGCCGCCACATCTCTTCTCAGAGATAAGCTACCAGCACTCTAGCTACTTTATTTCCATTCTGTATGTAAACAAGTTTCAGTTATTGATTAATGAAATGAAGTGTTATTTCCACTGCATATTTGTTTCTATGGTTATTTGTGTATTCTATTGTGTTCCTGCATAAATAGGGATCAAAAGATCCTAAATGCTTCTCTGTTGTAATATGGTCTTCTCCAGTAAAATGGGGAAGATATTCAACAAAGTAGGAAGGGTAAGGATGTAAGAGAGATGACAGCCTAAGAGATTTAAACATCTTATGTTTGAGTCTAGACTAAAAATATGTGAGTTGAAAATGAGGCTCAACAAATTGTTCGCAAGTTTCGGCAGTGATGGTAGAAGGTAATGGATCGGCTTTATTCTCTACAAGATGACTAGAATAATCAGGTTCAAGAGATATGGGTATATGTATATCATGTTGCACATGTATTTCAAATGAAGGAATAGGATCAACATCAATAAAACAAGAAGAATGCAGACTTTCTTCTTCCAAAGAGGGATATGTACATGAAGTTTTATGATCATCGAAATAGACAAAACAAAAAATAATTCTTTTGACATGCAATTGGAAAGACAGGAAAGAACTAATGAATAAGAAAAAAACCTCATGGAGGAAAGTAACAAGCTGATACCCAGTCTTTCCATTTGGCTACTTCATTTTTCTGTCAACAAAATTCTCCTTGTGGTGGAATCTTTAATCATGGAGTCGTCGGGCAAATGATTGCAATTTATCTCTATGTCCTTCTCTTGTCTGTCATAAAGAGTCAAAACTGTGTCATTATGATTCTTCCCGAGGAAAATAATCTTGATTTTCGTCCTTGGCAACGACGCCAAATATGCTAGTGCTAGAAATTGTTCCTAGACCACCACAAGAACAAGCTAACACAATCTCAAAATGAAATAGAATAAAATTGGTTTTTAGTGTTTTGGTTTATGGTTTTGGTTTTAAAAACTTCATCAGCAAGGAGGAAATAAACATCGACAAGCTAGTACAGAACTGAATCATGCAAGTTGGATAAAGTGGGGATCAAACACATCCCAATAAGCCATAAACATTACACTTGGAATACTAATTCCACCCATAGGCTACAAGCATTTACATAAATAAACCTTTAAACAGGAAATGAAACTGTAGACTGAGCAATCAACCAGATCATAAATGAAAAAATATGACAGGTAAAAGGGCTTATCAGTTTATATATAATCAATAACAATCATCCACTTACATAAGAGTTATAAATGGTAACTTGAGAAATCAAAGCTCCAAAAGCCTCTCCTTGACTGAAAAATCCAACCCCAAAACTGTATGTTTGTCTTCATTTTATCATTACAAAGGTAAAGTAGTTCCATAACTACCTTCTAGGTCAATTTTAAACAGTTACATCAATTAGTTACATGATAACTCAAAATCTTTAAAGACAATAAACCCAAAAATAACAAATCAGATTTGGGGAAATTTGGCAATTTTTTGAAAATTTGGGTCTCAAAGATGCCTTCATATCTCTCAATCTGGGATACCTGTGCAAAACCTGAGAGAGGTTTTTTAAAATGGGTCTGTTATGAACAAAAATTCTCTTGGTTTTTAAAAATTCTCCTTCAATTGATCGAAATACGTGTTGGAAATTTGTGACTAAAGCAGGAAATTATTAAATAATTCAAACCCTTAAAATAGACCCCAAAGATGAATTCGAATCTCTCAAACGATAACAAATTTTGCAAAACTGAGAGAGGTTTTTGTGAATGAGTCTGTTGTGGACAAAAATTTATTTTGGTTTTCCAGAAAACATTTTCATCACCTCGTAATATGCTCCCAATGATAATGACAAAAACAAGAAAAACAGAGCTGCTACAGGAATCTCCTCATGAAAATATTTGACAAATGACTAAAAAATGAGTGTTAGATTATAAAGAAAACTTGGAATAAACTTTTATTATAAGTTTTTGAAAACTTAAAGATATACATATTAACTAATGAGCCCAAAAGACAAACCTTAAAACTAAATTAATGAAATAATTCAACCATTAAAAGCATTAAATCCAACAAAAATTACCGATTGTCAAAAGTTCTTAAAATCAACATAAAATGTAATATTAGTTTAAACCAACGGTTGAAAATTAGGACAAAAAGAACAGATAATCTAAGCACAAGATCTAGATATAACCTACGGGATGAAGTCCTCCTTGTGAGGCTTCAAGAACCTGTAGACCTTGTGCCTTATTCATTGGGTGATGGAGTCATTTACCAAATATCTGCAACTTTCTCAAAATCTGAACACATGCCTTTGAAATGACAAAATAATACTACAAACCAACATACTGAAAAGAACCTACATGCTCGTATAGAGAGCTTATTCTTCTATTTACTCCTACTTCTAATTGGAGGAAACAACCCAATCAAGTGTAATCATACTTCCAGTGAAGCCAAGAAACCATTTGACTGAGAATCATAATTCCATGCATGCTACTGTTTGAGAAAACCCACAAAAGATGTGATAAATGCAATAAAGAGTCTGTAAGCAGTTGATACTTATGACTGTAAATAGGAAGTATGCCAAAAGCTGGAGCATTAGAAACCTTTGAAAAATACAACTCCATCCAAGAAGCCACGGGATCATGAAATTTCTGATTTAAAACTTCAATGCCTTCATTATATTCACCATAAAGTGAAGCATTCTCTTCCTCTCCATTGTTGTTCTTTTTAAACTTTGGCTCAAGAATGGAAACCAAGGGCTCTTCAAACTGCTTCTCGACCTTTAAATAAAACCCTTGACCAAAACTTGAACAAATAAAATTCTGAAAGAGACCATAAGTCAAGAATGGCAGCTTATTTCTTATATCAATAGTAAGAGGTTGAAGAGCAACAACTTCTTCTTCATAACATGGTAATCTCATAGCAGGAACTAGGAAATTTCTATTATAATCCACTGAAAGTATATTATTATCGAAAAGGTTAGCAAACTCATATGAAGAATCAACACAAGCGTCATTTATATCCTTGTTCATATGAAAATCTGAAAATGAAGAAGAAAACTGTCTTAAATATGAATGATACCTACGTTCTTCTTCATGTACACAATCTTGTATATCTTCAACATGAGCCTGATCTCGAAGCATTTTGCAAGCTCGGATGTTCTCCTCCACTTATTTTGCATCCTCAAGCAATTGTCTTAAAGATGATGATTTCCTTTCTAACAGGAAAAAGACAAGATCTGAATGTTGAGCCATAACATAATATACCATAGCAATTTTTTCCGAAGGTCTGATCTCCGTAGGCATACATCAATTAGTTACATGATAACTCAAAATATTTAAAGACAATTAACCCAAAAATAGCAAATCGGATTTGGGGAAATTCGGCGAATTTCTGAAAAATTGGGTCTCAATGATGCCTTCATATCTCTCGATCCGGGATACTTGTGCAAAAACCGAGAGAGGTTTTTTTAAGTGAGTCTGTTATGAACAAAACCTCTCTTGGTTTTTAAAAATTCCCCTTCAATTGATCGGAATATGTGCTGAAAATTTGTGACTAAAACAGGAAATTATTAAATAATTCAAACCCTGAAAATAGGCCCCAAAAATGAATTCGAATCTCTCAAACGATAACAGATGTTGTAGTGACTGAGAGAGATTTTTGTGAATGAGTATGTTGTGGACAAAAAATTATTTTGGTTTTCTAGAATTCGTTTCCATCACCTCATAATATGCTCCCAATGATAATGACAAAAACAGGAAAAACAGAGCTGCTACAGGAATCTCCTCATGAAAATATTTGACAAAGGACTCAAAAATGAGGGTTAGATTATAAATCAAACTTGGAATAAACTTTTATTATAATTTTTTGAAAGCTTAAAGATATACGTATTAACTAATAAGCCCAAAAGACAAACCTTAAAACTAAATTAATGAAATAATTCAACCATTAAAAGCATTAAGTCCAACAAAAATTACTGATTCTCAAAAGTTCTTAAAATCAACATAAAATGTAAAATCATTTTAAACCAACGGTTGAAAATTAGGACAAAAAGAACAGATAAACTAAGAACAAGATCTAGTTATAACACTACCAGCTAGTTATTTCAGGTTGTATGGATTTCCTTTAATAATAGTGATGAATCAATTAGCATTTACAAATAACTATCATTGTCATAAAATTTGCAAATAGCAGACACAGATGACTATCCTCATGGAATTTACGAATAACAACCACTAATTAATATCCTCACTATCACTCATGGCCATTGCAAATAACAGTCATTAATGATTATCCTCATTATCGTATCACACGTGGCCATTGCAAATAACAATCTAAGGCTGTAACTAAATCTTTGTCCATCTTTACAAAGACAAATGGTCAGTAATAACAAGATTTAGTTATTGCTATTAAAATTCCTAGGCAAAGAGGAGAGGGGCATGCAAAAAAAGAAAAGAAAGGAGAGCTTCCAGAGATTACCAAGGGTGAAGGCTCTAATTGATTCCGGGGAAATAACGTTGAGCTACCATAACATTTGTGAGATGCTAGGATCTAAATTGGAACCACTAGTGAACATGTAAAGATGCTAGGTTATGGAATAAATAACTCTCTTTATTTTTTTGGTGGCAACTTGAAGTTGTAGGAAGTGAGTTTTAAAGTCAAGGATCTGGGAAAGAGGGTGGAACACTTGTAGGCTTTAACGCTTCGATATTCCTAAGGTTGGGTGGTGCGTGGTTGTTTACTTCTCGTTTTTCAGAATTGGACAGATATGATTCTCAATAACCTAAACCCTTGATTATTTATGTTGTGTAAGATGTATGGATTATATAATCTTGGTAATATATGATTAGTACTATAAATGTTATTTATTTGTTAATAGGACATTCGTAGTGATGAAAAACAATCAAACTGTGAAGAATTGTTTCCATTATTATTTTCATTCTTCTTACTGCAAATCGAAGTAATGCAAATCAAAGTAATCAAAGGTTAACTTAACATTGCAGTAAGCAAACTAGTTAGAATTAAAAGATTTGTTCAAGCTATAAACCAAAACCCTAGGTTTGTTGGTTGTTGTCTATAAAACAAAACCTTAGGTTTGTTGGACGCTATTAATTTTTAATGAATGAACAGTAAGTAAAAATTTGGGGTTTATTAAAAACAAATAAAATCTAGACGAAAACAAAATATACAGACTGTACAATAAAAGGAAACAATCGGTAATCTTTTAACAAATTCTTTTTAGAAGCCATCGACAATAACGGCCTCATTTACCATTGAATCCACATTTCCCAATAATAATTTTCTTTCTCTTCAAACAAATCCTTGAAGGAGTCTTTTTAAAAATTAAGGTTTTGAGTACAACAAAATCAATAGGAAAAACCAGAAAACAGGACCGTAGTTTTATTTTACACACTTGCGTTCATTATATCGTAAAGGAAGAGTTTAAAAACCCTAAACTGAGACACAGAAATGCTATAGATAATAGATTCAGAAATAACCTTTTTATTTACATTTAAAAAGAAACTAAAGTCCAAGCTATCGAATCCCACATCTGCATTGGCCAACTGAGTTGAACCAAAACTCATTGTTTTATCTTCTTTCTCCAAAACCGGCTGCAACCATGAACTTCTGTAATTTCCACCTTTCGGTTTCTACGAAAATGACTAAGAAGTAAACATAGAATTACATATTTGAACGGCAGGGAAGAGCCAATTGCCACCTTTCTTTCAGTTGCTCGATTTCTACATAGGAAAATAAATGTTAATGATTAAAGTCTGCATCAATGATAACAAACTGTAGGAATTGCAAAACTTATAAAATACAAAAAGAATTCACACATTTCATACATGAGTCTTGAACTCACATTTTTCCAAAATATAACCCCCTCACTGTGAATACAAGCAGCAAGAAAACAATGTACAGTTTCTTGAGTGTAAAATACTTTTAACATTTTCTTTGCAAGTCCAAAACCCGATTACGTTTTGACTGTAATACATCATAACGTTGGAATTTGTTTGAACAACCGAAATGGATGCAATCCCTTTCACATGTTAAGTGAGTGAGAATATATGAGTACTGAGAGCCATTTGGATTCAGTGTTCTAAAGGCCAAGCAACATTCCAGCTCGATGGAGCTCGAGGTTGTGGTAAAAATCAATAAATGAAAGAGTAAAAACCCTAATCCTTTCTTAAAAGAACTTTTCGGCGCCAGTTGTAATCCACCTTTTACCTCAGGACAATAAGACCTTTAACTGAACCTTCATGAGTCATTACCTGAGTTAAGACCTTAGATATTTGTTTAGTCAAAAATATAAATACCAAACCTTATTACCTTTTGTTTTGCGTGTAAACTATTTTTGTTGGACTAATGTTGATACTTTCAAAAATTAGGGAGAAACCTTAAGGTTCTGGAAGGTCAAAAGTTGATGATATTGTGATGATACATGCATTATAACATAAGAAGAAGGTGATTAGCTTACTGCTAAGTAAGTCGCAAGTTAAATTCCCAGTCTAGCCTGCAAAACATCTATACTAGAAAGAAAAGCATGACCTTGTTGAAAGCAAATCCTGAGAATTTAAATAGCTGGGAGTTTAGATTCTTTTACATCAAGTAAGGTTATCATTATATATATATGTGTGTGTGTGTGTGTGTGTGTGTGTGTGTACATACAAATA